>LR738713.1:152060401-152078279 GCA_902687465.1 Secale cereale | reverse complement strand
GGACCATCGGGATATATTATAACTGAGCACCTTTCCTGTCCCCTCAGGCCATTAGCATTCGTTGCCGTTGGATCTTCACTTATGGGTGTTTTCTGCCATCCGATTGTCTGTTAATCGCACACCCAGTCGCTTTGTTCGATCCTAACAAGCGCTAACCCTTATTGGGCCGCTGCTCTCGTGGCTTTTTTTGGCTTCTGGGATTAAATTGGGCCAACCAGGCCTGTAGTCGTCCCTTGCGGGGAAGCCGAGAGACTCTCTCACGCGCAGCGGCTGGGGCAAGCACGGCCCATCGGGAAAAAGAGCAGATGTGCGAGATGTCAACATTTCTCCTTCTCGCAACCACTCCCTGCGCGTGGCGGCCAGGGTTGGTGATGTTCGATCCTATGATGGGGAGCGAGGCGAGCGGATGCAAGACATGACATGGCTGATTTGGGATCAGACCCCGTTTCCCCGACCTCTATCTCTTCCTCCTTGTCTAGCAAGCCATCGCGCTACACCGGTGTCGACTTCGAGCGGAAGCGCACCTTCCCCGACCTCAACCTCGAACAGCGGCGCCGTCAAGCTCAGCATCCCCTTTTGCGCTGCCACCCAACATGGTCCTCGTCCTGCCGCACTGCTCCATGATGGCTATAGGTACAACTCATATTCCCCCCTTACGCAATATGCTCGTATATCCCATAAGCAAGTCATGGCTGCAGACGACCTCACGCAGCATAGTAGGAACAAGAATATCTTAATTACGTGAGAATTTTGACATAATACAAGGCCCCCGACACTGATCGTAGATACACTTAGATTGAATCATATGAATTCCACCGTATCTACACAATATTTTTTCCTATTTATCCTAGGAATCCCAAATACTTGATCATGCATGTCAATATGACAATATGATGCGTGTCATATGAACGGAATGGTGAAAAGTTGCATGGAAATATATCTCGGAATGGCTATGGAAATGCCATGATAGGTAGGTATGGTGGCTGTTTTGATGAACAATATGGTGGCTGTTTTGAGGAAGGATATATAGTGGGTTTATGGCACCGGCGAAAGTTGCGCGGTACAAGAGAGGCAAGCAATGGTGAAACGGTGAGAGTGCGTATAATCCATGGACTCAACATTAGTCATAAGAACTCATATACTTATTGCAAAAATCTACGAGTCATCAAAACAAAGCAATCAACGCATGCTCCTAGGGGGGAGGTTGGTAGGAGTTAACCATCGCATGCCCCCGACCTCCACACAAAGGTTGGCACTCTACAAATACCTCATGCTCTAACTTCGTCACATAGCGGTTCACCATACGTGCATGATACAGGAATCACTAACCTTAACACAAGTATTTCTCAATTTCATAATAACTCCACTAGCATGACTCTAATATCACTATCCTCATATCTCAAAACAATTATCAAGCGTCCAACATCTCATTCTATTCAATGCACTTAGTGTGATTTTTTTTACTACATTGACATTGGATGTCTATCATGTGAAGACTAGTTTCTTTAGCCTAAACACATTACCATGCTGTTTTAATAGACTCTCAAAAGGATATAAATGAAGCATGAGAGTTCAACAATTTCTACAAAATATTACCACCACCGTACTCTAAAAGATATAAGTGAAGCACTAGAGCAAAAACTATTCAACTCAAAAGATATAAGTGAATCACATAGAGTGTTCTAACAATTTCTAGGCCATATTTAACTCTCTCAAATAGGTGTGTCCAGCAAGGATGATTGTGTCAAACTAACTAGCAAAGACTCAAATTATACAAGACGCTCCAAGAAAAACACATAACATGTTGCGAATAAAAATATAGCTCCAAGTATAGTTACCGATGGATGAAGACGAAAGAGGGGATGCCTTCTGGGGCATCCCCAAGCTTAGGCTTTTCATTATCTTGAATTTACTTGGGGTTCCATTGACTCCCCAAGCTTAGGCCTTTGCTACTCCTTGTTCCATAGTCCATCAAAGCAATACTCAAAACTTGAAAACTTCTCAACACAAAACTTAGGCAAAAATTCTCATGAGCTCCGTTAGTATAAGAAAGCAAACCACTACTCAAAGGTGCAGCAATGAATTCATTCTTTGTTTATATTGGTGTTAAATCTACTGTATTCCAACTTATCTATGGTTCATATCCTCCAATACTACTCATAGATGCATTGAAATAAGCAAACAACACACGAAAAACAGAATCTGTCAAAAACAGAACAGTCTGTAGTAATCTGCAGGTTTCGCCTACTTCTGGGACTCCAAAAAATTCAAACTAAATTGGTAAATTTGAGGAATTTGTCTATAAATCATCTGCAAAAAGAATCAACTAAATAGCACGCTCCAATAAAATCTGAAGACCACTTTAGCGAGCGCTAACGATTCTGTTTTTCTCAGCAAGATCACATAAACTTCACACAAGTCTTCCCAAAGGTTCTACTTGGCACAAACACTAAACAAAACATGAAACCACATATAATCAGAGGCTAGATGCAATATTTATTCCCTAACAGCAACAAAAACAAAAAAAATATAAAATTGGGTTGCCTCCCAACAAGCGCTATCGTTTTACGCCCCTAGCTAGGCACGATAATTCAATGATGCTCACATAAAGGACAAGGATTGAAGCACAAGGAGAGCATCATAAGACATGTGACAAACAAATCTAAGTCTAACATACTTCCTATGCATAGGCATATTATAGGAAAACAAATTACCAAGACAAGCAAGATCTAGAATATGCAAGGAAGGAGAAAGAAACAATAGCAATCTCAACATAATGAGAGGTAATTTAGTAACAAAAAAAATTCTAGAACCATATTTTCCTATCTCATAATAATTGCAAGTAGGATCATGATAAAATTCAACAAAATAGCTATCACATAACATATTCTCAACACGATCCACATGCATGCAAAGTTGACACTCTTCCAAAATAGTGGGATTAACATTAACTAAAGTCATGACTTCTCCAAACCCACTTTTATAAAAAATTCCATAAGATTGAACATTCTCCAAATATGTGGGATCTAAAGTTGACACTCTTCCAAACCCACTTTCAATATTATTGCAAACATTATTATCAATCTCATATTCATCATGGGGCTTAAATAAATTTTCAAGATCATAAGAAGAATCACCCCAGTCATGATCATAGCAACAAGTGGTGGACATAACAATACTAGCATCCCCAAGCTTAGGGTTTTGCATATCATTAACACAATTCACATTAATAGAGTTTATAATAGTATCATTGCAATCATGCTTTTTATTTAAGGAGCTAACATGAATCACTTTTTATTTTAACAATTCCTCACAATTTTCAGATTCATAAATTTCAAGCAAAACCCCATAAAAATAATCTAGTGCACGCAGCTCACAAGCAATTGGTTCAACATAATTGGATCTCTTAAAGAGATTAGCAAGTGGATGAGGATCCATACTTTAGCAAGCAAAGATGCAAGCTAATTGAGGGCACATATCAACACAAGCAAACAAGAAGCAAGCGAATGATAAACACACGTCGGAAGAAGGGCAAATAAAACAGCAAAGGTGAAGTGGGGGAGAGGAAAATGAGAGGCAAATAAATGTAATGCGAAGGATAAGGGTTTGTGATAGGTACTTGGTATATGACTTTTGCGTAAGCCTCCCCGGCAACGGTGCCAGAAATTCTTCTTGCTACTTCTCGAGCTTGCGTTGTATTCTCTCGAAGAGGAAAGGGAGATGCAGCACAGTAGCGTAAGTATTTCCCTCAGTTTTTTAGAACCAATGTATCAATCTAGTAGGAGACCACGCGCGAGTCCCTCGCACCTGCACAAACAAACAAGAACTTCGCAGCCAACGCGATAATGGGTTGTCAATCCCTTTACGATCACTTACGAAAGTGAGATCTAATAGAGATGATAGTTTATATTTTTGGTATTTCTAGTTTATAAGAACAACAAAAAAAGCAGTAAAAGTAAAGTAGATGTAGATTGATATGTTGAGAATAGACCCGGCGGCCATAGTTTTCTCTAGTGGCTTCTCTCATGATAGCGCTATTCTACGGCGGGTAAACAAACTACTGTCAAGCAATTGATAGAAAAGCGAATAATTATGAGACTATCTAGGCATGATCATTGTATATAGGCATCACGTCCGAGACAAGTAGACCGACTCCTGTCTGCATCTACTACTATTACTCCACACATCGACCGCTATCCAGCATTCATCTAGTGTATTGAGTTCATAAGAACAGAGTAACGCCTTAAGCAAGATGACATGATGTAGAGGGATAAACTCAAGCAATATAATATAAACCCTACCTTTTTATCCTCGATGGCAACAATACAATACGTGCCTTGCTGCCCCTACTGTCACTAGGAAAGGACACCGTAAGATTGAACCCAAAGCCAAGCACTTCTCCCATTGCAAGAACTATAGATCTAGTAGGCCAAACCAAACCAATAATTCGAGGAGACTTGCAAGGATATTATGAGCACACATAAAAAGTTCAGAGAAGAACCAAATATCTTTCATAGATAACCTTGATCATAAACTCACAATTCATCGGATCTCGACAAACACACCGCAAAAAGAGATTACATCGAATAGATCTCCTCGAAGACCAAGGAGAACTTTGTATTCAGATCCAGAGAGAGATAAAAAGCCATCTAGATACTAGCTATGGACCCGATGGTTTGTGGTAAACTACTCATAACTCATGGTGAGGGCGATGATGATGATGATGTAGAACTCCATGATGGATCCCCCTCCGGTGGAGCTCCGGAACAGGCTCCAAGATGGGATCTCACGGGAACAGAAGGTTACGGCGGTGGAATTAGGGTTTTCTATCTGTTCACGGAGGTTTTGGGGTACGTAGACTTATATAGGAAGAAGGAGGGCACCGGGGGACGCTTGGGGGGGCACGAGGCAGGGGGCGCGCCCCCACCCTCGTGGGGCACCTCTTGATCCCCTGACGTGGTTCTCAAGCTCCGCGTGCGTGATTTTCTCCAAAAATATCTCTCGCGAAGGTTTCCGTTTGGTCTCCGTTTGATATTCTTTTTCTGCAAAACCCTAAAGTAGGCAAAAAAACAACAATCTGGACTGGGCCTTTGGGTTAGTAGGTTAGTCCCAAAAATGTTATAAAAGTGAATGATAAATCCCATTAAAGTGAATGATAAAGCCCATTAAAAGCCCATTGGAACAATAAAAAATTATAGATACGTTGGAGACATATCAACGCCATTTTTCCGGCGTTGCTAGTGCGCAGTGCGTGGGAGAAGGAAGTGGAGCAGCAACGACGCCGGAGCGACGAGGAGAACGACACCGTGGTCTACGAGTGTAATGCCCAGGATGCGACTATATCTCCTACGTGTCGAGGCACGACTTAGAGACATAAGCGCATTCTGGAATGATCGCAAGCGTGGTATCTTTGCACAACTCATGTAAAAGAACAGGGATGAAAGAGTAAAATAGTTGGCTTACACTCGCCACGTCACACAATGAATACAATAGCATACATTCATCCAAATAACACAGGGTCCGTCTACGGACGAAATCCAAACGAGAAAAGGTACCACAAACACAAGTCCTGATCGCCCCTAGTAGGAACCACTACTAATCGTCGGGATACGTAATATAGAAACGACCACGCTCTTCATCGAACTCCCAGTGAAGTTCTGATCCATCTCGTGCATCGTTCTCAGCAGTACCTGTATCTGGTGTGTGTTGTAATCTGTGAGCCACAAGGACTCAGCAATCCCATTCTCGGGTATCAAAACTAACAAAGCCTTTAGGTGTGGAGAGGTAATAAAGTGGTTGCAGCAAGCACTAAGCAACTAGCTTACGAGTTTAGAGCGAGATGAGAATATGTGCCAACGGTCGCCAAAGATGATCAATAAGTGATCCTAGCTACTCACGTTCATGCATAACCCCACCGTGTTCACTTTCTGAACCCCCTTCGAAAAGAGACCATCACGATGCTCACACAGGTAGTGTATTCTTAAGGATATGGTGTCAAGTTATCTACAACCAGATATTAACAAATTCCCATCTGCCACATAACCGCGGGCACGGCTTTCGAAAGTTCAAAACCCTCCAGGGGTGTCCCAACTTAGCCCATCACAAGCTCACGATCCGCGAAGTCGCAACTCCAATTGGGAAGACCCGAGTATTCTCGGAATCCCGTGCTCAAGATATTTCGACAAAGGTAAAACTAATCTAGTAAAACCTCCCGGCATGCCGACACCCTGATAGTAGCCGCGCATATCTCGTCTAAGGCCACGACCAGATGGGAAAAGCTATGGTAGAACCAGAACCTTGAGTTGCCTCAAGTCGGTCCCGCAGGCTACCCAGTTTGGACCAACACTCATGAGGAGCACTGGCCCAGTGTTTGATTAAGAACTCGGGTTTATAACTCCCTATGCAAGTTTTTAGTTGTTACGCAAATGTAGTACCAATGTTGGGCCTTGATGGAAAAGCTTTAAGCAGTGCGAATTATCAAGGGGGGGGGGCATAAACCCCAACCGTGTTAAGAACGCAAAATCAAGAAACATAACACCGGTTTATCGGGTCCTAAGGTGGCATGAGTGGAACAAAACACCAAGCAGAAGGCCAAGCCTTCCACCCATTACCAATATATTTGTGCATTAATTTAATTAGAATATATATTGTGTTATCCCAATAACAATTCCAAAACATGGAGCAATCTTCAAACTTCACCTGCAACTAACAACAATATAAGAGGGGCTGAGCAAAAGCGTACTTAGCCAATCAATGGTTTGCTAGGAAGGCGGTTAGAGTGGTTCGTGGCAACATATGAGGCTGACAAGACTAGAATAGGCATCGAGGCATAACTATAGAGCGAGACAACTAGCAAGGCAAAGATAGAGGTGATATCGGGGATCGGTTATCTTGCCTGATAAGTCCTCGGTGGGATGGTAAGACGGCCCCTCACACTCAGTCTCGACACGATCCTCGAACTCGGTATCGGCTCCCGGCTCTACCCAACACAAGAGCACAACAACAGTACAAGATCAATCACGAAGCAATGCACAATCATCACGATGCAAGACATGACATGGAATGCATGTATGATGTGCGTATGCATGAGGATACTCTCGAGCCTAAGGAGAAGATGATGGAAATGGCTTCATCTTGGGCAACCAAGCAAGTCACGGGATAGATGGGAAGATTTCGGTCGAAAACGATATAAAGATCATTAGAAACGGATGCATGGTTTGCAAATGCAAGCAAAACAAGATGCAATGCAAAACTGAAGTTAACAGCAACATGTCATCTTTGGAGCAAGATATAATTATGCTACAACACCCAAACATGAAGACAAAAGGCATGGATGTGAAATAGACACGATTCTTAACAAGCATGAACTCAGAGAACACCCAAAAACTTGCTGGAACAAAATTAAACAAGCCTGGAAAGATTCAGTAAGTTAACATATTTCTCAGACTTAGTGAAAATTACAAGGCATGGCATCAATAATGACAAGTAGGCATGTTTGCAAGCTTGTGCAACTCATCTCAAAGCATAGAATGCTATGTGAATATAACCAACAACAAGATGACATATTTGTGAAGCTACTCATGGCAAGAACATGGTCATAGGATGCATAGAACACTAGCTATTCACATGGTAAAACTGAACTTGCTGATAACAGGCTCACAGAAACATTTTATAGCAACTTGAGAGCATGCAAACAATAAGCTACAGCAAGCCATCATGGCAAAAAAGAGCATGGAAAGCTAGAGCATAGCATATACATCAAGGAACACCCACTGGACAACTCTAACCATGCACAACAATGACGGTAGCCTCATGGAAACATGGCATAAAAATTATCAGATTCAGCCTTAGCAGAAATTTAACGTCAAGATGGCATGTTAACAAGCTTGATGCACTCATCTCAAGACATATCATGGCATGCAAATAAATCTATCATGTAGAGCACATTCCAATGAGAAAAACTCATGTTGACACCTAGCTCATATGAGACATGGATTAATTCACACGAAAAAGACAAAACATCATCTCATAACAAGTTCAGAAATTTAACAGCCACATTCACTTTTACAACAGGGTTAAACATGGCATAATGCAACCTAACATGTATGCAAATGCATCCATCATGAAGAGCATCACAAGACGAACATTTTGACATAGCATACCCTCCATTTGGACCAACATGCACCAAGTTACGACCTCACAAACATGCCAACAAATTGTTAACACACAATTAGTGCTGAAACGGTAACATCACGAAGCAGTCTTGCAACGAAGATTAGGTCATCTAGATGAACACTAACATACATAAAACTTATGCTAACATGTAGAGCACTTCGAGACGAACAATTTGATATATCATACATAAAAAATGGAGCACCGAGCACAAAGTTGTGACATGTCAAAGAGGGCAACAAAATTAACATAACCAGGGACTTTTAGTGGAATTATACCCCTCTGGAAATAGTCAAACATGGACGGTACGGAGCGGGACGAGTAGATCCGGGCGACGGGGAGGCGTTTGGATCGTCTCCCGATGGATCTGGTCCCGATCCACCGGATATCGCCGGAGTTGACGCCGGAGATGGAGGAGATGGCCGGAAGAGCTCGCCGGCCTGGAGGAAGACGGCGAGGCGGGGCGGTGGAGCCGGACGGCGTGGAGGCGGGCGGCGCCGGCAGAGAAAACGGCCGCGAATGGCGAGGACGATGCGGCTGGCGGCGGCCGGAGCTTGCCGGGCGGACGCCGACGAGGGAGCGCGTGGAGGCGGCGGCGGCTCGCGGGACCGTGCGGGGTGCGGCCGGCGGCGTTGCGGCCGACGGGCGGAGTGACCGAGGCGGCGGTGCTGGCCGGAGTCGGTGGCAGTGGAGATCCGCGGCGGCGGCGGTCGGCACCAGCGGCGGCTGGCAGTCGCGTCGGCGCGAGGGCGCGGGGAGCTGGGGCGATGGAGTGGATCGGCCCGGGTGCGGCCCGGGGCCGGCAGGCCTCGGGCCCCGGTGGGCCCGGGCCAAGGGTGACGTGTCGCCCGCTGATTGGCTCGGGGCGACGGGCGGACATGTCCGGCTGCGGGGTGGACGTGTCCGGCGCGCGGAGGAGGAAGAAGCTAGGGTTTGTACCCGAAATTGGAGGGGATGGGAATGTTTTATAGGTAGAGGGAGCTAGGAGTATCCAAATGAGGTGCGGTTTTCGCGCACACGATCACTATCCAACGACCGAGAGGATGGAGGTGGTTAGGATGGGCTTATGGGCTGTTGTGGAGGGGTGTTGGTCCAAAAGAGATAGGGCTTTCGCGGGGAACGCGGTTAACCGTTGGAGTATCAAACGACCTCCAAACGAGACGAAACTTGACATGCGGTCTATCGGTGATATACCAAGACCACTTGACAAATCTCGGCCCATTCTGAGGATGTTGTTAACACACTCACGAAACAAAGGCTTGGGAGGTGTGACGGGTGCCATGTGAGAGAGTTGAAACCCGAAACAGACAACGGAGAGGATGGAGACGATGCAACTACACACGGATGCAAGTGAGACTATGTCAATGCAATGCACATAATCAAAATGACATGGTGACATGCAACGCACGCACAAGGCAAAAACAAAGAAACCCGAAATGAAGGAAGAGCCCAGAATGGAATTGATTAAGTCAATGATGAATATATTGCCATAATGGGAATTGTTACATCTGGGGCGTTACAAACTCTCCTCCACTACAAAAAGATCTCGTCCCGAGATCTAGGACTGAAAGAAAGCGGGATACTCGGAACGGACATGATGTTCTCGTTCCCATGTAGCCTCTCGGTCGGTATGGTCTGACCACTTCACTTTCAAGAATTTGATGGACTTGTTGCGGGTCTTGCGCTCAGTTTCTTCAAGGATAGCAACGGGGTGCTCATGATAAGACTAGTCTTGCTGAAGATCAATCTTTTCGAAAGGAATGGTTCGTTCAGGCGTCTTCAAGCACTTGCGGAGTTGTGACACGTGAAACACATCATGCACATTTGCAAAGTTGGAGGGAAGCTTAAGTTGGTAGGCTAGATCGCCTCTCTTGCAAATTATCTTGAAAGGGCCCACGTATCTTGGAGCAAGCTTGCCCTTGATACCGAACCTCTGGGTGCCCTTCATGGGAGAAACACGGAGATAGACATGATCTCCAATGTCGAAAGCCAAATCTCGGTGTTTGCCATCATAGTAGCTCTTTTGACACGATTGCACGGCTTTGAGATTCTCACGTATGACTTTGCACATCTCTTCGGCCTCTGAGATCAAATCATTTCCAATGAGTTGACTTTCACCAGTCTCGGACCAGTTGAGAGGGGTACAACACTTTCTGCCATAGAGAATTTTAAACGGTGCTTTGCCTGCACTTTCTTGGAAGTTGTTCTTGTAGGAGAATTCGGCAAATGGAAGGCAGTCTTCCCATTTCATACCGAAGGAGATTACACATGCCCTGAGCATATCTTCAAGAATTTGGTTCACTCTTTCGACTTGGCCACTAGTCTAAGGGTGAAAAGTTGTGGTGAAGCGAATCTTGGTACCCATAGCTGACTGGAAGGATTCCCAAAATTTGGAAGTGAACAAGCTTCCACGATCTGAGGAGATTACTTAAGGGATACCATGCAAGGAGACAATTCTGGAGGTATACAGCTCTGCCAGTTGTGCTGCGTTGATGCATTCCTTGACTGGAAGGAAATGAGCCACTTTAGTGAGCTTGTCAATCTCCACAAGGATATCATCATTTCCTCGCTTGGACTTGGGGAAGCTGGTGATGAAATTCATCTCAATGTGATCGAATTTCCACTCAGGAATAGGTAGAGGTCGAAGGAGTCCGACTGGACGTTGATGCTCTGCCTTCACTCTTCTGCAGACATCACACTTGTTCAAGAATTGAGCAATTTCTCTTTTCATGCGAGTCCACCAATAGGATTGCTTGAGGTCATGGTACATCTTGGAGCTTCCTGGATGTATCAAGAGGAGTGAGTCATGTGCTTCGTTCATTATGAGCTTCCTGAGATCACCTTTGGGAACCACAATTCTGTCCTTAAAGAACAAAGTGTCTCTGTCGTCAATGCGATAGCACTTGTACTTTGGAGTACCCTTAGCAATACCATGTTTCACCTTTTGCACCATAGCATCACGGAGTTGGGCCTCATGGATTTGATCTTCCAAGGTAGGAGCGACTTGAAGGTTGGCAAGAAATCCTTGCGGAACAACTTGGAGGTTGAGCTTCCTGAATGATTCACAAAGTTCAGGTTGGAACGGTTTGAGGATGAGACTGTTGCAATAAGCCTTTCTGCTCAAGGCATCTGCAATGACATTGGCCTTGCTAGGAGTATACTCAATGCTTGGATTGTACTCTTGAATCATTTCAACCCAATGAGTCTGGCGTGGGTTAAGGTTTGGCTGGGTGAAGATGTACTTCAGGCTCTTGTGATCAATGAAGATGTCCACTTTTCTACCCAACAGAAGGTGTCTCCATGTGATCAAGGCATGAACAACTGCTGCTAGCTCAAGATCATGTGTGTGGTTATTCTTCTCATTTGGTTTAAGCTAACGTGAAGTGTAAGCAACGATCTTCTTGTCTTGCAAGAGAACACCGCCGAGACCTTGCAATGAAGAATCACAGAACAATTCATAAGGCTTGGACTCATCCGGAGGAGTAAGTACCAGAGCAGAAATGAGCTTCTGTTTGAGGGTATTGAATGCCACATCACAATCAGGACTCCACGAGTACTTGACATTCTTTTGCAACAGGTTGGACAGAGGCTTGGCAATCTTAGAGAATTTATCAACGAACCTTCTGCAATAGCTTGCGAGACCGAGGAAACTTCGGAGTTGTTTGACATTCTGAGGAGGTTCCCACTTCACAATAGCTTCAAACTTCTTGGGGTTCACAGAAATGCCCTCGGCAGAGATAATATGGCCAAGATATAGGACTTTATCAATCCAGAATTCACACTTGGAGAACTTCGCATAGACGCGGTGCTCACGGAGCCTGTCAAGAACCAAACGGAGGTGCTTTGCATGGTCTTCTTTATTCTTAGAGAATACCAAGATGTCATCAAGGTACACAAGCACGAATTCATTGGTTTAGGGGTTGAATATGAAGTGCATCATCCGAGAGAAGATGGGGTGGAACATGTGCAAGCCCGAAAGACATGACTGTGTACTCGTAGGAGCCATAACTCGTCCTGGTCTTGGGAATATCCTCTTCACGGATACGAATCTGATGGTAGCCCATCCGGAGATCAAGCTTCGAGAAAACCTTGGCTCCTTTTAGCTGCTCGAACAATTCATTGATGTTGGGGAGAGGGTACTTATTCTTAATTGTTTTCCTATTAAATGGCCGGTAATCAACGCAAAGGCGTTCCGTGCCATCCTTTTTCTTGACAAAAAGAACCCCACAGCCCCAAGGAGAAGTACTTGGCCTTATCAGACCCATTCGTTCTTGCTCGTCGAGTTGTTTCTTCAACTCTTTAGGAGAAAGCTTGTACGGACGACGACAGGCTGGCTCCGTACCAGGTTCAAGTTCAATGATGAATTCAACTAGATGGTTGGGAGGCATGCCTGTAAGCTCTTCAGGGAATACATCCTCATATTCACAAACCACCGGAATCTGGGATATGGCATTAATCTCGCCCTTGTCATTGAGAGAGAATAGCCTGATTGTGTTATCTCGAGTTGCAAAGATAATCACGTCTTCGGAAGGATGAGTTAGATTGACCTCCTTGTTTGCACAATCAATAAGTTCATCATGCTTCGAGATCCAATCCATCCCAAGAATAAGATCAATGTCCGAGTTGCCGAGAATAACCGGGGAAACCAGAAACTGTAATCACACATATGAATAGATATATCCGGAGCAATCATATTGGAACATAACCTCTTGCCCGAAGAAACAACATGCAATGGCCTTGGTAATGCTTCGGTGTCAAAATTGTGCTTCGATGCAAATGGGTGAGATATGAAAGAACGTGATGCACCTGAATCAAACAATACTTTTGCAGGAATTGAGTTAACCGAAAGATTACCAATTATCACATCTGAAGAATTCTCTGCTTGAGCTGCATTCATCAGGTTCACTCTTGCATGCTTGGGATTGTGCTTGACGATAGCATTGCTGACAGATGGAGGAGGCGGAAGGCGCCTTTGGTTGGTGGACTTGTTGGAATAATGACCCTTCAGACCACATTTGAAGCAAGTGACCTCTGAAGCTAGACGGGGAGGAGGAACACTTGGTCTTGGAGCTTGGTACTGAGACTTGGACTGGTTGCTTGGGTTGGGTTGGTGGGAAAATCCACAACCACCTGAGTGCTTGTTGTGACTCAGAGGACGGAGCACTGGAGGAGGCGGGAGCCAGAGCTTCTGCTGCTTGGCGACCACTTCAGATGAAGAGGAGGAGTGAACAACATATCTTATGCTCTTTTTGGAAGCTTCACATTTGAGATGAGCTGCCTCTTGCTTGAGAGCCATGTTGTAGAATTGATCCAATTCATCTGGATCGAACATAGTGAGTGCAAGTTAGAGTTCATCTTTCAGACCACCTCGGAACTGGTAGATTTTGCTCTTGGCATCGGGGATGTCTTGCTTCGCATAACGGGCAAGATTCTGGAACTTGACATTGTATTGGTAGACATACATGGTGCCTTGCTTCAGATTGCGGAATTGCTCACGCATGCCTTCAATGACACTGGTAGGGATGTGATGAGAATGGAAATCGTGGCAGAAGTCAGTCCACGAGATCTCACGACCCGCTCTGGAGTCTTTGTATTGTTGCCACCAATCTGCAGCTTGGTCTTTGAGTTGGAAAGTGGCAAACTTGACATAATCCATGTCTGACATTACTGCACTCGAAATGCTTCTTGATGTCTGTGATCCAATCTTCAGCATCTAGCCGATCAACACAGTAACTGAAAGACTTGGGTCGATTTGCTAGGAATTGGTTCAGAGTCGCAAAGTGAGGTTGATTGAATAGATTTCCTTGGCCTTGGTTCCCTTGATTGCCTTGATTTGCTTGATTGGCTTGGAAACTCTGCATCATCTGCATGAGCATCTGGGTGTTTTGATTGGTTGCCTGCATAATCGCTCTCCATGCCTCAGACGGAGGAGGAGGGGAAGGTGGACGCTCTTCTTCACCCTCTTGGTTCTGGTTGGGAACTTTCTTAGGTACCATCCTGAATATGATGACAACTGTTAGCCATTGAAGCAAATAATAGACAAGCTGAATCAACAGCTAGATATTTGCAACATATAGTCTTCACAATGAACATACGAAAAAAATTGAACGAATGAATTCCAAATCTTAATGGTACATCAACTTGTCGAGAAGCCACTTGGGAGAACAAAATGATAGAATAAAACAACAAGGTAACAGATGGAACAAATACACAATAGAGGTTTCTTCCCACATGTTCGTGTTGATGCCCCATGGCACGTGTTACAAAGGTCCTTGCAATCCCCGTATCAGCATAGCCAAGGATCCTTTAAGATGCAACCCCCTAGTGCAACAACGCCCATGATAACCTCTCCACTAGATGTTAAACCCAAACTCATATCATGCACCCGTTGGAAGATTACCTAAGAGCTGCTTGAATCTCGCCTATTAATTCCCAAAGCTTTCCGGTTATGCAATCTGGTGCTGGGGTTACAGGGGAAGCACCGCATATCACTCAACTAATAAATCCTACATCTAACTGTATCCATCCGTCAACACATGTAACACCCCAAATTTTTGAGTTGATTTTTCTTCCAAACTTTTGGCCTTTTTGGAAGGGGGTTGTTTGATCTTCTCTTAAAACCCTTCTAAAATCTCTTCTAGCCAAAGTTTGTGTGTCTTCTCAAGCTTGGTTTTTGATCTTGAAGATTTTCTCTTGTGTTGGCTCAAGCACAAGTTGAGTTTCAAAAGAAGTTGTTTGAATTCTCCCCTTCTTTATTTAAACCTCTCAGGTTTGACCTTGGACTTATCTTCCCCTCCATCCTCCATCTTGCCATGACCCTTACGGAAATATTTCTCTCCAAGACCCTCTTCAAACCTTAGGACAAGTCTCTCATCAATTCCAGTAAGTTTTGACCTTATTGGGATTTTTCCTCTATTTAATTTACTCCAAAAACTATTTTTGTCATGTATAGTGGACCTTGATGATTTACAAAGGAACCACCATGTCTATCTTGTTATTTGTTTTCAAACTAACCTTCCTAGATAGTCCTTAGTACCCACAATCTAGATCCATCTTGTTTCACTGGTCCACAGTTCAAAATTTTCAAATTTCACCTACTGCAAGTTTGGACCAGATTTGCAAAATTTGGTGAAATTCATATTTATCTTCTTCTAAAAATTCTGTGAAAAATCAGGCAGCCTCTAGATGCATCAAGAGGCCACTCCACCAAATATCAGCCCCAGAAACATTTCACACATGCCAGAACCATTTCATCGAACACATAGCATGCACTGTGCTGTCAGGTTCAGAAACTGTTAACTGAAACTGTCGACAGTACAGTTCGACAGTTCGTCAGAACCCAGCGACAATCTCGCCAGTACCTGCCTTGGATCGACGCACACTGCACCTTCTGCTTATCCATCGCGCCGCACGCTCGCTTGGCTGCTTCTGGGCATCGGTGGCGCTCTCGCCCGACCACGCCGGCAACTTCCACGGCAACAGCACCGCCCGTGGCGGCTGACAGAAGTCACCCCGCGACTCGACGCTGTTTTTCGCCGCCCAAATCACCCCAGCGCTCCGCGTGGCCATCTCCACTGCCAGCGCACGCCTGCAGCACCGTCGCCGTGGCCTCGCACGCGCAGAGCGCGTTTTCTGCCGCCGACGTGCCGCACGGCCGTTCCGTCGAGGGCAGCCCGTAATCCTTTCTCCCCTGCTGAGTTAGGCACGGGAATGGAACCAGTGCACTTCCTAGTCGATGCTCAAGCCCCTAACTCCGCCGTCCAACCACTACATCGCCGTAACCACTCGCCGGACCTATCCCGTTCACGGCAACCGCCTCGGGCCGGCTATATAAAGCACCCCCGAGCTCGTTCTCAAGCCCGCACAACTCCACCACCTCCCTAGACCGCGCCCAGCCTCTGGAAGTGCCTCGAGGGGCCCTTCTTCCCCAACTCCGGCCAACTCCGTCCGCCTCGGGCTCTAGAAGCATTCTCTCCGATGAGAGCTCCTCCGCCACCGTGGACTCGAGCGTAGCACCCTGGCACCTACCTAAACCTAACCCCCACTTCAATTCGACCCTAGGAACTCTCTCCGACGAGGCCCACGACCACCCGAGCCGCCGTCCGCCGGAGACAGGGTCACCGTTGACGTGGGGCTCGCCGACGCTCAACTCCACCACCAATCGACGCGGAAGATCACCAGGAAGCCGTACGTACCCTTTTCTTCCCCTAGCTCGCCGTGGATCGGCGCCGGCGACCACCGCAGCACCTAGCGCCGGCGCGACTCTGTCACAGAGTTCAAACCCGACGAGTGGGACCACTCGTCAGCCTCTTATCTCTCCCCCGATCCGTTTTTCTGGAAAGCACCTTCGGGCAAAGTACGTTTTCTCCTTCGGTTGGCGTACTGCGTACCGGTTCACTTTTCTGTTTTCTGTTCTAGCCCCTGGAATTTTTCTTTTTCATTACAGATGAGTCCCTGGACAGAAACCCTAATATCTTTTTAACTAAAAGTGATTTTGAGTTGATTCTTTTTCTGTCCTGTTTAGTTTTCTGTCTAGTTTTTTCTCACATTGATGTGAAAATTTTTGGAGCAACTTTATTTGCACAAGTGGTATTTATGTTAGTATCCGTGTGTTTGAATGCATAGATACCAAAGGACGTGACGGAGCCGTGAACCACACCGAGTTAGACTCCGACTTCTCAGAACCAGGCAAGCATGTTTGAACCTTTGATGTGATGAGTGTGTTGCATGTTTGCTCGAGTAGTTCTTCTCATAAGCATGGTCATATAAGCATTTGTGTATGGTTATATTTCATGCAAGCAAGCTTCGGGTGAGCCCCGAATGAAATGTTTGAACCACCGCGATCATGTGGTGACATGATGGGTGGTATGCTAGTATTGTTGGAGCATGCCAGCAGTTGGTTAACTTAGTATCAACGGAGATCATGTCGTGATTCCGTTCATCTCCTTTTTGGTACTATCATAGGCCGTCTGTTAAGATTGCGGTCTAGTCAGTTGTAAACCACTTCCCGAGTACACACCAAGTAGAAGGGCCGGGATGAGGGTTCCATGGCCCTGGATTAAAGTCCGTCATCCGGTCAGGGGGCATGGGTGTTTTCGGTTGGGACCGAGAGGGGGGCACCCCTTAGAGCACGCATATATAAATTTGATCCCATGCTATTCGAGGTTCTAGCCTCCCCGTCTTAAAGTTTTTCGTGAGCGTTGTCACGGGTGATTCCGGACAATAGGATGTGAAACGGGTGTGTACTGGTTAGTTGGGTTTCGTCTAAAACACCGTAGACGGAACTAGCCCCCGTGGCTAGTAGAATCCGTTGGCTATGATTTAATAGTACAAGCTCTGCAGAGTTAAATCCTTCAAGTAGCCATGTTTATGGCCTAGGGTCAAGCTTTGTGTCAACCCGGTGACCGTCCTTGATATATTCTTGAGAGTAACAAGAGTAGTGTTTTATGTCAAGTTCATTTGGTAGATGAACTCACTACCTCTGCACTGATTTATTTCCTAAAGTATTTTACCGTTCATCACTGCTATTTATAAGCCCTTTATGTGATGTCGCTCAGACGTCCAACTGTGGCATTCTATTATAAGCCCTTTATGTGATGTCGCTCAGACGTCCGACTGTGGCATTCTTTTATAAGCCCTTTATGTGATGTCGCTCAGACGTCCGACTGTGGCATTCTTTTATAAGCCCTTTATGTGATGTCGCTCA
>LR738713.1:152038607-152050929 GCA_902687465.1 Secale cereale | reverse complement strand
CGGCGGGATTGGTTGATCACCGGAAGCCTAGGTCACGGGAGGGAGGGAGGGTGGGTGGGTGGGTGCGCCATTGTCATGATGGGTGGGTGCGCCATTGTCATGATGGGTGGGTGCGCCATTGTCATTATTTACGCCACATTACCTTACTGGAGCAGCCGTGTCATGATGGGAAAATTTTCTGCTTATGCATCCCGACATAAATAATATAACCTGGGAAGATTTCAAGGAAGGCTTCCGTGGGGCACACATCCCTAAGAGCATTATGAAGATCAAGAAAAGAGAATTTGATGACCTCAAGCAAAGAGGCATGACAGTACCGGAGTACAACAGTCAGTTTACGCAATTATCCTGTTATGCCAACGAAGAGCGAATGACTGAAAATAAGAAGATGGAGAAATTCCTGGACGGACTGGCACGAACACTAAAATGCCAGTTAGTCGTACAGACCTTTTCAGATTTCAAAACACTGGTGGACAAAGTCATTACATTGGAAAATGAACGTCGCAGTCTGGAAGACATTCCCAAGAGAAAAAGGGATCAGACCAACCACCCTCGCAACAACAAGAAAATAATAAGCTTCCAGAGAAATGGGGCGAACAAACCCACGACAAATGACACACGTCCAAACAAGAATTTTCATGCAAGAGACAAGGATTTCACCAATCGCCCAGGTGTTACCTGCTACGCATGTGGTGAAGAGGGACACTATGCTAAACAGTGCCCAAAGCCACGAAACTCAGCTCTGAAGCCAAACAGCAACGGAAACAATTCCGCGCCCAAGCGCAACAACTTCAACCCCAATAACCATCACAGGAAAGGCCACCTGAACCATGTGACCAAGGAGCAAGCATAGGATGCCCAGGATATCGTACTCGGTACGTTCCCTGTCAACAAAATACCTACCACGGTTTTGTTTGATTCTGGAGCTTCTCATTCGTTCATTTCAAAGAGTTTTGCTTTGCAACATGGTTTTTCAATACTCCCCTTGGGAAAATCAATGACCATCAAGTCCCCTGGAAGCAAGAAGATCACACAGAATTACTGCCAAGGTTTGACAATTGAAATTGAAGGATTACAGTTTCACGCAAACCTCATCGTGTTGGAAAACAAGGGATTGGATGTTATCCTGGGTATGGATTGGCTAACCACCAATAAAGGATTTATCGATTTCTTCAACAGGACAGTGATTCTTACACATCATCACGGAAAGACAATAAGAGTCGCAGCTCAAGAAAGGCCAGTATCGCGACAACCAAAATTAAACAAGGTAGACACTTCTGAGTTAAGCAAGGTTCCAGTTGTATGTGAATTTCCGGACGTATTTCTCGAAGAACTACCGGGCATGCCACCAGACAGAGAAATAGAATTCATTATTGAGCTAGCACCTGGAACCACCCCCATATACAAGAAGCCGTACAGAATGGCACCATCCGAGTTGGTTGAACTAAAGAAGCAAATAAAGGAAGTGTTGGACAAAGGATTTATACGAGCCAGCTCCTCACCTTGGGGTTCACCGGTATTATTTGCCAAAAAGAAGGATGGGACAATGAGATTGTGTATAGACTACCGAGCGCTCAACATGGTCACAATCAAGAACAAATATCAGATGCCATGAATAAATGATTTATTTGACCAGCTCGCGCAAGCCAAGGTTTTCTCAAAAGTTGACTTAAGGTCAGGTTATCATCAATTGAAAGTACGAACAAAAGATATCCCGAAAACAACATTCACCTCCAGATACGGACTTTATGAATTTACAGTAATGCCGTTTGGACTGACCAATGCCCTCGCATATTTCGTCCACCTCATGAACAAAGTATTTATGAAATTCATGGACAAATTTGTGGTGGTATTTATTGATGATATCTTGGTATATTCAAAGACACTGGAAGAACATGCTGAACACCTCCGCATTGTACTGGGAGAATTGAGGAAACACCAACTTTACGCCAAATTCAGCAAATGTGAATTTTGGTTGAGACAAGTGGGTTTCCTAGGACACGTATTAACACAAGAAGGAATCGATGTAGACCCGGATAAAGTTAAGGCCATACTTGGTTGGAAGTCACCAGCCAGTGTAACGGATATACGAAGTTTCCTCGGTATGGCCGGATATTACAGAAGGTTTATTGAAGGATTTTCCACCATAGCCAAACCAATGACACAGTTAATCAAGAAGGATAAGAAGTTTGTATGGACCGAAGCATGTGAGACAAGCTTCCAAGAAATCAAAAAGAGGTTAACAACAGCCCCACTATTGATTGTACCAGACATACACAAGAGTTTTGAAGTATATTGCGACGCATCCGGAAAAGGCCTCGGATGCGTACTAATGCAAGAAGGCAAAGTAGTCGCCTACGCTTCCCGGCAACTGCGAAAACATGAAGAAAATTATCCTACTCACGATTTGGAGTTGGCAGCAGTCATTCATGCACCCAAGGAGTGGAGGCACTTTTTGCTTGGAAATCGCTGTGAAATATACACGGACCATAAGAGCCTCAGATATATTTTCACACAGCCAGAACTCAATTTACGACAACGACGCTGGCTGGAACTAGTAAAAGATTATGACGTCGATATTCACTATCACCCAGGAAAAGCAAACGTGGTAGCAGATGCTCTCAGCCGTAACCCCAGCCCGAACAACGGCAGCCTACAGAACCTCAGACCCAAATTTCAGCAAGAATTCGCCAGACTCAACCTAATGATGGTAACTAAAGGCGAAGTGTCAAATCTGGAAATACAGCCTACGCTAATAGAACAAATAAAGAAGGCTCAGCACGGGCACCCCAGCATCGAAGGTATAAAAAGAAAAGTAAGTCAAGGCAAGGCCTCCGAATTTACCGTAGACAGTGAAGGAATATTATGGTTCGGAGACAGACTCTGCGTAACAAATAGCAACGACCTTAAACAACAAATTCTAGCGGAAAGCCACACCGCTCCATACTCAATCCACCCTGGAGGGACGAAAATGTACAAGGACATTCAGAAAAGATTTTGGTGGCACGGCATGAAGAGGGATATAGCCACATTTATCGCATGCTGCGATACATGTCAACGCATTAAAGCCGAGCACCAAAAACCCGCAGGACTCTTACAACCAAATAAGATACCAGAATGGAAATGGGACGATATTGGAATGGATTTTATTGTTGGACTACCTCAGTCACAGCACGGTAATGATGCCATATGGGTCATCACAAATAGACTGACCAAGGTAGCACACTTCATACCAGTCAAGACAACCCACACCACCCAAAAGCTTGCCAAGCTTTACCTCGCCCGTATAGTATGCCTACACGGGGTTCCAAAGACTATAATATCCGACAGAGGCACTCAGTTCGTCTCCAAATTTTGGGACCAGTTGCAACAAGCCCTCGGAACGCAACTAACGTTCAGTACAACTTATCACCCCTAGACTGGAGGACTAACAGAACGAGTAAATCAAATACTTGAAGACATGCTAAGGGCATGTGTCCTCACATATGGGACCAGTTGGGAGGCAAGCTTACCATATGCCGAGTTTGCATACAACAATAGTTACCAAGCCAGCCTGCAGATCCTGGGAATGATCACCGTGAAGCTACTGATGGCAAGAACATGGTCATAGGATGCATAGAACACTAGATATTCACATGGAAAAAATGAACTTGCTGATAACAGGCTGACAGAAACATTTTATAGCAACTTGAGAGCATGAAAACAACAAGCTACACCAAGTCATCATGGCAAACAAGAGTATGGATAGCTAGAGCATAACATATACATCAAGTAACACCCACTGGACAACTCTAACCATGCACCATAATGACGGTAGCCTCATGGAAACATGGCATAAAAATTATTAGATTCAGCCTTAGCAGAAATTTAACGTCACGATCGCATGTTAACAAGCTTGATGCACTCATCTCAAGACATATCATGGCATGAAAATAAATCTATCATGTAGAGCACATTCCAATGAGCAAAACCCATTATGACACCGAGCTCATATGACACATTGATTAATTCACACGAAAAGGACAAAACATCATCTCATAACAAGTTCAGAAATTTAACAGCCACATTCACTTTTGCAACAGGGTTAAACATGGCATAATACAAGCTAACTTGTATGCAAATGCATCCATCATGAAGAGCATCACAATACGAACATTTTGACATATCATACACTCCATTTGGACCAACATGCACCAAGTTACCACCTCACAAACATGCCAACAAATTGTTAACAGACAACTAGTGCTGAAACAGTAGCATCATAAAGCAGTCTTGAAATGAAGATTATGACATCTAGATGAACCCTAACATGCATAAAAATGATGCTAACATGTAGAGCACTTCGAGACGAACATTTTGATATATCATACATGCAAAATAGAGCACCGAGCACAAAGTTGTGACATGTAAAAAAGGGCAACAAAATTAACATAACCAGGGACTTAGTGGAATTATACCCCTCCGAAAATAGTCAAACGTGGACAGGACAGAGCGGGACGAGGAGATCCAGGCGACGGGGAGGCGTTTGGACCGTCTCCCGGTGGATCTGGTCCCGATCCACCGGATCTCGCCGGACTTGACGCCGGAGATGGAGGAGATGGCCGAAGGAGCTCGCCGGCGTGGAGAAAGACGGCGAGGCGACGGTGGTGGAGCTGGCCGACGTGGAGGCGGGCGGCGCCGGCGGAGAAGACGGCTGCGAATGGCGGGGACGATGCGGCCGGCGGCGGCCGAAGCTTGCCGCGGCGAACGCCAGCGAGGGAGCGTGTGGAGGTGGCGGCGGCTCGCGGGACCGCGTGGGTTCGGTCGGCGGCGTCGCGGCCGATGGGTGGAGCGACCGAGGTGGCGGTGCTGGCCGGAGTCGGAGGCGGTGGGGATCCGCGGCGGTTGCGGTCGGCGCCGGCGGTCACGTCGGCGCGAGGGCGCGGGGAGCCGGGGCGACTGAGTGGATCGGGCCGGGTGTGGCCCGGGGTGGGCCGGCCTCGGGCCGCGGCGGCTGCCGTTATGTGGGCGCGAGTCGGGGGTGACGTGTCGTCCGCTGATTGGCTCGAGGCAGCGGGCGGACACGTCCGGTGGCGGGGTGGACGTGTCCGGCGCGCGAAGGAGGAAGAAGCTAGGGTTTCTACCCGAAAATGGAGGGGATGAGGCTGTTTTATAGGTAGAGGGAGCTGGGAGTGTCCAAATGAGGTGCAATTTTCGCCCACACGATCACTATCTAACGACCGAGAGGATGGAGGTGGTTAGGAATGGCTTGTGGGCTGTTGTGGAGGGGTGTTTGTCCAAAAGAGATAGGGCTTCCGCGGGGAACGCGGTTAACCGTTGGAGTATCAAACAACCTCCAAACGAGACGAAACTTGACAGGCGGTCTATCGATGATATACCAAGACCACTTGACAACTCTCGGCCCATTCCGAGGATGTTTTTAACCCACTCACGAAACAAAGGCTTGGGAGGTGCGACGGGTGCCATGTGAGAGAGTTGAAACCCGAAACGGACAATGAAGAGGATGGAGATGATCCAACTACACACGGATGCAAGTGAGACTATGCCAATGCAATGCACATAATGAAAATGACATGGCGACATGCAACACATGCACAAGGCAAAAACGAAGAAACCCGAAATAAAGGGAGAGCCCAGAATGGAATTGATTAAGTCAACGATGAATGTATTGTCATATTGGGAATTGTTACATCCGGGGCGTTACAACGAGCAGGGAGTCGTGTCGGCGCTTACGCTCCGCGACAAGAAGCGGATCTTCGTCGACCTCTCCTCCGACGACGACTTCGATTTAGCGCCGCCGCCGGTTAGCTACCGTACGAGCTCCGGCGGGCTTTTATATAAATAATATATATGCCGTGTACGAATGATGTGCCCCTATGTAAAGAATGATCTATGCTCCGGCGAGCTTTTGCGTTAAATTTCTCGCGTGCAACATGTTTTTTAAATTTTACGATTCTGAATACAATGTCCGATCTACCACGGTGATTTTGAGCCTGTATAGACCCCACCACCCCCTCCCACGAGCGAACTATAAACTGCATTTATAGTTTCGCATAATAGGGGTTCGTCTAGACATGCTCTTACTACATTTGGGTCACAAGGTTGTCTCACCTATGTGGGACGCTGCCGTCCAGGCCCTCTATATAGATACAATGTAGTTATAGTGGCGCTCATAAGTCACTGCAGATGGGTGTCACCAGGCGATACTACTCATGTGTGATGTTGTCATGCGGGCCTTGCTGCACAAGCAAGGGTCTATGTGTGTTGATGGCTCTGGACGGGTGGTGGCTGCATGGTGCGGCACATGCTGATGCAACAACTTCACTCAACCAGCGACATGTGGAGCGGGTGTGAGAATGCGGGTGGGTATGTAGTTACAATGAGGTTAATAGATACACAACTATAATTTGTTGACCACATTTATGATATCTTGTTTGGAGATATTCTTGTAGTGAAACTATGGATCCAGTTCATTTATCCCTGTTGCTTTCAACCTCAATCATTCACTTTTATTACCTTCTACACTATGATATGTTATGTTATTTGTTCGTAGTTATCAAATTCATATCACACTATAAATCCAATCCTTGTTACTAGCGAGAATTTGGTTAATTATGTGTAGGTACTGATAATTAACCGAAGACCAATAGTTCCTACTGGTTCGATAAACCTTGATTCCGAGGGAAATATTTGCTTGATGGACCACATCGCCTCTTCCATTTGGGGGGTCCCAACAACTTCTGTGAAAGTAGCAAAGCCAATTTTTGGCGCTGTTATGGGGGAACTATTTGCTTCAGATATAGATTCTACACTTCATTACTTTTCTTTATTATTGTTTATCTTGCCTAGTTACATTTTATTTATCTTTTTCTTTCCTACTTTTCAAAAAAATTCAGAAATGCCAAAAAATGTTGAAAGTTTAGCATGCTAATTTTCTTTACAGATATCAACCTCATTGACACACAAGGCAAACAAATGATCAACGTTGTTGAAATTTTCAAAAACATTACATACTCAGAACCAATAGAAAATAATCAAAAGTTTTTCGGCAATATTCATTGAAAGATGAGTATGATTCAAATAGACAAGATAAACTTTATGATTTAAGTGATCAAACTGATGAATTTTATGATGAAAGCAAAGTTAGTGGTCTCTCTTATGATGAGTGGGTAGCTGAAATTTTGAGGGAGTAAATGACCTTAGATGTTGCTACTCAAAACAATGGCATGCTTGATGAAAGTATTGCTTTTTATTGCACACTATGTTCGTAGGCACTATTGAGGATGATTATGTTGTGCCTACTACTTATTATGATGATAATAATTGGTGACAAAATTATGATACTTCTTATGGCCTTAAAAATATATTTGGTATTTAGAATGAATATATTATTGGTAACAATGCAATATTATTGAAAGTGGGATTTGAGAGGTCATGACTGTAGGTAGTCATGATCCAACTACTTTGGATAGTGTTCAATCTCATTACAATATTGATAAAAGTCGGTATGTAGCACTACTAGAAAAAGGGCTATAGATGGGATTGACACTAATGGCGCACCAGACAAGCGGTGCGCGCACCACCTTCTAATACGCCATTAGAGTTGAAACTACTAATGGCGCACCTGACCGAGGGTGCGCCATTAGTATCAAAATATATTTTTTGAACTAGTGCGCCTGTCCAAACATACTAATGGCGCATCCAGACACAGTGCGCCATTGCTAGTTGTAACTAGTAATGGCGCATCTGTCGGGAAGTGCGCCACTAATGTTGTTTTTTATTATATTTTTTATTCTGTTTTTTTGCAAAACTACTAATGGCGCACTGTTCCACAATGCGCCATTACTAGTTTAAACTAGTAATGGCGCACTGTGGAACAGTGCGCCATTAGTATGTTTTTTTCTGCAAAACTACTAATGGCGCACCACCAGAAGGTGCGCCATTAGTAACCTGGATTACTAATGGCGCATTTAGAGTTGGTGCGCCATTAGTAAGTGGGCACCAACAAGATATTTTGGACAACCTCTCCTACCCACACTCACTTTCTCCCCACTTCATTCTCTCCACCTCCTCCTTGTCTCGGGTGCCTCCTCTTTTTCACCTCATTTCCACCATAGATTCATTCAAATTAAGTGGTTAAATTACCTTGTTTTGATAGGTAAGTAAGGGGGGAAGCTATATTTATGTTGTCCTCCCTACAACAATGTGCACATGCACTTTTTATGGCCTAGCTAGATCTATGTATGTTCGTGATGTTGCATATGTTTGTGGTGTTGCATATGTGTTTGTGTTTGGAGGTGTACCGGTATTTGAAATGCGATAGTTGCCAATATTTTCCCGGAATGTTGATTCATTTCCGTTTCGGCGAGAATTTAGGCATTAAGAATTCTTTTTGGTCCTATTTTTAGGGAAAGTCATGCCAATTTTTTTCTTGGTTCTAAAATATCATTTTGCTCTACCCCGCAGGCGACCATGGTCCGCACGATGACCGAAGGCATCGTGAATAGGTTTTTGAGGTCCGCGAAGGCCGAGATGCTTCAAAAGAACGAGACGGAGATAAGATGTCCGTGTCGAAGATGCAAGCTAAAGAGCCTTATTCCGGGCAGGTGCGGGACCACCTGCTCTTGCGTGGTTTCATGGATGGCTATCGGTGGCAAGGTGATGAAGATGACTACGAAGTCGTCCATGGGGGCCATGCAAGAAATGAGGAAGGGCAGCAAGACAACCACCGCGGCTCGGGCGGGCGAGAAGACGAAGAATCCCCAGGAGATGATCACGACGGTGATGATGTACACAGTCATCATGTAGAAGATGCAGGACATGATGATGAGGAATATGCCGGAGCAGACGACGGGCATGATCATGAAGATGATGATGCCGGCGGAGCAGACGACGCTGGACCATCGATGGGCTTGGTGCAGGACCCTCATATTCAAGAGCTGCTTCTCAAGCAGACGGATAACGCAAGAGCTGCCGCCCGAGAGAAAGCCAAGATGGATCAACTTAAGTTAGACACGGTTACTCCATTGTATGAAGAATGCAGGCCCGAGGATACCCGCCTGAAAGTAACGCTCATGGCTCTGGAGATGAAGGTAAAACACTAAATGACCGACGCATGCTTCGACGAGAACATGTCATTCTGGCACGAACGTCTTCCCAAGGGGAACAAGTGCCCGACCAGTTTCGAGGAGGCGAAGAAAATCGTGTGTCCTCTGAATTTACCGCACGTGAAATACCATGTGTGCATGAACAATTGCATCATTTATCGGGACGAGCACGCAAAGTCTACCATATGTCCGGTGTGCGGCGTCACTCGATACAAGAAGAGGAAGAAAGCTCCTCGAAAAGTGGTGTGGTACTTTCCGATCACTCCTCGTCTGCAGCGGTATTTCGCGGACCCTAAGGTAGCAAAGCTCCTGCGTTGGCACGCGGATAGGGAGGAGAAGAAGCGAGAAGATGACGCAAATGATCCGGAGATAGATAAAAAGACAAGATGCTGAGCCACCCTAAGGATGCGAGCCAGTGGCAAGCGTTGAACTTCGAAGACCTAGAATTTGGGAACGATCCAAGGAACATCGTGCTGGGCAAGAGCACCGATGGAGTCAATCCGTTTGGCAGCCAGAGAAGCACACATAGCACCTGGCCTGTGTTTGTGTGGATGTACAACCTTCCCCCCTGGTTGTGCATGAAGAGGAAGTACATTCACATGAGTATGCTAATTGAAGGACCGAAACAACCAGGGAACGACATCAACCTGTATTTGGGGCTGCTGAAAGAGCAGCTTGACACGCTGTGGAAAACGCCAGCCAATACGTGGGACGCCGCAGAGAAAGAATATTTCCCTATGAGAGCCGCGCTGCTCATGATGGTGCACGACTATCTCGGTTACGGATATGTCACGGGGCAGGTGGTCCACGGATTTTCTGGATGCGTCAGGTGCATGGATGACACAACGTATCGCCAGCTAGATAGAGATCCCGGGTCTTCGAAAACCGTGTTCATGGGACATCGAATGTGGCTTCGCGACGATGACCTGTGGAGAAAACGCAAGGATCTGTTCGATGGTGAAACCAAACCCCGAGAACGCCCACGTACGAGGAGCGGCGAGGAAATAGACGAGCTGTTGAAAAATTGGAAAGATTGCCCACTGCCGGGAAAGAAGCAAAAGGTGCCAGATCCGGGAAAGAAGCGGAAGGCGCCAGAGCCGCTGCTGAAGGTATGGAAAACGAGGTCTGTTTTCTGGGACTTGCCGTACTGGAAGATCCACCGTGTGCCTCACAGCCTTGATGTAATGCATATCACGAAGAACGTGTGCGAGAGTATGCTTGGTACCCTGCTCAACATGCCAGAGAGGACCAAAGATGGGCCGAAAGCAAGGGCATACTTGAAATCAATGGGCATCAAGCAGGAGCTTCACGCTATAGATGATGATGATGATGATGATGAGGCGAAGCAGGACACGGAAAGTTGTTGCAAAGGCAAAAAGGCCAAGAAGACCGGAAATGACTACCCTCCCGCGTGCTTCACTCTAAGTCAGGAGGAGATCGAGCAGTTTTTCACCTGCCTCGTAGGAGTAAAACTTCCTTACGGTTACGCGGGGAAGATAAGCAGATACCTAGACCCAGCGAAGTTGAAGTTCAGCGGGATGAAGTCTCACGACTGTCACGTGCTGATGACGCAGATACTTACAGTTGCAATCCGTGGGATCATGGACGCGCACGTCCGTGAAACCCTATTTGGCCTATGCAACTTTTTCGACGTCATCTCTCGGAAGTCGGTTGGCGTGAGGCAACTCAGAAGGCTACAGGAAGAGATCGTGGTGATACTATGCGAGCTTGAGATGTAGTTCCCGCCCGCATTCTTCGACGTTATGGTGCATCTGCTGGTCCATATCGTGGAGGATATCATCCAACTCGGGCCGACATTCCTGCACAGCATGATGTCGTTCGAAAGGATGAATGGTGTCATCAAAGGATACGTTCGCAACATGTCACGTCGAGAGGGAAGCATAGCCAGGGGCTTTCTGACCGAACATGCATCTCCTACTGCACGAATTATCTAGGCATCGAGTACCCCGTTGATCTTCCCGTCAACAGAGACCTTGGCAGGCTCGCTGGATGGGGTCACCATGAGGGTCGCCGCAAAATGCATGTCGACTTCGAGGGTCGACTCGTCGACTTTGAAAGAGCAAACCTAGTCGCGCTACAACACATAGACGTGGTCGATCCTTGGGTGGTAGAGCACAAAACCTTTATTGAGAAGACGTACAATGACCGAGGCCAACAGAGGACGGACGGAGATATAATCAAAGAGCACAACTCATGTTTCACGCGTTGGTTCAAGCAGAAGCTTCTGTCATACCCTTTACTTGAGGATTCTTCCGCGGAAGAACAACTCATATTCGCCTTGTCACAGGGCGCCGAGCACAACCTGATGACCAATGAGGCGTATGATATCAACGGCTACACATTCTACACCGAGGCCAAGGACATGAAGAGCGATGGTTATCAGAACTCCGGGGTAACGATGGAATCCTACACCGGTAATGACAAGGACAGATACTATGAAAGGATCGAGGAGATATGGGAGCTGAGCTACGCGGGAGAGAAGGTCCCGATGTTCCGTGACAGATGGGCCAAGAGCGTCCTAAAAGAAGACCGGTATTTCACCACCATGGTTATACCCGAAGCCAAATCCTAGACCGCGAGCGCAAACGTCACCGCGAAAAATGAGCCATGGGTACTGGCTTCCCAAGTTGACCAATGCTTCTTCATTACCGACCCGTCAAAGCCCAGTCGTGTTGTCGTGAGGAGAGGCAAAAGGAAGATCATCAGAATGGATGGGGTAGCCAATGAGCAAGACTTCGACAAGTACGGCGACCCGAGGATCGAACATGACGACGATGATGAAGTAGAAGCATACACCACAAGAAGAAGCAGGACCACCCTACCTAAAGGACGTCCGTTCCACAGAAGAACTCCATTTTCGAAAAAGAAGGGCAAGAAGATTGTGAACAGATAGCTAGCTAAGATCGATTGTATTTAAATTGTAATCTTCATTTCTCGATTGTATTTCATGGGCACTTTTTGAACTATCATGAATATTTTTAAATTTCATGGGCACTTTTGGAATTCATGAAAAAATATTGAATATTCATGAGGGCACTCGATCTCGGTCCCCCTCCATCTCGATCGTTATCCCCCCTCGCCAGATTCCCCGGCCCTTGCCAGATCCCCCTCGCCGCCGAGCACCCCCCGCACCCTCCCCCTCTCCACCACCACCGACGACCCCCGCACCCTCCCCCGCTCCACCGTCACAAATG
>LR738713.1:151992239-152038161 GCA_902687465.1 Secale cereale | reverse complement strand
CCCCCCCCGGCCCGCTTCGACGTTGCCTCCCCGTCCCCGACACGCGCCGCCTTCCCGTGGAGCCTCGGCACCGCGCGGCCTCCCCGTCCCCAACGCGCGCCGCCCTCTCCCGGGGAGCTCTAACGCCGCCAGGTGCGTCCTCCTCGCTTTTCTATTGATCTCGCGGTGTTGTGCCTCGATTTGGAGGCCGAACGCATGTTTTCTCGCTACTTGTAGTATCGATTTCTTCCTGTTCTTGGTGTGAATTTGGTGGTAGTTTAGATTCGTCGGTGGTCGGATATGTTGATCCTTAGGAATGGACTTCGACAAAGCTATAGTTTCGATTTACTGATGCTGGAAAGGGATCGTTGCCTCGTCAGATTTTAGATCCGCTTTAGGGGCCTTGAGAGGCCTTGCAAGTGAACATATTTGTAGTAGATGGTCTCATCTTTGTTAGATGCATCTGGCTGTAGCCTCACATCCGCAAGAATGGCTCGCACATTCTTGTTTCTCAGTTCATATGTGGCAGGCTAGGGTTTTTGTTGTGGGATTTTAGTCTGTTAATTGTTCTCTTCGATGTATGAGCTATTGCACATGGTGCCTTCCTTTGATTTTTGGCCTGTAGAGGTATTGTGTTGGCAGTTGCATCTCTCAGGTCTAGTGAATGGCTGATTGCAAAGTTTATCAATTGTGTGTGTTCATCTTGGGCCAGTGAATGGATGTAGTCAGTGTTTGAAGTAACATCATGTGACCGTGACATCTGGTGTGTGGCTATCATGCATTTCTAGATTATTAATTCAGTTTTGTGTGACATTAGTTGAAAACAAAAAATTACCTGAAAGAAAGCAAGGAAAACAGATTGTTGTTATTACTGTTTGAACAGTAGATTGTTGTTTTTCTATTGGAAGGGACACTAAATCATCTTATATAGGAGAGTACTGATCAAACTTATGATAGGAGTGGACAACACTAGAAAATCATGTCTTCAGTTCTAGAAAACTGATCAAACTTACAAGGATCCTGAGTGTCAGAACCTTTCTACTATGATTTTCTGTTTGTTTGTTTCTCTCACTCCAACACTGTTCTTTTTCATTATGACACGAGAAGATATGGAGATCTACACTGTTTGTTTGTTTGCTGGAAAAGTCACTCTTGCTAGCTACCACAGCCGTGCGTTAATTTTCTTCCCAATCTAGTAACCGATCTTGTTATGACTCCAACAACCATAAAAAATGGGGAAAATCTTGATAAGTCACCCTCAACTATGAACTGTTTGTTTCTTAGCACAAAATAAATTTCTCTACTTAGTACCACTGGACGATATATTTCTCGCTGAGTAGAGTAGATACAAGGTGTAGCAGACATGCGGTAGAGAGTGTAGGATGGACGCGGTAAAGTGGGTGTTGGTCTAGGGTTACATGGGTGCTGGAATTGGGGGGAGCTATGCCTTATACTATGGTTATGCTACGGTTTGATGTAGTTTTGCTGGCTTAACCAAACTTGTTGCCTTGTTGCCAAACAACATTTTTCCTATATAGTGCACTTCTCTTCTTTCAGTAATTTTGTCTTCTCCCATTGAAAGAGCATGTGATTCATGTGTGGTTCTGTGTATTGTTCTTCTGATTGTTAAAAGAGAAAAAAATTGGAGGAACTTTGCATTAAGGAGGAAGACGCTGCTGTCCATGTTGTTGCCCCAAATTAAAACTAGAGTATTCTCAAAACTGTAGTAATTTCTCTGCATAAAAAAAGAACCCTGGACCTCTTTTTTGATACTGCAGTTTTTTTTAATACTTTGCTCTGTTATGTTAAAACCATGGAGCCATCTACACTTACAGCACCGCGCAGGCCACAGCCAAACAGATGCTCTGTATTGTCAATACTCTAAAAATACTCTGTTATGTTAAAACCATGGTATGTTATGCCTACAGGCTAAGTTACCGTAGTTTGTTGATACTGTAGTTTTTTTAATACTTTGCTATCAAACAGAGCCTTAGGCTTTTGCTGCTGCTAAGAATTTTTATAAGTGGAAACTAGATAATGGCAAAACATTGCCTTTTGTTTTGGGATCTGTAAATGAACAAGATGCCACTGTTGCCTAGGTGTGGGTTGGTGTTGTTTTAAAGCTATTATTTATGAGATGTGTAGATGAACAGAGCTACAACATTTGGCTTGAATTGTTGTCTTTGGTTCAAACTAAAACCCCCTTCTTCTGACAGTGATACTTCTATCAATGTGGTACCGTCAAAAGACACAAAAAGCTGTTGATGTAACTGCCAATGTATTTTCCATGTTGTGATGGAGGCCTTTTTTTGCCTTGTCCACCCGAGAGGCCCTTGAGTTTGCTGGAATGTCGATTAACTTCCGTTTCGGCAAATTTGGGTACTCCATATGTCCTATTTTCAGCAAAGGTCATGCTGAAATTTTTCGTGAATTTTAGCATGACTTTGCTAAAAATAGGACATATGGGGTACTTGTGACTAATCCATGGGCCGGGGTATCTTAGTAGTTAATTAAGTAGGATCAAGTGCCCCTTTATTCTAGCTGCATTAAACCATAGGCGGCAATGGAGCCAAGTGATTAGGCCCAACTTAGAATTCTCCTTCCCAGCTTAGCTTTTAGGATGCCTCGGTGTCGACAAACCATAAATTATAAAACCTTGGCTTTTAGGGTGCCTTGGTGTCGATAAAAACCGAAATGATGAAAGCTTAGGCTTTTAGGGTGCCTCGGCGTCGAAAAACCCTCAATGATAAAAGCTTAGCTTTTAGGATGCCTCGGTGTCGACAAACCCTAAATGATGAGACCATGATCTTTTTCCTTGACAATAACCAACTTTTTGACCAAACTTTTTTCCTATTTACAGAGAAACATGGCCAACAACGATGAGGCCGGGGGTTCGGGCGGCAAGGCATTCTGGGAGCTGTCCCAGGAGATGGAGGAACAACCTCACTTGTATGAGGACGCCGCCCTCCCCACCGATCCTGAGACCACTGATGGTACCGCCGAGGATGACCCCACTGATGGTGTCCCCGAGGATGCCACCACTGATGGTGCCGCCGAGGATGCCACCACTGATGATGGCGGCGCACGCACAGATGGCAGCCAACCGAAGAGGCAACGGAAGGACCGGCGCCCGACCGTGCTCCGCACCCTCAAGGAGGAAGTTACTGAAGTGGACTCCGACGGGAATCCAATGCACCCGAACGAATAGTCAAGGGGTACTCGCTTCAGCTCGGGTGCATTCTCTGGAGCACCGTCTCGATCAACACCGAGAACCTGAGGCATCCTGACCGAGGGAATTTGCGCAACCTCCTCTTCACGAAGCTGCACGAACGATACAAGTTCCTCTTCCTTGGGATGCCCACGCAGCGCGCCGCTCTCTCTCTCTCTCTCGCGGGCGCTAGTGGGCTCCATTGTGGGGGGCACGGATGTCCCCCCTGCGCCCTGCCGCGTGGATCCTGCCGCCGCGCTCCGGGAAGCGACAGAGAGGAACGCCCGCGAGGCACGCGAGGAGTAGGAGGCCGTGGACCGTGAGCGAGCAGTGGCTGATGCTGATGCCAGGGCAGAGGCCGAGGCGGCTACTAAGGCCCAGGCAGACGCTGCCGCTCGAGCCCAGGAGCAGGAGGCGGGCTTCCAGCAGCCAGCGGGCCGTGCCGTCCCACAAGAGGCGAGCTCTCTGGAGCCGTCTGCCCAAGTGCCGGCTGCTGACGAGCAGCCGGCTCTAAACAACGAGGAGGACGGCCGCGTCGCCATGGAGGCAGAGGCGCCGCCCCCCGTGCCGCCTGCTGGGACGTAGGGCAGCCGGCCTTCAGGAGCGGAGGTGCCGCCAGCTGAGGGCGTGCTGGTGACAAGCCCGCAGCCGGCCCCCCAAGCTTCTGCCCGCCCGCGCCCTGTAAGGGCAGTCTCCTTGCCGCAGCAGGTAGAGGCCGGCGGCGCCAGCTCGTCCACGCCGGAGAGTGAAGCCACCAGCGCGGCGCCATCAGGCTGGAGGCTCGGAGGCGGCGGCGCGCTGATTGACGCGTCGCGGGACGTCCTCGAGCGCTTCAACTCCCTGAGCGATCTAATGCAGACGATGATGCGGGAGTTCATTGCTACGCGAACTTCTGTTCGGGTACGTTAACTCCATATATGTATTTTTTGCTTTTATTCCTTCAATTTCATCTATGGGGGTGCGTCAGCGCACCCACTAGGTGTAGTCCCCGAGTTCCGAGCCGGCTGCCGAGCAGGCGGCTTGGAACTCCAAAATGTACCTTGCGGGCTAACTTGTGTCTTGCTGTAGGACTACCACAACCTCCGGGTGGCCTCCTTCAACACCCAGCGCCAGGAGCTGGCGCAACTGCGGGCTGCCCTGGCAGACAGTCAGTGTGAGTGCCCCTCTCCTCCTTGTGGGGGCGCGTCAGCGCATCCGCTGGGTGTAGTCCCCGAGTTCCGAGCCGGCTGCTGAGCAGGCGGCTTGGAACTCCAAGGTTGTATTTTTGCTGATGTTGATATTCTTCTTCTTCTTCCCTTGCCAGCGGTCACAGCCAACCTCCGCAACCATCTAGGCGAGGCCTAGTCAGAGCTTGCTGCCAAGGAGCGGGAGCGCGATCTTGCCGCCCAGGACCGTGACCGCTTGGCCAAGGAGCTGCAGGCCAGGCGGCAGCGCATAAGGCGGAGCTCGAGAAGTTATCGGACGCCGAGATGCTCTTTCGGGCAGAGTTCGGGACCGAGCGCTCGAACTGGGCCGAGAAGGAGGCGGGTCTGCAAGATGGCAATGGGGCCATTGCAGACATGGTCGACGGTAAGACGCCTGCCCCTTCTTCTTGTGCTTGCCGTCTGTTACAGCCGCTTCTCTTTCTTCTGATTCTTCATCTAGCTTTTGCAGAGTTCTTCTCGGGCCACTCTGTGGCCGCCAGCCAGGCCATCGAGGCCCAGCGTGACGAGAGGCGCAAGGCGGGCTGGGTGATCGCACCCAACGTGCCCAGGACTCTGGCCGAACAGCTTCTTGCTGTCAAGGCGCGCCTCCAGCCGGTCCACTGCCTGCTTCGCCGCCTGCAGCGTGCTGGAGCTCAAGTGCTGGCCACCCTCTGGCCAGGCGCTCCAGTACTCCGCACTCCCAGTCGGACTGCCGACTGGCTGGAGGCGGCCGGCCACCGCTTCGAGGCCTGGAAGGATGCCGCAGCGAGGGCTGGTGCACGGACCGCCCTGGAGTTTGCCAAGGGCTGGTACCCGGACCTGAATCTCGACCAGTTGAAGACCTTTCGCGTGGAGGCTGAGCCTGAGCTGGACGCGGTGCAAGGAGACCTCACCAGATGCACCGCCGCCCTTGCTGAGTATGTCGACACTGCCATTTTCGTCCCAGAGCTGGATGAGAATGGTCATGTGGTGCCACCCAGCAACTTCAGGCTAGACTTGGCGACGTCGGAGGAGCTGGATGAAGAGATCGCCTCCAGCGATGAAGGCGAGGAAGAGGGAGATAGCGACGAGGAGGCCAGCTCCCAGGAGGCGAATCCGTCTGCTGGCCATCAGCCTGACCAATCCTCGACAAGCGGACCCGGCGTGGCGGCTCCGCATGCTGCAGGAGGCAGCCAGGCCGAGACCCGTCAGGTGCCCCCCCCCCCAGAAGCCGGCTCCGTCGTGCCGCCCACTCTGCCTGCTGCGCCCTAGGCGTTATTCTTGTATCGTTTGATTCATGTTTCTTCGTAAGACTTGGTAGGATTAGTCCGAACAATTCCACCCACTGGGTGTATAAGTAAGCTGCTGCTGGAAGGCGGCCCTTCAGGCCTTTTTGATGTAAATATTCTTAATGTTGCATGTGTTTATGCAATTTGGCCGGGTTCTAGGTTTAGCACCGTCCTTTGTTCCTTAGGGCAATTTTCTTTTGCTGTCTCCTTCAACTGTCGTCCTGCCAGCCAGACAGCCACTTTGTGGTTCTATGGCTGGGTCAGGTACTTAGCTGTTTTCCGGATGGGCAAGTATCCCGCCCTCTGGAAGGCGGTGTAGCTAAACCATAAGCCGGCTGGCCGGCTGTGTAACAGCCGGCTAATTTGAATGAAGGGTCATCCTGCCCTATGTTTATTTTCCTTAGCCATTTTTCATGTGGGCACCGCTTCTTGCCTTTGGCTCCTGCCAGTCGGACAGCCGCGTTCTGCGAGTCTATGACTGAAGGCGGGAGAGGGCTTGCATGCCATCACATTACTTGTCCGACTATTTTAAGGAGAAGTTTTAAACATAGGTCTAGGCGGCTAGTCCCCGGGCCGTCTGCTAGGCTCTGGTGCCGGACAAAGGAATGAACAACACTCATTCATAGGCATAATTCTTATCATATATATAAAGGGTTGAGCAGTCCCCGAGAACTCCTCGGGGGTCCCATTGCTTCTCAAAATAAAGTAGATAGCACGACACATACTGTCTTTTAGCTATAAAAGCGACGAAGTAGGTTTGCGTTCCACGGGCGCTGCGACTCCTTGCCCGAGTCGTCTCTCTTGCGTGCTCTTGGCTTCTGGGCATCGATGAGGTAGTACGCATCGTTGCCTAGCACCTTGCTGATGATGAACGGTCCTTCCCAAGGAGCCGAGAGCTTGTGCTGGCCGGCTGTTCGCTGGATCAGCCGGAGCACAAGGTCCCCCTCGCGGAAGGAGCATGGCTTGACTCACCGGCTCTGATAGCGGCGGAGACCCTGCTGATAGATGGTGGAGAGGCTGAGTGCTACTAGCCGGGCCTCCTCTAGCAGGTCCACGCCGTCTTCTCGTGCCTCTTTGGCTTCAGCTTCTGTGTACATGGTGACGCGAGGCGAGTCAAACTCAACATCTGCTGGGATGACGGCCTCGGCCCCATAAACGAGTAAGAAAGGAGCGAAGCCGGTGGATTTGTTCGGAGTTGTTCTGAGGCTCCAGAGGACAGACGACAACTCTTCAATCTAGCAGCTGACTGATCGTTCCAAGGGTTCGACTAGCCGGGGCTTGATGCTAGACAAGATAAGGCCGTTGGCGCGCTCAACTTGGTCGTTGGACTGTGGGTGAGCAACGGACGCTAGGTCCAGTCGGATGCCCTGTGTTGCACATAAACGGGCCAATGCGCCTTTGGCAAAGTTTGTGCCGTTGTCGGTGATGATGTTGTGCGGTATGCCATACCGGACTGTGATGTCTGCGATGAATGTCACAGCAAATGGGCCGTTGAGTTTCATGATTGGTTTTGCTTCGATCCAATTGGCGATTTTGTCCACTGCCACGAGTAAATGTGTCAAGCCGCCTCGGGCTGTCTTGAAGGGGGCCACCATATCCTGCCCCCAGACGGCAAATGGCCAAGTGATCGGAATGGTCTTGAGTGCAGAAGCCGGCAAGTGTTGCTTGGAATTGAAGCGCTAGCTGCCATTGCACTTTTTTACCAAGTCTTTGGCGTCGTCCAAAGCAGTCGGCCAGAAGAAACCGTGGCGGAAGGCTTTGGCCACGAGAGATCTTGAGGCCGTGTGGTGGCCACATTCCCCTTGATGAATGTCCTTCAGAATAGCCAGACCCTTTTCTTCTTCCACACAGCGTTGGAAGACGCCTGTTGCACTTCTTCTGACAAGCTCTCTGTTGACTATTGTGTATGCTGAAGCTCGGCGTTGAACTCGCCGTGCCAAAGTCTCGTCTGCTGGCAGCTCTTCTCTTAGCAGGAAGTTGAGGATTGGTTGTGCCCAAGACGGCGTTGAGACTCCTATTGTTTCTGCCAAAGGGACTAGGGCGGTTTGGCTGGGAGGTGGAGGGCTGGGTTGAGCCACCTCTTGTGCTTCTGAAGTCCCCGAGCCGGCTGCGACAGTCCCCGGGCCATCTGCTGGAGCTTGCGCTTCTTGGCCGCCTGCTGGAGCAGTCCTCGGGCAAGGAACCGACACAGCGACTGCGGGACCGTCTGCTGGAGTTGGAGTATCAAGGCCTCCTGCTGGAGCAGTCTTCGGGCAAGCTGTTCAAGTTTCCAGGCCGTCTGCTCCAGGATCGGCTGGTATGAAGATTGACTCCGATTCTTGTGAAGGCTTGATAGACGGCTTGCGCAGGCATTAAAGAGACACGCCGGCTGGTATTGCTTGGCGGGTGGAGCCGATTCATGCCAAGGTGTCCGCTTGCATGTTGTCGGCTCGTGGCACGTGGAGTAACTCGCAGCCATCAAAATGCCCACTGATCTGCTGGACAAGGAAACGATAACTTGCCATATTTGTGTCCTTGGCGTCCCAGTACCCAGATGACTGCTGGACAACCAAGTCAGAGTCACCATAGCACAGCACTCGGCGGATACCAATCTCTTTGGCCATCCGGAGCCCGTGGATGAGTGCCTCATACTCGGCCACATTGTTAGAGGCGACAAACTGGATTTGCAGGGTGTACTTGAGCTTGTCACCCTTGGGGGAGGTGAGGACGACGCCGGCTCCCAAGCCAGTGCGCATCTTTGACCCGTCAAAGTGCATCCGCCAATGGGTTGAGTCTGGAGCAGGCGGAAGGTACTGGGTCTCGGCCCAGTCGATGAGGAAGTCGGCCAACGCTTGTGATTTGATGGTAGTGCGAGGCTGGTAGAAGATGGTGAAGGGGGCCAGCTCGATGGCCCACTTGGCCACTCTTCCTGACGCATCTCTGTTGCCCATGATCTCAGCAAGCGGGGCCGTGCAGACGACCGTGATCGTGTGCTCTTGGAAGTACTGCTTGAGTTTCTTGGCGGTGAAGTACACGCCGTAGCACATCTTCTGGTAGTAGGGGTAGTTCTGCTTGGAGACTGACAGCACCTCGCTCAAGTAGTAGACTGGCCTCTGGACGGGCAAGGCTCTGCCGTCTTCTGGGCGCTCGACCACAATGACCGTGCTGACCACCCGGCTGGTGGCGGCTATGTAAGGGAACATGGGTTCCTTGTCTGTTGGCGCCGCCAGGACAGGCGGGGTGGACAACAGTTTCTTGAGCTGCTGGAAGGCTTCATCTGCGTGGTCGTTCCACTCGAAGCAAGTGGTCTTCTTCATTAGTTGGTACAGGGGGAGTGCCTTCTCTCCCAGCAGGCTGCTGATGCGGCTGAGGGATGCCAGGTACCCTGTCAATTTTTGGACATCTCGCACACGAGTCGGCCGCTCCATTCTCTCAATGGCCTTGATCTTTGCAAGGTTGCACTCGATGCCGCGTTCAGATACCAGGAAACCAAGGAGCTGGCCTGCTGGTACCCCGAAGACGCATTTCTCCGGGTTTAGCTTGATCTGAAAGTGGTGCAAGTTTTCAAATGTCTCTTAGAGATCCTCCACAAGAGTTCCTCTCTTCTCCGTCTTCACCACGATATCATCCACGTAAACACGGGCATTTCTGCCAAGTTGCTTGAGGAGACACTTCTGCATGCAACGATGAAAAGTGGTGCCGGAATTTCTCAAGCCGAACGTCATGGTCAGGTAGCAGAAAGCCCCAAATGGCATGAGGAAGGAGGTCTTCAGACGGTCATCCGGATCGAGTTTGATCTGGTGGTACCCGGAATAAGCATCAAGGAATGACAGCAACTCGCAGTCGGCTGTGGAGTCAATCACTTGATCTATTCGCGGCAGAGCGAACAGATCTTTAGGGCAGGCTTTGTTGAGGCTGGTGTAGTCAATGCACATGCGCCATTTGTTGTTCTTCTTCAGCACTAGGACTGGGTTCGCGAGCCACTCTGGGTAGAAAACTTCCATAATGAAACCGGCTGCTAGCAGGCGGGCAACCTCTTCCCCGACAACTCTTCTTTTCTCTTCTGACAGGCGGCAGAGCAGCTCCCTGATAGGCTTTGCATCTTCTCTCACATGTAGCTTGTGCTCGGCGAAATCCGTCCGGACACCCGGCATGTCTTTGGGGGACCATGCAAAGATGTCCCGATTCTCACGGAGGAAATCGACGAGCTCGATTTCCTATTTGCTGTCTAGGTTTTACCCTATGAGAGCAAATCGCTCTGGGTGAGATGGGTCCAAGGCAATCTTCTTTGTCTCCTTGGCCGGCTGGAACAAGCCCTGTTGCTCTGCCTCCCTGGGGTCGGCTGGTATGGCTGGCTGCTCGCCAACCACTGCCACCAGCCGTTCGAGGCGGCGCTTCTCTTCAGCTACGACAAGGGACTCGGCCGGACGGCTGCTGGTTGTTGCACATGCGATGGACTTCTCATAGTCCCCAGCTATGGTGATTATGCCCTTGGGGCCCGGCATCTTCATCTTGAGGTAGGCGTAGTGGGGTACTGCCATGAACTTTGCAAGAGTAGGCCGGCGCAAGATCACGTGATAGGGACTTTCTAGGTTCACCACTTCAAACCAGACTGGCTCCCTCCGGAAATGCTTCTTGTCACGAAACAGGACGTCAATCTTGGCCTTGCTGATTGGTGACCAAGAGAGGCCTGGCACAATGCCGTGGAACACAGTCCTGGTAGGCTGAAGCTGTTTTTCTTTGATGCCCAACTTCTCCATGCTGTCGCGGTACATGATGTTGATGCTGCTGCCGCCGTCTACCAGTACTCAGGAGAAATGACAAACCCGCCTGTCGGTGGAGAGAGTTGCATCCAGAACCAAGGCATAGGCCCTGGGTGATGGCATGACAGTCGGTGATCTCCTCTGCTCCAGTTGACGGGCCTCTCAGACCAGTGCCTGAACTCTGGGGCTTCGATGGCAACGGTGTTGACTTCTCTGCGCTGCTAGCGCCGGCTGTGCCTATCGTTCGCTTGGCTTGTGAAGACGACGTAGGCCCCATTTTCTTCTGGGAATTCATCCTAGACCTGGCCGCCCGGACGAGCAACCGGTGGATTGGGAGGCAGGGCCGCCTGCCTAGCAGGCGGCGGTGGCAGAGCTTCTCCTCTCGCAATCTGTGTGCGCCAATGACACTTTCGTGTGGTGTGGTTGGAAGGCTTTGCGCCGCTGTGGAACTTGCAGGGGGCATCCAGGGTTTGGTCAAAGGAGAAAGCCGGCTGCCAGGCTGGCTTGCCGCCCTTCTGGCGCTTGGGTCATGCTTGTGCCTCTGGCTGCTGGCCATCAACTGCTGCCACAAGACGGCTATTGGCAGTCGGCGCGTGGGTCTTGCGTTTGTGATCGTTTGGCTGCTGGCGTCGGCTGGACTCTCCAGCTGGTGTTTTTGGAGTTGGAGGAGTCATCTTCCCAAAGGCATCTACTTGCAGCTCGGTCTTCATGGAGGAGTCAGCGGTGGCGTATTTGTCTGCTATGCTCAGCAGCTCGTCCAGTGTGGCAGGCTCGTCACAGAGGAGTTTGTGCTTGAGCAAGGTGCCTTCTTTGCACCCGGCTGTGAAATACTCAATGGCTTGTACCTCGTGCACTCCCTCGCAAGAGTTTCGCAGCGCTGCCCAACGCGTCAGATAATCACGGGCTGACTCATCTGGGCCTTGAACACATATGGAGAGCTGGCGCGGCTTGGGAGGACACTTGTAGGTGCTGGTGAAGTTGCAAGTAAAGGCGTCGGTGAAGTCCAGCCAGCCATTGATGATGTTGGGTTTGAGGCTATTCAGCCACGTCCGGGCCATGCCCTGGAGCATAAGTGGCACATACTTCATCGCAACACGCCTGTTGCCGGTTGCTATGCTGACGGCTATGGAGTAATCCACCAGCCAGTCCTCTGGCTTCACAGATCTGTTGTACTTGGGGGTATCTCTTGGGAGCGAGAAGCCCTTGGGGAAAGGCTCGTTACGGATGCGGGGGCCGAAACAGGATGGGCCGAGGTTATCTTCTTCTTCGACCGCCTGGGACCGAGCCAGTCGGTCAAGGCGATGGCGGACGTCGTTCTCCCCGCCCCCCTCGCGGCGGCCCAAGCGGTCTGCCAGAGAGGAGTGGTCAACAGGCGGAGGAGACACACGCCTCTCCCATCTAGGAGGAGGCGGGTGTTCCTCTCGCCGCTCTACGGCCCTTGGGCGGCCGTCTTCGTCGCGCTCGATGGTGATGCGAGTCTGCCGGCTGCGGCTAGCAGCCGGCTCTGAGTCTCGCCGGTTAGGGGCGCCGACTGTTGGAGAGCGGGACGTAGCTACCTGCTCCTGCCGAAGGGGGTGGTTGTCAGCCTGCACGCCAGCCTCTGATGCCCGGCGACCGGCCTCCTACTGCGCAGCAGCAGCGTCGAGGAGCTGGCGGGCGCGCTGAGTCACGCAGCGAAGCTCGTCTCCCTCCAAGAGGCCCATCTCATCAACTGCCGCCTGGGCAGCCCTTAGGTTCTCCGATGGAGTGAGGTACATGGGCCGTGGGGCCCCCAGCATGTCTGCTAGCAGCCCGCCGCGATCGCGAATGGCACCAGCCCGGCTAGGCTCGCCAGCAGCCGGCATGCCGCAAATGGCACGGTCCATCTCGCGGCGGTAGGCTTCAGTTACGCGTCGGGAAGCGGCCAGCTTGTTGGCGCTGTCGAGGAGCGAGACGCGAAGGGCCTCCAGCGCCGCACCGTGTGCCCCCGCCGCAACGGGTGTAACGAGGTTCTATAGGGTGGCCTGGAGCGGATCTTGGCCGGACCCGCCGGACGGCTCGTCGTGGTTGGTGGCGAGCACCTCTGTGACGGTGCTGGCGGTGCTGCCGCCCGTTAGAATGGGGCGGGGGTCGTCGATGATCACCACGTGCTCGGGGAAGGAATCAATGGGCTCCGTGTCGAGGTCGATGATCATGTCTACTGGTGGGTCAGAATCAGAGGCACGCTCGTCGACGATGTGGAGCTTGTCAAGGAGCTCGACGAGGCAGCTCTCCGGAGCTACTGGCTCGGCCGCCAGAGAGGGCTCGTCATGAATGTGGACGCCGTCGAGAAGGTCGGCGAGTCCGCTCGCCGTGCATGCAGGCTCAGCGCCGCGAAGCATCCCGGTACCCATGCGTGTGGGCGTGCCGGGCTGGCTGTGCTCGCCAGGGAGGAACAAAGTTCCCATCCAGAACATGTCTCCGGACGACGGTGCACCTAGCTCCACGGTGGGTGCCACATCTCGGGGTTTTGAGGCGACATATGCCAATGGTTGGCTTGTCATGCATGGGGACAATAGAACGTCGTCGGGTCCTGGAAGCGGGATAAGGCGGAACTTAGGACGCCTAAGGATCTTACCCAGGTTCGGGGCTCTCCGTGGAGATAACACCCCTAGTCCTGCTCTGCGGGGACTCCGCGTCATGACTAATGTCACTATGGTAGCTACAAGGTTGCTCCTCGAGTTGTGTCGTCTAGAGGAGGAAGATGAGCAAGGCTAGCTCACTACCTTCGCTCTAGGGAATTGGGATGGTAGCTAGGGTTTCTCTCTTTCTCTCTACGTGACTCTCTTTCTTCTAGAGTTCAACCTTCCAACCCCTCCTCATGGAGGACCCTGGGGGGTTTATATAGGCCTACCCCCCCAGGGGTACAATTGTAATCTCGACGGAGTGGCCCCCGGCTGTCAGCGTCTTCTGGTGTCGGCTTTACCGCATGTCTGCTGGGGCCCGCCGCCTGCGGGCCCATGTGATTGCCTTTCACTGTAGGCGTGCTTCTGCTGATGGCAGCATCGTCAGGAGGGAAGTGGCTACAGTGTCGCTGTCTCCTGTCGTACACTGCCACCACGTCCCGTCTTGTCATCTTGATGAGGTTCAGACTTCTAGGATGGGGTACGCCGTCTGTTACCAGGCGGGCCGCCTCACCTGGCCGCCTACCAGGGGTGGCTTGTTTCCGCGTTACCCACTGGCCGTGGGGCCAGCCGCCTGTTGGCCCCGCCGTCTGTGGGTAATGGGATCGTGGCTTCCTCTGACCGAAGCTTGGTCCCTGGCAGCATGGCTACAGTAACTCGCCGCTTAAGAGACGGCCATAAGGTACACATTCACTGTAGCCACGCCCTTATAGATTCTCTAAGGACGTGCTCAATTGTGGCCATGCCTCAGCTGCGTGGTGGTCCCCCAGCACACATCCCGAGGGAGAGGCGTAGGACCGTCTGCTAGCTGCTGGCTGTGGAGCCGCCGCCTGTTTGGGCCCCTGCCGCCTGCTGGCAGGCAGCTCCTAGGGTAAGCTGTCCTAGGAGGCGGCCCGATGATCAGACGGTTGGGGGGTAACAGGCGGACCCAAATTGTCTTAAAATACCATGGGTGGTCGATGAGGACACCCGTGGTCAATATCTCCGACACTTGTTCAGATCTGTATAATCAACACACATTCGCCAAGTACCATTCTTTTTTAGCACAGCGCCAGATTAGCCAACCACTCAGGATGAAACACCTCAACTATAAAACCAACCGCCAAGAGCCTGGCTACTTCTTCACCAATAGCCTTGCGCCTTTCTTCATTGAAGCGGCGGAGAAACTATTTAACTGGCTTAAACTTGGGATCAATATTAAGAGTGTGCTCAGCGAGTTCCCTCAGTACACCTAGCATGTCGGAAGGTTTCCATGCAAAGATGTCCCGATTCTCATGATGAACTCGATGAGCGTGCTTTCCTATTTTGGATCCAGGTTAGCACTGATGGTAAACTGCTTTGATGAATGCCAAGAACGAAGTCAACCTACTTGGTCTCATTAGCTGATTTGAACTTCAAGGCCGGATCATGCTCTGTAGTCGGCTTCTTCAACGGAGACATGTCTGCTGGATCAACATTATCCTTGTAAAATTTCAATTCCTCGGTTTCACAAACGCCTCAGCATAGGCTGCATCACCTTCCTCGCACTCCAAAGAAATCTTACGGCTCCCATGGACCGTAATAGTTCCTTTATGACCTAGCATTTTGAGCTACAGATAAACATAACAAGGCCTAGCCATGAACTTAGCATAAACCGGCCGCCCGAACAAGGCGTGATACGGGCTCTTGTTTTTTACCACTTCAAAGGTTAAAGTTTCCGACCTTGAGTCATGCTCATCTCCAAAAGTGACCTCTAGGTCTATCTTACCAACCGGATACGCCGATTTACCAGGTACCACGCCGTGGAAAACAATGTTGGACTGTCTGAGCTTCTTGTCTGTCAACCCCATGCGACGAAAGGTCTCATAATACAAGATATTGATGCTACTTCCTCCGTCCATGAGTACCTTGGTGAACTTATAACCCCCAACCTGAGGTGCCACCACCAGAGCCACCTGACCCGGATTATCAACCCGGGGCGGATGATCCTCTCGACTCCATGCAATGGGCTGTTCCGACCAGCGTAAATAATGAGGCACCGCCGGTTCACCAGAGTGCGCTGCCCTCTTATAAACCTTCTGATCGCCCTTACATAAACTTGTGGTGAAGACATGATATTGCCCACTACTCAGCTGCTTCGGGTTGCTCTGATACCCTGATTGTTGTTGTTGCTAATGATTGCTCTGATTATTATAACCACCCTGGTCGTTCAACTGGTTATGCCTGTGTTGGCGTCCTCGGAACCAGGGTACCCAGACTTGCCTGTCTGCGGGCCACGACGCGCTCCTACCACGGCCTGGTACGGCCCAGCTGATCGACCAGCTGTCCAAGACCCTCGTGAGGGGGCTAAGCCTCGCGAGGAGAACAACGTCAAGACCCCCTCAGGAGCGGCCTCGGCAAGGTGCTACGGAGGGGCGGAGAATCCACGGCCAAGTCTGCCTCAGGAGGAGGCAGTGACGCCAGCAGTGACGCACCACGCCAGCAGGTGCCAGCGCCAGTCAATGGCGCAATTGCCGTTTCAGTGGAAAGGAGGCAGCGCAGACGCAGTTTCTCGAGGAGCGGGACAAAGGTTTCCCCTTTGGTGCAACAAGACCGAAGACCGCAAGGACGACAAGGAGGATGTCACCGCCGAGCCCACCTCCGCGTCATCGCCTGATCCTTTTGCAGACGAAGACTGCTTTTGTCAGGATAGGAATGTCCTTGTGTTCCCGCTCAAACATTTCGGGGGAAGAGGACCCTGGCCTCCTATATAAGTAGCTAGGATCCCCATTGTGGAGGGACAAGTGAGACCAAGCCCAGCCATGTGGAGCAGATCCATAAACTCGGCCACCATGCAAAGGAGCAAGAACACTTGCCTCCTGACCCTCCTGAGCTCACCTCCTGAGCTCAGGAGCCACTGTACTACTTCATATTCCAGCCCTCCCGAGGCCAATCCACTAAAGCAGGAAGTAGGGTTTTAGACCACACGGTGGCCCAAACCTGGGTAAACTCTTGCGTTCTTCATCTGTTGTTTGCTTGAATCTCTTCACTAAGGCTAGGGCGAGACGCTAGGTAGACGTGAGTGGGAGAGATCTTCGTTCACGCCCCTGTGTTCGAACTCTTGGGTTTTGCGGAGCCCTGAATCCGACATTTTGCGCGCCAGGTTGGTGGCGTGTCGAGATCTTGACTCTCCGACGACCTCGTCCCGCTCGCGTCGTCGACTTCGCTCCACAGCCATGGTGGGCACACACCGAGCTCGCGCCGCCTGCCGCGCCGCGAACTTCGCTTAGACAGCGCCCGCGGGCAACGGCTCGCCCCTCCGCCCCAACTCACCGGTCGCCAACGCCGCCACCGACCCGGCCGTCCACGAGCAGCAGGACTCGTCGCTGCTGCACGACGATGCCTTCGGCCTAACCGGCCGCGGCGTCGTCCTCGCTGGTCCGTCGCGGGCCGGTCTATCAGCCTCCTGCACTGCTGATGGTGCGGGAGCTCTTGCGCTACTGCCCGGCACATGACCTCTACGACAAGTAGCTCCACCGCATCACCGAGCTCGTCAGCGCCGCTGGTGAAGCACCTGTACCAACGCACTCCTCCCGTCCCCCGTCGCCCCCGACGAGGAACGAAGGCCACGGAGTCCCAGCTCCATCTCCACTCTACGGCGCCAGCAAGGAGGCCTGGTGCGAGGCTCCTCGACGTGAGCAACCCCGCAGAGCCCATGCGCGCGACGAGGAGAGCTGCCAAGTGATTCCGCATCCCCAGGCAGGGGCTCGCGGCCCCCTGGCCCACAGTGCCAAGACCGCGCGCCATAGGAGGTGGTGGCGCCAGCGCCCCAAGAACCAGCACCACAGCCGCAGGGGGCGCTTGAGATCATGAGTGTGGCTGGATGTCGCGCCCTAGCTCCTAAGCTACGGCGCCTCGTCTGTCCCGGCAAGTTCAAGCCGGACCTGCCTCCGCGCTACGACGGCACCACTGACCCCACGGAGTTCCTCCAAGTCTATGAGCTGAGCATCGAGGCGTCCAACGGCACCGAGCAGGTCATGGCGAACTGGTTCCCCATGGCTCTCAAAGATGGCGGACGCTCCTGGCTCCTGAACCTTCCCGTGGGATCCATCTCCTCCTGGAAAGAGCTTCGTGAGCGTTTCGTCGCCAACTTCCAAGGCACCCGCGACCGAGCCCCGGCAGCTGCTGATCTGCGCCGTGTGAGGCAGCAGCCGGGAGAGACCCTACAAAAGTACATCCAACGCTTCAACACCATGCGCCTCCGGATCCCTAGGGTCTCATACGAGGCCATCATCTCGGCGTTCTCCGACGGCGTCCACGACGTCAGGATGAGGGAGGAGCTCGCCATCCACGAGGACCTGTGCACAACCCTCGAGATGTTCAAGCTCGCGGCAAAGTGCGCCAGGGCGGAGGAAGGACGCCTCTCCCTCCAGGAGCTGCCTGAGGCGGAGGCGGACGACAAGAAGGCCAAGGCCAAAGAAGCAAAGCGCAAGGGACCCACCGTGCTGGTTGTGGAGCCAGAAGTGAAGCGTGGCTGTGGCTACGACGACCTCCCCAGAGACAACTGACCGTACTGCATCTTCCACAACGTCCACAACCACAACAATAACGACTGCCAGGAGCTCAGGGCGATGCGTGGCGGGCGCGTCGGGCAGCGCCGTGAGCACGACAACCGCGGTTACGGCCGTGGAGGAGGCCGAGGTGGAGGACGTTCGGATGGCAGGAACTCCCGCCAAGGGTGGCGCGAACAGTCTCGTGAAGACCACTGGCAGGAGCAGCCTCGTGACGCCCCGTGGCGTGACCAGCCTCATGAGGGTCGCCCTCAGGGCAATGGAGGCCTGCCTCCGCTGCCACCACTGCCAAGAAGGAATGACGACGACCGCCAGGGAGATGGAGCAGGGGGCTTCCAGGAGCCGCGTGCAGTTGCACGCATCTTGGGAGGAGCCCATGCTCCGGCTTCCCATCGCATCTTCAAGCAATTCGCACGTGAGGTGAAAGCGGCGCTTCCCAAGCCTGACGCCGAGCGCAACCTCGGGTGGACCAAGCAAGTCATCGCCTTCGACCCCAAGGACCAGCTAAAGTGCACCGCGGCCCCAGGCGCTCTCCCGATGCTCTGCACCCCGACCATCAGCAACGTCCTCGTGACCAAGACCCTCATCAACGGCGGGGCAGGACTCAACGTCCTCTCCGTCCAGACCATCGAGACACTCTAGGTCCCCTGCGATCAGCTCCACCCGACCAAGCCATTCTACGGAGTCACGGATGGCTCCATACTCCCAATGGGGCAAGTCCACCTTCCCGTCACCTTTGGTGACCGCGACAACTACCACACCGAGCTCATCGACCTCGACGTCCCCAACATCCACCTCCCGTACAATGCTATCCTTGGGTATCCAGCCCTCGCCAAGTTCATGGCGCTGACCCATCACGGCTACAACGTCCTGAAGATGCCTGGCAGCGGCGGAGTCATCACGATCGCCTTCGACGAGAAGGAAGCAGTGCGTTCCCTGGAGCACGCCTACCAGACTGCGGCGGTCGAATGCTCCGATGAGGATGGAGCCGTCCTCTCCCTATAGACCGCCCCCAAGAAGAAGAAGAACCTGCCCGTCAACGGACCTCAGGACACAGGGGCTCCTGACGGCCCCGCCTCAAGACTCGCGCCTGCTGACAAGGCGCCCTCTACCCTCACATAGGGAGGCGCGCCTGACTCCCCTCTCGTGACAGGCTCGGGGGCTCTCCTCTGGAGTGTCTCCGGACTCACCAGCGTCTAGAGGGAGGTGTTCCGGCACAACCTGCAGACGTGTCTCGACGCGCGTTTTTGTGAGCCCAGAATGGACCGCTTAGCGCTGGGGGCTCAGGACTTCATCGACCAAGCTACCGAGGAACTTCAGTCGGCAAGACTCATCCGCGGTGGGCGTAACCGCACAACCCCAAGCTCACCCGCTCGCAGCCCGAGCGACCATTTCCGCGTCTGCATTGACATCGCGGGTCTCAACCGAGCCGCCTCTCAGGAGCCCTTCTGGCGATGGCGGTCGACCGGAGGAGAGCCCTCCCCTGCAACTATGTCCGCACACTCTTTGGCTTCCGCAATGCAGCTGCCACGTTCCAGCGTCTCACGCAGTAGGCCTTGGGGGCTCAGGAGGCTCAGTGGCAGGCGGTTCGGACGGAGCAAGAATCGGACCCGCGCGACCATTGAGAGCCTTCGGAGCCCTGGGCCTCAGGGGCCCGACGATCTTCAGGAACAACCCCCGTGGCTCGCGTCTTCAGCTACCCCAACTCTTCTTCGACAAGTATCATGTGACGCTTCAGGTACCCAATCGAGGGAGCCCCCCGGGCTGCATCATCCTTGGACTGCTGGGGGCTGTTCCCCCGTAGTTGTCTCCCTTTTTGTGCATGATCAAGGCTAGTTGTTTCTTTCCATTCGCATTATCTGCATGCTTGGCGTTCTCACCGCCACTAAGGTCATGAGCCCTTGTGAGCCCACTCGCGACCGCCCATGATTAAGGACTGGCATGGCGTTTGTGCTGGGTCCGTCCCTGCAGCGTTGCTAAACCCAAGGGCTGAGCTCTGTCTTGCAAGCCATTCCCGTGACGTCACCTCCCGTGGTCCTTGGTGCCTTGTTCTCGCGTGGGCTAATCGCGGATGGGTAAGTAGGGGCCCGTGGCAGCTGCCTCGCTCACGCGGGAACCGTGCACCGGTTGTTTTTCTTTTGGATCGTTGCATGAGAAGATTGGGCACGGCGTTTGTGCTCGGGTCCGTCCCTGAGCGCCGACAAATCTAGCGGCTGAGCTCTGTCTCACGAGCCATTCCCGTGACGTCACCTCCTGGGGTCACTGGTGATGTGGCCTTCTCATGCGATACCCTCTAGAGATGCACTCGGCGCATGTCGACATAACACCTCTCTTTTCACATTTTGTAGAAGAAGACTCAGGCGCAACCCGCCTCAGGGTAGGTCTCGTGAGTGATGCGTAAGCTCACGAGAACTTCCTCAGAGTCGGTCAGCTCGTCCTGAGGAGGGCCCATATACACCTTGGCTGTCCTAGCGTGCAAGCCATGTGTCAGGACGGGGATGTACACGCCCTGGAGTCTCTCCCGGTGGGAGGCTCCCTCCCATGGTCCAGTGGAAGTACCATGCTCCGCACTGGCAGATCCAACCAAGGAGCGGTTATGCCCACAAACCAATGGAAGCACCAAGCTCCGCGCTGGCCGCTACGACCGAGGCGCGGTTATGCCCACACTCCGTGCAAGTGTGGTAGCTATATGCTCCGCGCTAGTTATAAACAACTGAGGGTGGCCCCCAGTGGTCGCACCAACCTCAGGGAGCTTTTCAGCTCACAATGCTCACAACTTCTCCTTGGATGGGTGTCGTGAGGGGGCCGCCCTCGTCGCACCCGTCGTCGGCACCAGAAGACACGTCAGCCATGGGCGGAGCGCCCACGGGCGCACAAAAACCTGCCACGGCCTTCAACAGCCCGGCCTTGTCAGGATGGCTGTACAGTGGCAGGTGGGTCACGGAGAGGTCCTCGGGAACCATCCCTAGGAGGGTGACCGAGGTGAAGTCCAGATCGGCCTCGGCCAGCGCCCCTGAGTGCAGCCATAGCCTGTCGTCGTCGCCCATCAGCTCCCACATGGGGCGCGAGTGTGCTTGCAGCGGTGCCAGACGCTGCTTCAAGAACACCTTCATGATCTGGTCCCCTTCGAGCCTCGAGCCCAGGTCGGCCTCAATCCTTGTAGGACAGGCCCTGCAAGGGGGTCGGTGAGCTTCGCGTAGCTCCAGCAGGTGCGTTTCGCTGGACGGGCGATAGGCAGCGCCAGCAAAGGATGGACGCGTGGGGCATCCAGATAGACCCACCTCTTCCGGTGGGAGTCTATCTTCTTCCCGGCCATCATCAGCCGATAGCCCTGGCACTGGAAGACAAAGGAGACGCAGCCCGAGCACGGGCCCTCGTCGTACCGGCGCATGGAGAAGAAATGGCGGAAGAGGGCGACAGTCGGCCTCACCCCCACGACCACCTCATAGTAAAAGGCGAAGAGCGACATGACGAAGATGGAGCGAGGCTGGATATGGAGAGCATGCACCCGGTAATGTTCCAAGATGGCGTAGAAGAACTCTGAGAAGGGCGGCACGAGCCCCACGGAGATGATGTGGAGAAAAAAGGGGTAGGAGGACTTCGGCACGGTCTGTGTCGTGGTGGATCCAGCCCAGATCCCCGTCGGGCCATGCTCATTGTGGACGCTTCACAAGAAAGGTTGGACCTCTGAGTAGTCCTCCTCCTTGGTGATGGAGGACTCCTCGAGCGCGACCTCAAGGTAAGAAGTAGATCCGGACGCCGGCATGGCACCCTTGTTCCTCTTCGCCATTGTTGAAGGTGCCGAAGGACGCAGGCGATTTAGGAAGGCAGGAGGCGTAGGAGGGAGAGATCTGAGCAGGAAGAAAAGGAAGCGATAACTCCACCGTGGCAGAGACGGCCCCTTTTTATCAAGACGCATGGTTTGCAAGACGGCGTGGGGAGCGGGGTCGCCCACGTCCCATCCAACCATCACGCGCCAGCCTAGCCCGCAGCCTTTTTGGGGCCCGTGGCACTTCGTCCTCGGCTAAGGCTTCGCCCCGAAGCCAACTCCGCGCGCGCCTTGGGCCCGGGGGCTACTGTCGACATCCTGGGAACCAAGGTACCCAGACTTGCCTGTCTGTGGGCCGTGACGCGCTCCTACCACGGCCTGGTACGGCCCAGCTGATCGACCAGTTGTGCAAGACCCTCGCGAGGGGGCTAAGCCTCGCGAGGAGAACCACGTCAATACCCCCTCAGGAGCGGCCTCATCAAGGTGCTCCGAAGGGGCGGAGAATCCAAGGCCAAGTCTGCCTCGGGAGGAGGCAGTGACATCAGCAGTGACGCACCGCGCCAGCGGGTGCCAGTGCCCGTCAGCGGCGCAGTTGCCATTTCGGTGCAAAGGAGGCAGCGCAGACGCAGGTTCCAGAGGAGCAGGACAAAGGTTTCCCCTTTGGTGCAACAAGATCGAAGACCGCAAAGACGACAAGGAGGATGTCACCGCCGAGCCCACCACCGCGTCACCGCCTGATCCTTTTGCAGGCGAAGACTGCTTTTGTCAGGATAGGAACGTTCTTGTGTTCCCGCTCAAAAATGGCCGTTGTGGGATTCCTTCTCGCCTAAACATTTCGGTGGAAGAGGACCCTAGCTGCCTATATAAGTAGCTAGGATCCCCACTATGAAGGGACAAATGAGACCAAGCCCATCCAAGTGGAGCAGATCCATAAACTCTGCCACCACGCAAAGGAGCAAGAACACTTGCCTCCTGACCCTCCTGAGCTCACCTCCTGAGCTCAGGAGCCACTGTACTAGTTCATATTCCAGCACTCCCGAGGCCAATCCACTAAACTAGGAAGTAGGGTTTTACACCACACGGTGGCCCGAACCTAGGTAAACTCTTGTGTGCTTCATCTGTTGTTTGCATGAATCTCATCACTAAGGCGAGGGCGAGATGCTAGGTAGATGTGAGTGGGAGAGATCTTCGTTCACGCCCCTGTGTTCGAACTTCTTGGGTTTTGCGGAGCCCTGAATCCGATAGCCCGTTCTGATTGTTGTGGCCGCTCTAGTTACCTTGGAACCCTGGACCGGAACCACCACCTTGATAACCCGGCCCGTGAAAACTAGGGCCTAAACCGCCGGACAATCCGTGATCATATTGGAACCGGTTTCTGAACTCCCTCATAATAAAATAGCCCTTCCAGAGGTGTGTGGCTCGCTTTTCCTTCGTACCGTGCCTGGGGCAAGGCACATTCATCTGGCGTTCCAGATTAATGTTTTGTCCTCCGCCCCGTGGGGGCGGTCTACCTTTACGGCGCTGGCCATCCTCCTGTACACTGGTGTTAGCTACGAAACCTGAACTGCTATCTGCCTTGCGCTTACCACTGTATCCCTGATTCGTCGGATTAGGCTGCGGTGTTTTACCATTCTGCTTTCCTTTCCCCGACTTCTCGTCATCAGACTTCGGTTACTTGGTACTATCTGAATCTGCGTACTTCACTAGAGCGCCCATAAGCGTTCCCATGTCATCGCAATTACGTTTGAGCCGTCCCAACTTTAGCTTCAGAGGCTCGAACCGGCAATTGCCTTCCAACGTTATAACCGTTGTGTACGGATTGATGCGATTGGAAGAATGCAGGATCTCTGACACCCGGCGCACCCAATGACTCGTCGATTCGTTCTCCCCTTGAACGCAGGCAGCCAAATCTACAATGGACATGGGATGCTTGCACGTGTCCTTGAAATTATTGATAAACCGGCGGAACAACTCGGCCCATGATCCGATGGAATTGGGTGGTAAGCTTTTTAACCAAGTACGAGCTATGCCCTCTAACATCATGGTGAAGTATTTAGCACATGCTGCATCATCTACATCCAGCATCTCCATTGCCATCTCGTAGCTTTCGACCCAAGTCTCGGGGGATAGATCTGCAGTTTAGTTGGGCACTTTGCGCGGTCCTTTGAAGTCTTTAGGCAGCCGTACATTGCGTAAAGCGGGGGTGAGACATGGAACTCCCAAGGAGCTGGAAGCAACCCTTGGTTCAACTGTGGTAGACAGACGAACCGGCGTCGGCTGACGGGCTTCATATTGGGCTGCTAATTCGGCCTCTCGGCGCTGTCTGCCTTGATCCACCACCTCTTGAGCGTTTGTTCCTCCACCCGCCAGAGTGTCCCTCCACGGCGGGTTACCATTCCTCGCACTACTTGACACGGCCGGTTCATCCATATGCCTCCTGTAACTCCGGCTCGGGTGGGGGGTGGAATGAATCCTCTCGCGGCTGTGAGAGTAAGCCTGCTGTTGAGTTAAAGCTGTCTCCAGAAACTCCCTAGCTCGCCGCGCCTCCACTGCTATAGGGGATCCCCCTTCCATGGGAAGGGCTGCCAATCGTGAAGCGGCGGCAACTATATTATCCAAAGGGTTGAGTAGTGACCAGGAGGCGTTGGCGCATGCTGTGATGGAACGAGCCGACGGGCTGGATCCGCGGCCTGTGGCTGGACCGATGCCCCTATGCCAGGCACCTCTCCCCGGTTTACCCCCGGCTGGTTGCTGGTTCCTGCTCCTGGCGTACTGAAGAGGTTCCTCGCATCGTAAACCGGCGGTAGGCGAGACTCGCGCCTTCTCCTCATTACATCGTTTGATGCAGTCTGATCCAACAGGAACTGATAGGCCTGAGAATCTAGCTCAGCCCGCCTTGCGATCATCGTAGTATTCTCAGCAGCCAGGTCCAACTTAGCTTGATCTATTTTGCCCCTCACCTTAGCAACTTCCGCGTCATGTTGTACCTTCTCGGCCTGGCCGACCTCCGCGGTTAGCAGTGCTGTCAAAGTGTCAACTAGAGCGGTCAGAACCTAAGCCGGCGGCTGAACAGGGCCTCCTGCCCCAGCTGTTGCCGCCGCCGCCAGGTCGGACGGTAACGCCAATGCAGTTGAAGACTGTTGCACAGATTGTTGTCCAGCCATGAAGACTGCAACCCGGCTCGGCAGATCAAGGGTGTCCAGAATACTGTCACCATCGGAATAGCCCCCAGACCGGCCATCCTGCAACATATATAAAGTCTCGGTTTCTCAAGTGGATGACTCGTCGCCGGAATAAATGACGGTCTCGCCACCAGATTCTGATCCATCCTCAGCTTGTGCCCCGTGAACCACTCCCACGAAGACACGCTTCATGGCGGGCCGAAACCGGGCAGGCCTCGCACGCTGAGCCGACTCGACGATGTTGAAGCAGATGTCCGGCTTAGGGCTCGGTTCGCCGATCTTGCCAATGAAGACGTGGATGCCACCAAAGGGGACCCGGTACTGATATGTCTCGGTCGTATCTATAATTTTTGATTGTTCCATGCGAATATTCTACAACTTTCATATACTTTTGGCAACTTTTTATACTATTTTTTGGGACTAACATATTGATCCAGTGCCCAGTGCCAATTCCTGTTTGTTGCATGTTTTTTGTTTCGCAGAATATCCATATCAAACGGAGTCCAAACGGAATAAAAACAGACGGAGATTTTTTTTGGAATATATGTGAATTTTGGGTAGCGAAACTAACACGAGACGATGCTCGAGTGGGCCTCGAGGGTGGGGGGCGCGCCGCCCTGCCCAAGGCACGCCTTGGTCCCTCGAGGCCACACCGTAAGGTGGTTGATGCCCTTCTTTCGCCGCAAGAAATCTAATTTCTGGATAAAAATCGTGTCAAAAGATGAGCCCAATCGGAGTTATGGATCTCCGGGAATTTAAGAAACGGTGAAGGGCCAGAATCTGTGAACGCAGAAACAGAGAGAGACAGAGAGACAGATCCAATCTCGGAGGGACTCTCGCCCCTCCGCCGCCATGGAGACCATGGACCAGAGGGAAACCCTTCTCCCATCTAGGGAGAAGGTCAAGGAAGAAGAAGAAGCAGGGGGGCTCTCTCCCCCTCGTTTCCGGTAGCACCGAAGTGCCACCGGGGCCATCATCGTGTGACGACGATCTACACCAACACCTCCGTCATCTTCACCAACATCTCCATCACCTTCCCCCATCTATCTACAGCGGTCCACTCTCCCGCAACCCGCTGTACCCTCTGCTTGAACATAGTGCTTTATGCATCATATTATTATCCAATGATGTGTTGCCATCCTATGATGTCTGAGTAGATTATCGTTGTCCTATCGGTGATTGGTGAATTGCTATGATTGTTATAATTTGCTTGTGGTTATGTTGCTGTCTTTTGGTGCCCATCATATGAGCGTGCGCGTGGATCACACTATAGGGTTAGTTGTATGTTGATAGGACTACATATTGGAGGGCAAGAGTGACAGAAGCTTCAACCTAGCATAGAAATTGATGCATACGGGATTGAAGGGGGACCAATATATCTTAATGCTATGGTTGGGTTTTACCTTAATGAACGTTAGTAGTTGCGGATGCTTGCTAATAGTTCCAATCATAAGTGCATAGAATTCCAAGTAAGGGATGACATGCTAGCAGTGGCCTCTCCCACATAAAACTTGCTACCGGTCTAGTAACGTAGTCAATTGCTTAGGGGCAATGTCGCAACTCCTACCACCACTTTTCCACACTTGCTATCATTAACTTTATCTTATCAGCCCCTAGTCTTTATTTGCGTGCTCTTTATATTCTTGCAAACCTATCCCACAAAAACCACAAAGTACTTCTAGTTTCATTCTTGTTCTAGGTAAAGTAAACGTCAAGCGTGCATAGAGTTGTATCGGTGGTCGATAGAACTTGAGGGAATATTTGTTCTCCCTTTAGCTCCTCGTTGGTTTTAACACTCTTACTTATCGAAAGATGCTACAACTGATCCCCTACACTTGTGGGGTATCAAGAACTTTTTCTGGCGCCGTTGCCGGGGAGCAATAGCGTGGGGTGAATATTCTCGTGTGTACTTGTTTGCTTTATCACTAAGTAGATATTATTTGCTGTTCTAAGTTGTTCTCTATCTTTATTTATGGATATGGAACACGAAATACCAAAAAACTTAGGTGTACTTGCTACTCATGGAGATGGGGAACCTCCTAAAACCCTCGATGCAAATTATGTGAAAGATATTATGTACTACTTTGATAATCCTGAGAAAACCCCATTCAACTATGTAATGGGAGTAACGTTGGATCAACGTGAAAACTTTAGGGATTATCGTTTGACACAAAAAGGGAAATTGTTATGGGATCAAATTCATTTGTTGCATTGGTATGCTTGGCAACTATGCTTGAGATATGATTATACTTGTTGCTCTAGGATGAAGGCTCCACACCTTCCCGTTTCATGCAAATTTAATAATAATGAAATCTTAGCTTCTTATGCTAATGGTATATATGATTATTATGGTGTGGAACAAATAGAAGAATTCGTTGCTTTTAAGGGTGCTTATGAAATTGAATCTCTGCTTAAAAAGAATGATGCTTTTGATGATGATGTTTCTAGGCTTGAAAATCTTTCTATATTGAAATATTTCTATTTGAATTATGAATATAACTCCAATATTGATGCATTTATTGAGAAGGTCTCCGCTGTCCAAGAAGAGACTAATATTTTGCAGGAGTCTATGGAAGAAGAAACTGATGACATTGTGAGCTCATTAGATTAAAAAGATGAGGAGGAGAGTGAACAACAAAAAGAGGAAGAGCGGATTAGCTACGCGTGCCCACCTTCTAATGAGAGTAACTCTTCAACTCATAAATTGTTTAATTTCCCTTCGTGCTTACCGAAGGATGAATGCTATGATGATTGCTATGATCCCGTTGATTCTTTTGAAATATCCCTTTTTGATGATGCTTGCTATGCCTGTGGCCAAGATGCGAATATGAATTATGCCTACGAAGATGAACTTGCTATAGTTCCTTATGTTAAGCATGAGATAGTTGCTATTGCACCCACGCATGATAGTCCTATTATCTTTTTGAGTTCTCCAAACTACACTATATCGGAGAAGTTTGCACTTATTAAGGATTATATTGATGGGTTGCCTTTTTCCGTTACACATGATGATTTTGATGAATATAATATGCATGTGCTTGCTGCTCCTACTTGCAATTATTATGAGAGAGGAACTACATCTCCGCCTCTCTATGTTTCCAACATGATAAAATTGCAAGAAACTGCTTATACTATTCATTGGCCTTTACTTGATGAGCATGAATCGTTCTTTTATGACTTGCCTATGCATAGGAAAAGAGTTAGACTTCATTGTTTCATGACACATATCACTTTGTGTTCACTACTAAATGCCAAATCATTGCTAATTAAAATTGGCTTTGATATACCTTGGGATCCGGGTGGATCCATTACTTGAGCACTATATGCCTAGCTTAATGGCTTTAAAGAAAGCGCTGCCAGGGAGACAACCCGGAAGTTTTAGAGAGTCATTTATTTCAATTGTGTGCTTTTATAAAGTTTAAAAACAAAAAAATAAAGAGGGGAACCTAAAACTTTTTCAAAAAGAAAAGTGAAAGTAAGAAGGACGAGCACCGTTGAAATGGGCGAGCTCCTTGAACTTTGTTCATGCCCATGGAAACTTTGCCAATCTTGAATTACAGAAACTTTTAATAAAAAATAATTACCCCCTTGTACAATTCCATTTTATTATAAAAATAATGTGCCAAGGTTTGCCTTTAGGATTTTTACAATGCTTGTTGGTTTGTGCGGTGCAGGACAGAAACTTTGGCTGTAGTGCGAGATTTTACATTCTTTCTGGAACGTCAAATGGTTCTGAAACTTTTTGCACTGTCTTTATATACAAATAGTTTATTTTTCCTAATTTTGGCAGAATTGTTCAAGTATCATAAGTATGGTGAATGTTCAGATTATTACAGACTGTTCTGTTTTAGACAGATTCTGTTTTTGATGCATAGTTTGCTTGTTTTGATGAAACTACCAATTTCTATCAGTGGATTAAGCCATGGAAAAGTTATATTACAGTAGCTACAATGCAAAACCAAAATATGAATTGGTTTGCAACAGTACTTAGAGTAGTGATTTGCTTTATTATACTAAAGGATCTTACCGAGCTTTCTGTTGAAGTTTTGTGTGGATGAAGTGTTCGAAGATCGAGGAGGTCTCGATGTGAGGAGAAAAAGGAGAGGCAAGAGCTCAAGCTTGGGGATGCCCAAGTGTCAGGCCCAAGATGCTATTCTATCCCGATCACGTGACACTTACGTGATTGGGGCACAACCGCATTTCGGGCGCTTAGCAAGATGGATATCATTACATCGTACCATTACATACATACATAGGGGATACAACAATTCATACAAGTCACATGAATACAACAACATCAATACAAAGCATCCGACTACGGATGCAAACATGAAAAGCACAAAGACATCCATCTACTATCCCAGGATGCCGACCCGAAACCTAACCCAAGACTGAAGAAGAAGAAGAAGAAATAACTCCAAACAACGATCATCGCTCTCACGTCAAGACATCGGAAACCTGCACCTGCAACTGTTGTTGTAGTATCTTCGAGCCACGAGGACTCAGCAATCCCATAACCATGGGTAACAAGACTATCAAAGCTTAATAGGTAGGAAGAGGTTAAGTGGTGAGGTTGCAGCAGCGGCTAAGTAAAATATGGTGGCTAACTTACGAGTACCAGAATAAGATGAGCATCTACGCAAACGGTCGCAACTAGTAGTGATCGCTAAAGATCCTGAACTACCTATGAGTCAAACATAACCCCCACCGTTTTCTCTTCTCAAAATGAAAAGAGACAGTCACGGTTACTCACACAGTTGTGTGTTTTACATCGGATCCTCTGTCAAGTTTTCTACAACCGGACATTAACAAATTCCAATCTGCCACATAACCGCGGGCACGGCTTTCGAAAGATCATAACCCTGCAGGGGTGTCCCAACTTAGCCCATCACAAGCTCTCACGATCAGCTGAAGTGATAAATATAATATCATCACCCCTTATCTTTGGGAAATCCGATCAGGCTCGGCATCCCGGTGCACAAGACATTTCGACAATGGTAAAACAAGTCCAGCAAGACCTCCCGGCGTGCCAACACCCTGATAGTAGCTGTGCGTATCTCGTCTCAGGCCACGTCCGGATGGGTGAAGCTACAGGTAAAACCAGCCCTCGAGTTTCCACGAGGTGGCCCCGTAGGCTCCCCATTTGGGACCAACGCCATCAGCACTGGCCCCCCTGCTATGTAGAATGAATCCCCGGGGACGCGACCCCCTATGCAATTTTAATTAATTAATTAAGTTGTTATTATGAGGCAAATTAAAACCAATGTTGGGCCTTGCTGGAGGAGTTTTATTCAAAGTCAAAGTGTCAAGGGGTACCCATATACCCAACCGTGTAAGGAACGCAAAATCAAGGAACATAATGCCGGTTTATCGGCGCCTAAGGTGGCATGAGTGGAACAAAACACCGAGCAAAAGGCCAAGCCTTCCACCCATGCCCAGTATATAGGTGTGTTATTATACATATAACATATTGTGATATTCCAACAACAAGTTCCCTCCTTGTCGTGGAAATAACACGGCAGATGTCCCTGACACTCCTGGAACGACCTTCATCTTCACCTGCAACTAGCAACGCTATAAGAGGGGCTGAGCAAGCGGGTAACATAGCCAAACAATGTTTTGGTAGGAAGGTGTCAAAAGATTAGATGTTTCATGGCAACAAGGAGAGGCTGACAATAAAGATGGGTAGCGCGACATGTAACGATAGCATCGAGACACTAAGCATGGCAATGATAGTAAAGGTATCCAAGGGTATGGTCATCTTGCCTGAGATCCCGCAAGGAAGAAGAACGGATCCATGAAGAAGACGAAGAAGAAGCCTTGAAGAAGAACCACGGGTAGACGAACGAATCCTCATGATCGCAACGGAACAAGCACTAACGAGAAGAAGCAAGTAATACGGTAAACACACAACACAAGAACATGACAATATGCTCAACCAAGTATGATGCAAATCAAGTCTACATATGATGCACAACAAGTGTGTACAGGTAGCAAAACATGGCAAGGTAGGAAGCACAGAAAAAAACAACAACACATGTCTATATATGATGCAATACATGGCAAGGTATGATGCAAAACAAGTCTATACATGATGCTAAACATGGCAAGGCTGGAAGCACTCAAAAAACAACACAAGTCAACAAGTTTAAATGAGGCCGGAAACTACATATAACAAATCCGGTAAGCCCTCATGTGCATAACTTGAAATTAGTCCATATCTGAACAAACCTTATGTTCAAGTTGTTAAACAGCAAGTTAACATGCACCATGATGATCTACACGAAATTCTTGTCAAGTTTCATATAAAGTTTGTTTAATTCGGAGTTACGGCCTAGAAGATATGAGCAAAACAAGACAAGCAAGGCAACGGTGCAAGATGCACCCAAACATCAAGCAAACATACTCCAAACATGTAAACAAGATGATATTATGATTCTACATGCAAAATCACACAAGTTTCATATAAGGCACACTCAAAACGGAGCAACGGGCTAAAAGATACACATGAAACAAGATATAACAACAAGTTGAAGTTAACAGCCACATAACAACTTTGGAGCAAGAAATATATACTCTACAGCACTCAAACATGGTGATAATAAGCATGGACATGAAGTAGACATATCCTACAGCAAACAACTCCATTGGAGCATCTCCATAGGAGGCATGGATCAATAGCAACAAGCTACAACATTTTGATCATGACACTAAAAACCTGACAGCAATATTTTATAGCAAGTTGAGAGCAAGAAATAAATAAGCTACAACAACTCAAATGAGCAAGTGAGGACATGGATGGATAGACAACAACATATACGACAAGGAATGATCAATGGCCACCCCAAAACTAACATGGATTTGCCTAGGGCATCAAGCAAACATAGCATCAGGATATTACAGATTCCAGACACAGTGAAATTTCACTGTGTTAAAACAGTAACATTATCATGGCATGTTTACAAGCATGTTTAAGTCACCTCAAGGCATATCATAGCAAATGGTTTACACCACAGCAAAGAACACATGATGGAGAATCTAAAACATATGGGCATGTGACATGGGGACAAACACAACAATAGCAACGAGCTTCTCAACTAGGCATCTCGTAACAAGTTACAAAACCTAACAGCCACATGCACTTTTGCAATAGAGATAAACATGGCAATATGAACTCAAACAAGCATGCTACAGCAACCATCATGTAGTACACTTCATAAGGAACATTTTGACATATCATTTGCATCATTTGGATAAACATGCACCAAGTTATCACATCTCAAACATGGCAACAAAATAACAAGTAGCAGCAGTTTATATAAAGTAGCACTCTTGCAACAGAGATTAGAGCATCTAGATGAACTCAAATGAGCATGGCACAATGGAACAAAGTGTAGAGCATATCACCACGATCATTTTGACATCTCATTCACTCAATTTGGATCACTACACAAAAAGTTATCACTATGCAAACATAGCAACAAAATGCTGACAGAAAATGACATAGCAGTTTTTTAAGACTCCGAAAAAAAACAGGCTGAGCGCATGATAGTTACGGGACGCTCGAGCGGGGAATAGGTGGCTCACCAAGTGGGCCTGGCCCGAGGCGGAGGGAGCAGCAGGGCCGGCGGTCGGCTTCGGCCCATGAGGGGAGGAGGACTGGGCCGCGGGAAGAGGAGGCTCAAGAGGGCCGGCGGGGCGCGGTGCTGGGCCTCGGGTGGTTCCCGGCCCACGGAGCGTCGCACGTCGTCGTCGTTCAGACCATGGGCGAGGCCGGCGGTCAACGCCGCGTCGGCGCGCGGCTCGACAGCAAAGACGGGGCATCGACAGTGGGATGGACAGATCTGGCGAGGGAGGCCCCGGATCCGGCCGGTGAAGGGACGGCGGCGCGGGAACGTCGAAGAAATGTGAGCTCGACGGTGACGTTCATTGCGGCGGCGACCTGCTGCGAGAGAGAGAGCGTGAGGAAGAGAAGGAGAAGATGGGAAACGGAAGGAGGAGAGAAGGGGCGGCGTGGTCTGGCCTGAGAGGTCCTCCGGTGGCGGTGGAGCTGCCCTCCGGCGAGGCCGGTCGAAGGTGATGGAGCCGAGCGGAGGGGCTCGGGCGGCACGGGACGCCCCTCGCGTGGGCGCTCGCTAGCGCCTGCGGGCTGCGGCTGCGCGACAGGTTCGGGGCCGGCGGGCCTGGATCGGCTCGGGGCGGCGGATCTAGGCCCCGGCGGGCCTGGCGCGCTGGGAGGTGGGGCAGACTCAACGTGGCGGCCTAGGAGAGGACGAGAGCGGCGGCTGGGTGGTTTTGGCCACTCAGATGACGCCAAGTGGCGGCGGCGGGCGTCTGGAAGGGTTTGGCGGCGACAAGTGGCGACCGGCGGCTGGCCGGGCACGAATTTCGAGGCGTGGGTGGCCGCTGGAGGTAGGGGAAGGCCTAGGACTGCCCAGAATGGCATGGAGGGGGTCTATAAATAGACATGGGGACTAGGGTTTGGGTGTTTGGAGGGGTTTTTGAGCCCTCCGATCGCGATCTGACAGATCCGATCACGAGGGGAGTTTAGGTTGGGCCTAGAGGAGGAATTGGGATGTGGTGGAGGGGCCTTGGGCTGAGAAGAGAGGAGAGGAGAGAGGCCCGCGGGGGTTTTCGTAGACCGAAAACGTCTCACGTTTAAACCGGCGATTAGTGCCGCCATATATATCCGTTGGGCTATCAAACGAGCTCCGAATGTCATGAAATTTGGCAGGCGGCCTGTCTACACTATAATAAAACCACACGCCAAGTTTCAACCCATTCCGAGAATGTTTTTCAGCCACTTATAAAATAAATATTCGGAGGCGCCGCGGGCGCGTGTGAGTGTGTCTGGGCTCAGAACGGACAACGGAGAGGACGAGGGAACTCGGGCGGATGCAAGTTTTGAAAACATGCTGATGCAACACACATGATGACATGGCAAGATGCAACACGCAAGCAGATGACATGGCACTGACAACGAATAACTGGCTGATACCTGGCGCACCGGTCTCGGGGTGTCACATCAAGGCACCCCAAGTAAATATTCAAGGAGACTCAAGCGTCTAAGCTTGGGGATGCCCCGGAAGGCATCCCCTTTTTCTTCAACAAGTATCGGTATGTTTCCGGATTCATTTCATTCATGTGATATGTGCAACTCTTGGAGCGTTGTGTGCTTTCTATTTTTACTTTTAATAAATGCACCATGCTGGTATGAGATAGTCCTTGGTTGATTTAAAGAATGCTCTTTGCACTTCACTTATATCTTTTGAGTATGGCCTTATAGAATACTTCATGTGCTTCACTTACATCATTTGAAGTTTGGATTGTGTGTTTCTCTTCACATAGAAAACTGCCATTTGTAGAATGCTCTTTTGCTTCACTTATAATTTTTAGAGCGTGGGCATAACTTTTGTAGAAAGAATTAAAACTCTCTTGCTTCACTTATATCTATTTAGAGAGTTGACAGGAATTGGTCATTTTTCACATGGTTAGTCATAAAATCCTACATAAACTTGTAGATCACTGAATATGATATGTTTGATTCCTTGCAATAGTTTTGCGATATAAAGATGGTGATATTAGAGTCATGCTAGTGGGTAGTTGTGGATTGTAGAAATACTTGTGTTGAGGTTTGTGATTCCCGTAGCATGAACCATTATGTGACGAAGTTGGAGCATGATTTATTTATTGAGTGTCATCCTTTGTGTGGAGGTCGGGGGCGCGCGATGGTTAACTCCTACCAACCTCCCCCCTAGGAGCATGCGTGTAGTACTTGGTTTCGATGGCTAATAAATTTTTGCAATAAGTATGTGAGTTCTTTATGACTAATGTTGAGTCCATGGATTATACGCACTCTCACCCTTCCACCATTGCTAGCCTCTCTTGTACCGCACAACTTTCGCCGGTACCATACACCCACCATATATCTTCCTCAAAACAACCACCATACCTACCTATTATGGCATTTCCATAGCCATTCCGAGATATATTGTCATGTAACTCCACTGTTCCGTTTATTATGACACGCACCATCATTGTCATCTTGCCTTGCATGATCGTAAGATAGCTAGCATGATGTTTCCATGGCTTGTCCGTTTTTTGATGTCATTGCTATGCTAGATCATTGCACATCCCGTTACACCGCCGGAGGCATTCACATAGAGTCATATTTTGTTCTAGCTTCGAGTTGTAATCTTTGAGTTGTAAGTAAATAAAAGTGCGATGATCTTTATTATTAGAGCATTGTCCCATGTGAGGAAAGGCCAAATAAAAAAAGGATGGCCTAAAAAAAGCCCCTAGAAAAACAAAAAAAAACAAAAAAAATGAGAGAAAAGAGAGAAGGGACAATGCTACTATCCTTTTCCACTCTTGTGCTTCAAAGTAGCACCATGATCTTCATAATAGAGAGTCTCTTGTTTTCTCACTTCCATATACTAGTGCGAATTTTCCGTTATAAAACTTGGCTTGTATATTCCAACGACGGGCTTCCTCAAATGCCCTAGGTCTTCATGAGCAAGCAAGTTGAACCACACCCACTAGTTTTCTTTTGAGCTTTCATACACTTATAGCTCTAGTGCATCCGTTACATGATAATCCCTACTCACTCACATTGATATTGATCGATGGACATCTCCATAGTCCATTGATTTGCCTAGTCGATGTGAGACTTTCTCCCTCCTTTTGTCTATCACCACCTTCTATTCCACCCATAGTGCTATGTCCATGGCTCACGCTCATGTATTGTGTGAAAGTTGAAAAATGTTTGTGAATACTAAAGTATGAAACAATTGCTTGGCTAAAACCAGGGTTGTGCATGATTTAAATACTTTGTGTGGTGAAGATGGAGCATAGCCAGACCAAATGATTTTGTAGGGATAACTTTCTTTGGCCATGTTATTTTGAAGAGACATGATTGCTTTATTACTATGTTTGAACTATTATCGTCCTAATGTCAAATGATAGACTATTGCTTTGAATCGCTCGTGTCTTAACATTCATGCCATGATTAGATTACATGATCAAGATTATGCTAGGTAGCATTCCACATAAAAAAATATCCTTTTTATCATTTACCTACTCAAGGACGAGCAGGAATTAAGCTTGGGGATGCTGATACGTCTCGGTCATATCTATAATTTGTGATTGTTCCATGCCAATATTCTACAACTTTCATATACTTTTGGCAACTTTTTATACTATTTTTTGGGACTAACATATTGATCCAGTGCCCAGTGCCAGTTCGTGTTTGTTGCATGTTTTTTGTTTCGCAGAATATCCATATCAAACGGAGTCCAAACGGAATAAAAACGGATGGGGATTTTTTTGGAATATATGTGAATTTTGGGAAGCAAAACTAACATGAGACGATGCTCGAGTGGGCCTCGAGGGCGGGGGGGCGCGCTCCCTGCCCATGGCGCGCCCTGGGCCCTCGAGGCCACACCGTAAGGCGGTTGATGCCCTTCTTTCACCGCAAGAAAGCTAATTTCTGGATAAAAATCGTGTGAAAAGAAGAGCCCAATCGGAGTTACGGATCTCTGGGAATTTAAGAAATGGGGAAGGGCCAGAATTTGAGAACGCAGAAACAGAGAGAGACAGAGAGACGGATCCAATCTCGGAGGGGCTCTCGCCCCTCCGCCGCCATGGAGACCATGGACCAGAGGGGAAACCTTTCTCTCATCTAAGGAGAAGGTCAAGGAAGAAGAAGAAGGAGGGGGGGCTCTCCCCCCCCGCTTTCGGTGGCACCAGAGTGCCACCGGGGCCATCATCGTGTGACTACGATCTACACCAACACCTCCGTCATCTTCACCAACATCTCCATCACCTTCCCCCATCTATCTACAGCGGTCCACTCTCCCGCAACCCGCTGTACCCTCTGCTTGAACATGGTGCTTTATGCTTCATATTATTATCCAATGATGTGTTTCCATTCTATGATGTCTGAGTAGATTATCGTTGTCCTATCAGTGATTGGTGAATTGCTATGATTGATTTAATTTGCTTGTGGGTATGTTGCTGTCCTTTGGTGCCCATCATATGAGCGCGCGTGTGGATCACACCATAGGGTTAGTTGTATGTTGATAGGACTACGTATTGGAGGGCAAGAGTGACAGAAGCTTCAACCTAGCGTAGAAATTGATGCATACGGGATTGAAGGGGGACCAATATATCTTAATGCTATGGTTGGGTTTTACCTTAATGAACGTTAGTAGTTGCGGATGCTTCCTAATAGTTACAATCATAAGTGCATAGAATTCCAAGTAAGGGATGACATGCTAGCAGTGGCCTCTCCCACATAAAACTTGCTATCGGTCTTGTAACGTAGTCAATTGCTTAGGGGCAATTTCGGAACTCCTACCACCACTTCTCCACACCCGCTATCATTAACTTTATCTTATCAGCCCCTAGTCTTTATTTACGTGTTATTTATATTCTTGCAAACATATCCCACAAAAACCACAAAGTACTTCTAGTTTCATTCTTGTTCTAGGTAAAGTAAACGTCAAGCGTGCGTAGAGTTGTATCGGTGGTTGATAGAACTTGAGGGAATATTTGTTCTTCCTTTAGCTCCTCGTTGGGTTCGACACTCTTACTTATTGGAAGAGGCTACAACTGATCCCCTACACTTGTGGGTTATCAGGTACCCGTACTCGATTGAATCGGCCTCGGGACCCCAGCCTGCATCGTCGATGTAGATCTTGCCACGACGACTCTTAGTCATCCGGCCCACTGCGTATCCCTTGAGTCCTTCAAAGCTGCCTTTCAAGAAGTCAAAACCATTGTGCGATAGCCCCATGGTGGGCGCCAACTGTCGTGGTTTTGTCACGGCGGATGTCCTAGAAAAAGTACTTAGTCGTGGAGCCATCGCTACGGGTTAGTTTAAAGGGGTTAAAGCGGACAAGGACGCAAGGGATTTTATACTAGTTCGGCCCCTTCGATGAAGGTAAAAGCCTACGTCAAGTTTGGTGTAGTATTTCTAGGGTTTCGATGACCAAGGAGCGAATCTGATTTGCCTGTGTCTCGAGTTGTTGTTATCTGTCCCTGAACCATCGCCGGGTCGTCCCTTTATATACACAGGATGACGCCTAGGCCGGTTTACAGAATCCCGAGGCTGGCTCATAAACGTGCCCGGCTCGGTCTCTATCTTTCCTATCTTTATAATACAAGTTACATGTCGTATGGTGGTTTACACTTATGGGCCCTAACATCTCTTGGGCCCTGGATCTCTAGTCTTTTATAATAAAGCGTCATGCTCCATGCCTCGCTGGGCTTCAGTAGAAGTAATCATTACGGACATAAACCGGCCCCTCCCTGGGCGGTTTATACCTAATAGTTATATCCCTGACACCTCTTATGAAGTATCTCGATTAGTATGTACTCAAGAACCTAGTAATGATAGGGAGGCTAATGAAGTGAACATTTGTTTGGTTATGACATTTATGACATCAAGATCTCTACCATAGTAGGAAGAGATTTCTCCCTATGTTCACTATTATAAGATGTTTTAGATATTTAGATATAAACTACATCTGGCTGAAATGAGTGAACAGATACATTAAAATGTCTTTACATACTTATGATTTAGAAAAAAGTTAGAACATCTTATAATAGTGAGCAGAGGGAGTATTGATCAATGGCCCAATGACTGGGTTACAAGTGGAGAACCCTAGGCAAGCATAATGGCAGACAAATAGGATGTCCTGGTAATTGAAATGAGTGACTTACCATAACTGGTTGTGCGGGCTTAGCGCTGCTCTTTCTCTTGTGGGGCTCCTTAAAGTTGTCCCTAACATCATGTACTTGGAAATCCTGACTATTTGCTTCATTGCACCCCTTGTAAAGTGACACAAACTAGTTATAGGTATCCTTACATGGAAGATAAGTATGCATACTTTCAAGTCTCTGGGAAACATCAAAGCATGAGTTTATAACACAACGAGCCAGATAATGATACATGCCACATATCTTGCACACACTCAAATGAGCATTTACTAATTGTGCGCTACGTATAAACTGGGCATACCTTCATGAACTGGACCTCCAAGTACTCTTGGGGAGTATAGTTTAGTGGAATTTATTTTTACTTTCCTTTATTTTTCACTTTTATCTATCTTTCATACATATCTCTATCAGATCTCATCCTTGCAAGTAACCGTGAAGGGATTAACAACCCATTTATCGCGTTGGGTGCGAGTATTTGTTTCTTTGCATAGGTGCAACTATTGACACTACAAAAAATACACTTCCGTGTTGATACATGTTTGTCACAGTAGGTCACGTGTTCTGTCATGCATGTACATACATGGCGATTTTATGACAGAATCAAGATAGTCATACGTGTGTTGTCGTAGAAGTGTTCCATGACATCACCAAAATTATTATCACGAAAGTGTCCACTTCCATGATGATAAATCGCGGGTCACAGAAGTGCTTTCGTCAAGGGTGACCGACACGTGGCATCCACCGTAACGGAACGCCGTTAAGCTATCGCGTCCGGTTTTGGATCCGATAACCCGTTAACAGCCCAGACCAATGGGGATTTTTCACGTGTAAAATTCTGATTGGCTGATGGAAACACGTGTCAGCTCCGCGTTGGCACAGGTTTCACTCATCCAATGGGCGAGATGCGCCTATGATATGTTGACACGTGGACCGCCCCAAAAGTGGCCCATAAAGTTTAAATGGGCCAGCCCAACTAAAGGCCCGCACGATTTTGCGGACCATAATAGGTCGGCCCAACTAAAGGCCCACAAGATTTTGCGAACCATAATGGGTCGGCCCAGCTAAAGGCCCACAAGATTTTGCGGGTCATAATGGGCTGGCCCAGGTAAAGGCCGACAAGATTTTTGCGGGCCATAATGGGCAGGCCCAGGTGAAGGCCCACAAAAATTTTGTGGGCCATAATGGGCCGGCCCAGCTAAAGGCCCACGAGATTTCGCCGACATTAATGGGCCGGCCCAGCTATAGGCCCACAAGATTTTGAGGACCCTAGTAGGCTTGCCCATTAACTGGCTGCCATATTTTGGGCCCAATGTCGGCCCATATTTGTTCCGGTCCATTAATGGTCTGCCATGTTTCGGGCCCAATAATGGCCCATATGAGATCTGGCCCGTTAAAAGCCTACCATGTTCTGGGCCAAATTACGGCCCAGATCAGGTCCGGCCCTTTAAGAGGCTTTGGGCTAAATTATGGCCCATATCAGATTTGGCCCGTCAACTGGACACTATGCTTTTGGGCCCACTTGCTAAAGGCCCATTTAGTAATTCGGCCTGATATTAGTTTCGGCTTGTTAAGGGCCCGTTTAACATTTCAGCCCTATATTAATATCGGCCTGTTAAAAGCCCGTCATATAGTTGGGCCTAACTACGACCCGGTTTACATCCAGCCTGCTCGCAGCCGATAATCTGATTGGGCCAAACAAGGGCCGAGACAATTTTGGCCTGTTATAAGCCCGTGATTTGATTGGCACATTCATGGGCCGGGGTCTATTTCAGCCTGCTGCCGGCCCGTGAGCTGTTCGGTGCGTTTCAGGCCCAACCTACTTTTCAGCCTCCTAAAGGCCCATTAAGTTTTCTTGGGAAAATAGGGCCGGCGGTTTACTCGGCCTATTAAAGGCCCGAATCTACTAGTGGGCCAGTTTATGTTTAGGCCTGTTAACGGACCAAGATGACGGGGCCCATGATGCGGATCATACATGGTGATTTGCATGACAGCCTGATTATGTACCGCAATTTTACGGTTTAGCCGGTTTACTGCGAAGATAAGATATATATACAATAAAATAATTGCAGCATCGTGAATAAGAAAAAAACCTAGACTATACAATAAAGAAATTACGGTATATTAAATCCACTAGGCATCAAAGTTCACCACTATGATAATAAAGCACAAGCACACAGCAGATTACATACACTGGGCATCAAAGATCGCCACCAGTGTAACTAAACATGCCGACAAAATAATATACAAAACTGACAGCACTTCAATAGAGTCAAGAAAGGTTAGCCCTGCTTGGGAGCTGCAGCACAAGCAGCTGAGCAAGGTGGTGAGACTGCACTTGTTTGACACTTATATCCTCCTCACTCTGAAAGATAAACAAACAGACAGATGACATGTTTTGCACATATAAGTATCAGTGCTGACAATTCATCACATTTCTTACTGACGAATAAAGTGACACAGTTTAAAATAGCATTAACACAATATGGTATTGTTCAGGTCAAGACTTGGCAGGAAATGACATTGTGAAGGAGTTGGCAGCTTCACGACACCATTGGATTACAGATCAAGAACTCATAAGTATCAATGGTTAGTGTGCTGTCAATTTATCCCATTTCAAATTGGCAAAATAAGATCACTTGCTCTGTATAGTTTAATTTACATGGTATGAAGAAGGAACTTGGTTGTACAACTGAAAAGTTAAATTGAGAAGGACAAACTTTTGTTTATGAACTGGAGTACATAATAAACTTTAAACATGAAATTTGATGCAAACAGCAAAAATAAATAGCTAAACTTCTGATGAAGGCGGGCTCTATAAAGGCTTGAAGGCTTGAGAAGGACAAACTTACATAATTGGTGAAGGCGGGCTCTATAAAGCCCTTGTCCATTCTGATGGGGGGGGGGGCAATTCAAGAAGTTTACCATAGAATCTTCTTCATAAGCATTGCCTTTATTCTACATTTTGTTAAGAGTAAATATAGATGTGACAATATAAGAAAAAATGGAGAATATTTAAGATAAGATGAAGAGTGATGCTACATAACCAAGTAGCTATAAATGTAAGTACAGCGATACAGGCAAAAGGTACAGCCAAGAGCAATGCAGAGCTAAACTTCTTCAGTACCATCGGTGTTATCCAACCTTATGGTAAGAGTAAATATTGATCTTATGTGTAGAAAATGGAGCGCAAAGGAAAATAAGCTGCAGAGTGATGGTACATGAACAACTACGTGTCAATATAAGTACACTGATAAAGGACAGCGGGTACTTACAAGAACAATGCAGAGCTAAAAAAATTCATTGGCATTGGATATATTCTACACTAATGTAACCATTCATACAGATCAGATAATTTTGAGCGAACAATTGATAAGCAAGCTATCATGCATACTGCTGTCACATAATGAACCAGGTATGTATGCAAGTATAGTGATACAGGACAACAGGTACTAACAAGAGCAAAGCAGCGGGCAGCATATTTGCGATATCATGTCGTTCTTTTCAAACCGGAATTCTTTTTCGAGCAGATTTCCTGCAAAAAAGATCCGTAAGGCACATGCGGAAAAGTAGAAGTTCAAATTGTCCTGCGATATCATAGACAATACCTCATCCTCAGAACGAGACCAGTGCATAACAAGGTTTTTCATTCAATGTCTTATAAATTTAGCACAGGAGACTTCACCAGAAATTCGTTTATAGACTTGCCATCAAAGTGTGATTTCCTCAGGTAACACCAATACTGCTGCAATGCTTCCTTGAAAAGCGCAAGGAAGATTTGCTCGTCATGACTATCCAGATTGACCCTCACCTACTGATAACCCTCAACCGTAAGGGATCGAGATATTCTTCACGGGTAAGAATAACCCAATTTATTGATTCGACACACGGGAAGCCAAAGAGTATTTATAAGCTTTAACAGTTGAGTTGTCAATTCAACCGCACCTGAAATATACTAACTTGCAACAAAAGATAAGTGGTAACAGCGATATGATAGTGATGATAGTAATAGTAAAAGCAAACAGCAAAAGTAGATAGCAAAGTAAATAGCGAAAGTAGCGACTAGTAACAAGCAAGGTTTAAAATACTGCAGGCTAGGGAGATGGATGGTTGGGCGTTGCATGGATGAGATAGTTTCTAACTCGGGGCACGGCACACGAAAAAGTAATGATCATCTAGGCAAATATCAAACATTAGGCAACATGCCCCAAACAATCTGACGAACTATTACATGATCTAACTCATCCAATCCCTACCATCCCCTTCGCCTACAGCAAGGGAATTACTCACACATGAAGGGGGAAGCCATGGAGGGATGATGGAGTGGTGATGATGATGACGATGGCGCCGATCTCCCCTCTCCGGAGGCCAAATCAGCCTCCAGATTAGCCCTCCGGAAGAAGAACAGAGGGTGGCGGCGGCTCCGCGACGAGAAACAGCGAAAGGACTCCCGATCTGGGGTTTCTGCCTCGGAGGAAAAAATACGGGTTAAAGTAGGGCACCAGGGGGCGTGGGCCCCACCCAGGCGCCCCCCCGGCGCGGCCCAGGGAGGGGGCGCGCCCACAGGGCGCCTGGGCACCCCCTGGCCCCCCTCTGGCCCCACTTCTGGTATGTTGTTTCTTCGGGTGCGTGGATTTTCGTGATTTTTCGTGGATTTTTCTGAGATGCTTAAAAATCCGTTTTCCTGCACACAAATAAACCATACAGGCAGCTCTGCTGAAAACAGCGTCAGTCCGGGTTAGTTTAGTCCAAATCATGCAAGAATGAGGTCAAAACGATATCAAAAGTGTTTGGAAAAGTAGATACGTTTGAGACGTATCACCTACTTACAACAATGTAATGTAAATCATTGATGTGTTCAATCAGCAGAAAACAGGAAAATAATCACCATGAATAATAGCACTTACACGTAAGTGGGATAGGAAGATGTGAAAATGGTGTTTGTCCTCACTATAATCTTCCAATGATGGGAATATATGAAAGTAGTCCCTAACAACATTAAAAGCATCGTCTTTTAAACTGAGAATAACTGGAATGGGGTTCCAATCTGCAGGAACTGGCCGTTTCTGCAGTTGGGATATGTCTTCAGCTGGTGGACTTGTTGTACTTTTTGCTAGAGTGGGATTTTTCTGTGGTACGGCTGGTGCTATGGCAACTGAAATCGGCATACCTTTTGCTGGAGTGCAGGTCCTGTGTGGTGGGGCTAGTGGTGTGGCCAGTGAATTATGGGTACAGTCTGCTGGAGTCGGTCCTACGTTTTGTGTCACTAGTTGTATAGCCAATATAAGTGGGGTGCTGTCTGATTTCTCCGGCACAACCACGTTTTTCAAGGACTTTGCTGGTGCTCCTTCAGGTTCGGCAATCACCCTCTTCCTTTTTTATGTATGATGCACAAGAACAACATTTGAGTGGAAAAACATGGTATGGTGATACATGGAATATGTATGGATAATGGATGGGCATGGCATCTTGACATATATGATGAGTAAACTAAGTAGATGGCGGTGCAACAAAGTAGAAGAAATGCAAGACAACATATGCAAGATATGCGCAATCAATAAAACATTGCCAAATTAGAGCAGACGCCTTGATGGGTGAACATGATAGGCCATCTGCCTTTGACTCCTCGAGGTTAGAATAGTCATTAGGATCATATTCTGAACAAGATTCTAGAGGTGGGGAGCGTATGAGTTTCATTGCATCCAGAATGACACTCAATGCCTTGGTGCCAATTTTGTAAGTCATGGTAGTGTTCCACAATATTATTCTGATGCGCGGATTCTGATATTCACTGTAATTACGTATAATATCTGAAAACCATGAAAACATAAATATTTGTGAGATTATCTTTGTAATGCAAAGGATATTCTAATATAGTGGCACCCCTGTAAACACTTGTGTGCTATCACTGGATTCTGATGAGAGAGCTCATGTGTGCTGTAATATGGTGTGTGCATTTATATAATCTGGCACAAGTACACAAAAAATAGGCTCCAGAAGTAAGGATAAATGGCAGATGATAGGTTCAAAATATACTGTAGAGAGAGTTTATTGCCAAACCATGATAACAAGAGCACACAACAACTAGGCAGATCATAGTGTACATAAAAGGGGTACACCATAACCACAATATATAAATCGAGAAAGTGGAACTGGCTTGAAAATTCGGTGTTGTATAGCCGCTAGTAATTGAAAGCCTATTCATCAAGTACATGCTAGCTCTATCAGTTGTTGACTGCAGATGTCCCTGCTCCCCTTCCTGACAAGGAACATACTGTACGTACTGAATACAGAATAACAAAAGAGGAAAATGTTAAAGGATAGAAGAGGAAGCATATTCTTGAGGTTTCGCTTAATTGCATACAATGTTGGTTGCCCAGTCGTGATGAATCACAGCGCCCAAAGAAATTCAATTTCGTGATGTCTCTATATGTGGCAATTTAGAACAAGAGTTATTAGGATCATATTCTGAATAAGAGTCAACAGGTGGGGAGCGTATGAGTTTCATTGCATCCAGAATGGCGCTCAATGCCTTGGTGCCAATTTTGTAACTCATTGCGGTGTTTAGCTTCAAGAGTGGACTGCTGCTAGTGCGACACAAAGCAGCTACACAGATCATAATGTAGATATAAAGGGAAAACCGTAAGCATTAGAGTAAAATTAGCAAACTGGAACTTGCCAGAATATATGTGCTAGTATTGCCGATACGGACAGAAAGGCTTCGGATACCAGCTCTCTTTAACTGAAGGTGCGGTACTGTTAATATCAGTGTAACTCACAAAGGCGACACAGCTTCCCGCATTTCCTTGCTATTCTTATTGGATTCAAGTGGGCAGGCCACTACAAATCTTATTCCCATGTTTACAAAATCCTACGAATCGAAGAGGCCCGAAGAGTTCAAAGTGTCCATACCAACCGACCGTATAGACCTCTACACTGCAAATGTCCCTGCTCATCTTCACTACAAGGAACATACTATACTACTATCATACTCCCTCCGTTCCAAAATATAAGTCTTGGTAGAGATTTCCACTATGGATCACATACAGATGTATCCAGATACATTTTACAGTGTAGATTCACTCATTTTGCTCCATATGTAGTCCATGGTGGGATCTGTACAAAGACTTGTATTTGGGAACGGAGAGAGTACTTATTAAAGAAGAACGCAAGAGGAACATGCTAAAGAAGAGCAAGAAGATTTTGGATAATGAAATGTTCGTTGCGAAGTGCCCACACATGATGAACCGGAGCGCATTAAGAAAGCAACTCCCTGCTGTCTCTCTATATGTGGTGCACATGCTTTTTCGAAAGTAAAGTAGGAACATTAGCTGACCAATTAAATGTTATCTGTTTTAGTAATATCAGAATCATATCAGATTCGTACTTGAGCAACAAGTTTGGAATTATGAGTGGCACGTTGTTTAGCTTGATGGATTCAGGCACAGTGCTAAGCAGGTATGATGCTGGTACTGAATATAAAGGCATGTCTCATGCAAGTCGCGTGACTTCTGTCATTTGGGTCAGTCGACCATTTCAGGCGGTTGGATGAAGATCCTACGTCTCCTAACCCTTCTTCTTCCTCGTCTCTCATTCTTCCCATACAGAACACCGCACGGGCCGTCGGCCGGACCACCGGCCCCCACCGCCTGTGTTCATCCGCCACCCCCGCCCCCACCCGCGTCGAGTTTTCTTCGTTC
>LR738713.1:151950768-151986290 GCA_902687465.1 Secale cereale | reverse complement strand
TACTACTTCTCACATGCTGGCCAGACGCCGTAGTTCTCCTTCTCGGCTTTGTCGGCGACACCCCATCGTGCTTGGATCTTCGCCGACCTCTCCGCAGCAGCGCGTGCGTCCTCTTCTTTCTTGCGGCGGCGGGCCTCTCTTTTCTTGCGATTTTTTTGATGTTTCCGCTCCCTCTTTGCGGCTTTGGCTACCTCTTGCTCTACCGCCCATTCGGCCTTGGCAGCTTCAAATTCCGCCCACATATGTGTGAGGTCGCGAGCGGCGATGAACTCGGCACGGCGGGATGCCACCGCTTACCTACCATTCTGTGTGCAGTCGTGGGCGGCGAGGAACTCAGCGCGGCGGGATGCCATCGCTTCCTTACCGATTAGTTTGCGACGCGGTGGTATGAACGACGCTTGGTGACAGCTTTGGGGTGGAGTGGCCGGACAACAGTAAAGTGCATTGGTTTGTCAAGGGCTCAAGGACAGAAGACGAAGGAAATTTGGATCCCCCTTCAATTATGGTCATTTATTACCGAGTAAAATGCATTGGCGGTCATTGAACTTGTCTTGATAGCTCACTTTGATCATTGTATACGAGATATCGTGATTATACGGTCAATGGCTCAGCGTATAGCTCTGTATTTGTCTGGTTGACCAGTCAGACAGTCCGCATGTGCCTCATCAGCTCGTGTTCTTTATCTATCTATCTATGCGGGCCTACCTGTCAGTGGAGAAAGAAATAAAAACCAAAATTATGTGTATGTGACATTACCGTTTTGACGTTTGCTGCAGGCCTCCGCGAACACCGAGCATGTATTCACTTGGCCCAACACCAACGGTCATACTCGTGACTCGGCGCCTTGCTCATATATATCGTCCATCACAACGACAATCAATAAAACAACCTAGCTAGAGAGGGTACTATGGTGCGGAGTACTCCATGTACTATCATGAGCAACCGATCATAGTGCCACTGCACACGAGTGTGTGTCTGATCAATTCTTCCATTATTCGTAAGTTATGTATGGTTGTGTGGTGGTCGTCGAATGCTAGCCAGCGACAAGAGCGGTCGCATGGACCCCTGGTTGTCAATACGTGACGCATACGCTTCAAATGTTCGTCATCTATGAGTTCACATTTTACCACCACGCCAGCTTCTGACCGCCCTGGCCTACCGAAAACCCTTCCACCGCTAGCGTGCGCTTCCCGCCTGAAACGATCAACGTCTCTCCAGAACGTCAATGCCACATTCACTGGCCTTAACAGCAGGTGCAGTTGGTGTGTCACTGACATGCAGGCCTAATGCACGTTGGGCCCACATGTCGGTGAGACAACGCACCTGCAGTTAAGTCACTGAAGCAGCGTCCGCATTCACGCCTGACGCGACCTCTCACTGGCGCCGGCATTGCAGCAGCACGACGGCCGAGAGAGCGCCACCTGCGCGGAATCCCGGTGCATGCGACTGCTCCGCGTTAATGACACCACGGCTGCCGACGAACCTACGCTGGTGCTAGCCATCCATCCGTCTGCCGCGGCTCATTGCCATTTGCCCGCTATATTAACTTGAGCCCCAGCTCCCATCCATAGCCAAAGACCCACACTCATTCTCCTCCGGTCCCTTCCTTCTGTTGGCACCACTCCAACCATGGCCTTCGGGCACTCCAAAGCTCTCTTGGACGTACTGTCGCAGGAGGAGACGAAGGACATTGGTGGCTCCGCTCCGGGCGCGCTCCAAAGCTCTCTTGGACGTACTGTCGCAGGAGGAGACGAAGGACATTGGTGGATCCGCTCCGGGCGCGCTCCAAAGCTCTCTTGGACGTACTCTCGCAGGAGCAGACGAAGGAGATCGCCGACTCCCCCCCTGGCCGCCCTCCACCGCCACGACCACGAAGCCGGCGCAGCCAGCAGCGAGGAAGATTAGTACATGGTAGGTCACCACCGCTCCTCCACACAGTCGATGCCATGCTTGGTGGGATAAAAATTGGTGCCGATTAGCCGCTTGACGGCGCCGTGGAGGCGCAAATCTTCATAACCTTGTGCTCCGAAGGAGGATGTTATCGAGGCGGATAAGGAGGCAAAGGCAATGGCCGGCTTTCTCGGGTTCATGGCCGGACAAGGTGGTCGGGGCACGGCGATCGTTTAGATTAGGTTATATTAGGTTTTAGTACGGTTTGTGTGAAATATGTAATGAATTTCGTCCACTTTATAGGAAAAGTTCTCGAAATGTAATGAATTTCATCCTGTCAATTTGAAATTTGCTTTGTTTGCACTAATTTCGTCCGGTTAGTTCATATAGTTGTCGAAAGGTATGCGGGCAGCATTGGATGGCATCCATCAGTGTCCTCGGACAGATGTCGGTGTAAATTTGAGGGCCAGCACTGGAGATGCCCTAACTATCATGCTATAATCACTAACAGTGCTCCATTATTTTGCAGGGAACAGTTATCCCTCGATCAAAATCAGATCTGCCGTGCTTCGCACTCCTCCCACGTAAGAGTGTAGACTCTTGCTTACATAAAAATGGAGCAAGTGGACGGCACTGTAGCACGTCATATCACTCGAACTAGCCCGCCTAACACGCGGGAAAGCATCGCCCTCGTCATTTTGTTCTGGATTTCTATCAATCGATCGCACGAAAATGTTACGCTTTGCAAGTTCAAAAGAAAAAGGTGGTACACTTACAACTCGTACGCGTCGCGTTCACGTCGCACCCCCGACAGTCCGGCTCGCACGCCGCTCACCAGAGAGGACACGCGTTGTCTTGCGTTTTCACTGACATGTGGGACTACAATTGAATAAACCGTCGATAGCTGAAATCTAATCGCTCGGCGGGCGTCGACTGAGAGGAGAGAGACGGGGGAGGGAGAAGAGATCGCCCGCCCGCCATGCACGGACTCCAAGAAATATGTGGTGATAATGTGAGGTGGGCCATGCGGGAGTCCGCACCACTTCCAAGTAGATGAGTCAACTTTGCACTACTAACTTTGAAACGGAGGGAGTACAAATCCTAGGCAGGCTAGTTTGGCCTAGTGGGTTTTAGTGATATGACGTGGTATAGTGTCGTCCAGTCTTCGCGTGTGGTAGCAGTACTGCGGGTAGAGTAGGTTTTCATGAAGCCCTCCCCCACCTCACCACCTCCCTGCGCATGCTCCCCCTCATAGGCCAGCTGCCCGCATTCATAGCAAGTAATACCAGTAAAATTCTGGCCTAAAAAGGGCATGTACAATGGTTGATAAGATAGTCTTATCATAAGTCTTGCATGTAATTTAGAGATGACAAAAAAACATGTGTACAATGGATCATCTCTTAGCCTTATCTTCAATAACTATTTATTCCTAAAAACATGGTGAAACATATTGTGCTAAGAGATCATCTCTTGTCTTCTCGACAAGCCCGCATATGTGGAGGAGAGAGAGGCATTGACAAACTCAAGGAGTGGGATCTGCAGGAGCCCATCTCTACACGTGCTCCTAGGTATAAAAAAACTAATTCTAAAATAAGAGGCATAAATAACAATTGTGTCTAAAAAAAGAAAGGTAAAAAACATTTTAGAGGAAATGGATAGAGAGAGAGTGAGAAAAAGTTGTAACCTTATAGTCAACACTATGGTAGTATTACATGAGGAATGAGGGAGTGGTGCACATGTCAAGTTCACTGGGTTGCCGTGTTTCACACTCCTCCGTTGTAACAGTGGAGACAATAGATTTCATAAAAAATAAATAATTAATACTCGTTGCTTATCCACTATATCGGAAAGAATACTTTCATTCGCCGACATGTGGGACGTCGACCATCCTGGTCCACCTGCCATGCACAAAATTACCCTGGTCCACCTGCCATGCACAAAGTTAGTCGGACGAAGGAACCATCATGACTTCGTTGAATTCCGCTTCTTCATGAAAACTTACTCTACCCGCAGTACTGCTACCACACGCGAAGACTGGACGGCACTGTACCATGTCATATCACTAAAACCCACTAGGCCAAACTAGCCCGTCTAGGATTTGTACTCCCTCTGTTTCAAAGTTAGTAGTACAAAGTTGACTCATCTATTTTGGAACGGAGGGACGTCTCTGTACTGCTATGATTTTGTGTTGTACGTCTCTATACTTTTGCTACGATTTTCCTTCCCTATGAACCAAATGAGGCCTGAATGTATCTGTGTCGACTATTGTCTGATCGATCGCTAAGCCTACAATTTTAGGAGCTTGGGCTATTGGCCGATGGTCGACGGATCAGTATAAGCATACCACGAGCTCATCAGCCCCAACATTTATCTTTGGTGAGTGTTTTGCAAGTACTATAGCTCGCACAGTAGCTAGCCTACTAACATGAATAATCATCAAATAAGCCATGCTGATATGATAAACAGTTCAAACTTACATCTAAGCATGCCATATATTACATCAAAAGCTGGTGAGGATACATTTGTTTCCATAACTCGGAGAGGGTTAGCATGATTCACTATCAAACAAAAGTAGCAAGTATCGCCCACACAAGACAGTGCACTAGCCCTAACATGGTTTGATAACACGCATCGTTCTGGTCATTAAACAAAGGGCAATGCAAACTACCCTGAAGGATTAGCGCGACCAACTATTTCTTTTCATCAATCTCTCGGGCAATGACCAAAGCACGGACAACGGCATGGGAATCGATCTCTGGGGCGATGTCCACAGGACTGACCGCGACATCGGAATCGATCTCTGGGGCGATGTCCACAGGATGGACAGCGGCATCGGAATCGATCTCCGGGGCGATGCCAACAGGACGGACCGCGACCTCGAAAACGATCTCTGGGGCGTTGTCCACAGGACAGACCGCGACATCGGAATCATCAAGGACGTCCACCGGCACCTGCACAACCCTAACATTTTAGAAAGCACATTGCAAATAATCAAAAACCACAACTTTCGGTAATAAGCCATTATTTTTTACCTTGTGCAGCTCACTAGGGGATCCCATCCCTCCGGGGGCATCTCCTCGTCCTCGATGGGGGCCATCACCTTGCCAGGGGAATACCGCTTCTCAACGGCGAGTATCTCCTCAAACTCTGCCTTGAGCCTCGCATAGGTGGCCATCAGAGTTTTTGGGGTAGGCACGATGGGGCCCTTGCTGTTCTTCCAACTTTCTTTGAGGAGTTCGTCCGCCAACGTCGTCAACTCTTTGGCCAGTGCTTGTTTCTTGGAGTTCTTTGTCTCCATGGGTTGGCCCGCCAACATGGTCAACTCGTTGGTCAGTGCTCGCTTCCTGGAGATCACTGTCTCCAGTGGGTTGTCTGCCGGCAACTCTTTGCCTAGTGCTCCAGGATCCATCAATGAACTGACAAACAAAAAGGATTCAAAAGGAATCCACAATCGCAATGAAAACGGGAAAAGAATAGTCTATGAGAATCAGTCGGTGCTTCGCAAAAAGAAGATTCTTGGAATGAAAATATAGCAGCATCACTGATTCGCCCACCTTTCCTTCGTCGGTACAGAAGAAAAATGGCAGAAGTGAGTAGCCTGGAGTGAGGTTTTCTTCAAGAAAGGGGAGAAAGGGCTTCAACGCGCGTTCCAGTGAAATGATGGTTGCTTCGTCCAGTCCAACTTCGAGGCCACTTTACCACTGCGGGTAAAGGTGTGGGTTTTGTGATATGACGGGTCATGACGGCCGCACCAGGGGTGACCGGTGAGTTTCGACTATATCACCTCGCTGTGATTTGGTGGATGGCACGCGGGCCCGGATGCTTTGATGTCCCGCATGTAGATAGAGCGGGTAGTCATATAGGAGTGGTCAATATTGTGCACCGCGACCAAGGCGGAGAGGAAAACGAGAGAACTATGTAATTAATGCATGAGTTTAATTAGGATAGTTTTGTAAAGTACGAGATCCATTCCTCCAATCGCAAAATGCCTTGGTTGATGAGATTTGAGATTTGAGCCATATAAACCGGAAGGGAGATTTGATATTTGAGATACTACACGCGGTGTAGTCACTTGTTGGAATCTCTAGAAAGACTTATACAGCATGATTCTTTGATTCTTCTTATTACTACGTACTACTTCGCCGACATGTAGGACAGCCAGCAGCATCTGGGTCGACGTAATACGTGTCATGCACCAGATTAGAGTGCGGAACGGAAGGGGGCATCACCCCGGTCGTACCGCCTAGCCTTGTTTGGATACTCTAACTCAGTTAAAGGTTAGAGTTAGATTCCAATCTGAACTAACCCTGAAGTAACTCTAGAGAAAGAGGTGTTTGGATGACAGGGTTAGATGGAGCACGGATACGGCGAGGTGCCTTCATGGGCAATGCGAGAGGGAGGGCGGGAGAGGACAAGAAGCTTCAAGGAAGTGGGGAGGGATCTACTGCGGGGAGAGTGATACGTCTCCAACGTATCTACTTTTTCAAACACTTTTGCCCTTGTTTTGGACTCTAACTTGCATGATTTGAATGGAACTAACCCGGACTAACGTTGTTTTCAGCAGAACTGCCATGGTGTTGTTTTTGTGCAGAAATAAAAAGTTCTCGGAATCGCCTGAAAATTAACGGAGATTTATTTCAGAAAATATAAAAAATACATGCAAGAAGATCCACACCGGGGGGGCCACGGGCTGTCCTCGAGGGTGGGGGCGCGCCCCCCTTCCCAGGGCGCGCCCCCTGCCTCGAGGACCCCCGAAGCTCCACCGACGTATCCCCAGGTCCTATATATTCCGTTTCGTGGAGAAAAAAATCAAGGAGAAAGAATTATCACGTTTTACGAGACGGAGCCGCCGCCAAGCCCTAATCTCTCTCGGGAGGGCTGATCTGGAGTCTGTTCGGGGCTCCAGAGAGTGGAGATCGTCGCCATCATCATCATCAACCTTCATCCATCACCAATTCCATGATGCTCACCGCCGTGTGTGAGTAATTCCATCGTATGCTTGCTGGACGGTGGTGGGTTGGATAGGATCTAGCATGTAATCGAGTTAGTTTTGTTAGGGTTTGATCCCTAGTATCCACTATGTTCTGAGATTGATGTTGCTATTACTTTGCTATGCTTAATGCTTGTCACTAGGGCCCGAGTGCCATGATTTCAGATCTGAACCTATTATGTTTTCATGAATATATGTGTGTTCTTGATCCTATCTTGCAAGTCTATAGTCACCTACTATGTGTTATGATCTGGCAACCCCGAAGTGACAATAATCGGGACCACTCCCGATGATGACCATAGTTTGAGGAGTTCATGTATTCACTATGTGTTAATGCTTTGGTCCGGTACTCTATTAAAAGGAGGCCTTGATATCTCTTAGTTTCCAATAGGACCCCGTTGCCACGGGAGGGTAGGACAAAAGATGTCATGCAAGTTCTTTTCCATAAGCATGTATTACTATATTCGGAATACATGCCTACATTGCATTGATGAACTGGAGCTAGTTTTGTGTCACCCTAGGTTATAACTTCTACATGATGAATTGCATCCAACGTAATCTCCCATCACCGATCCAATGCCTACGAGCTTTATCTATATTGCTTGTCGCTTATTTACTTTTCCGTTGCTATTATCACAAAAACTACAAAAACACTACTGTTACTTTTATTGCTGCTATCGCCACTATCATATTACTTTGCTACTAAACTACCTTGCTGCAGATACTAAGTTTCCATGTGTGGTTGAATTGACAACTCAGCTGCTAATACTTAAGAGTATTCTTTGGCTCCCCTTGTGTCGAATCAAGAAATTTGGGTTCAATACTTTACCCTCGAAAACTGTTGCGATCCCCTACACTTGTGGGTTATCAAGACTATTTTCTCGCGCCGTTGCCGGGGAGCATAGCTGTATTCTTTAAGTCACTTGGGATTTATATCTGTTTATCACTACGAAGAATTTGAAGGACTCAAAAACCAAGATCTTACCCTCAACTACGAGGGGAGGTAAGGAACTGCCATATAGCTCTGCACTTGATTCTCCTTCTGTTATGAGTAAACTTGCGACACCTACTCCTACTATTGAATCTGATATGTCGTATGTTCTTGATGATGCTACTTCTGTTATGTATGATGAAACTACCTCTATGCCTGATACTGTGCCACTAGGTGAATTTCTAGATGAATAAATTGCAAAGGTTAGGGAGAGTGCATATGTTGATGATATTTATGAAAGTGATGATGAAACTACTCCCAATAGATATGAATTGCTTGTTGTGCCTGAGGGTTATGTTATGGATGAAGAAACTGCTAGAGACTTTCTTGCTTGCAATGATAGATATGATCTTAAGAAATTATTAGCTAAGTTCAAAGAAAAGTCCTTGAATGCTAGAATGAAACATGACCCTGCTTTTGCTACTTCACCTATCTGTGTCACTGATAAGGATTATGAATTCTCTGTTGATCTTGAGTTAATTACTTTGGTTGAATCTGATCCTTTCCATGGCTATGAGTCTGAAACTATTGTGGCACATCTTACAAAGTTGAATGATATAGCTACCATGTTTAGCAATGATGAAAAGATTCGCTATTACTATATCCTTAAGGTGTTTCCGTTCTCCTTAAAGGGTGTTGCTAAGACTTGGTTTAATTCTCTTGATCCTGGTTGTGTGCGTAGTCCCCAGGATATGATGTATTACTTCTCTACTAAATATTTTCCCGCTCATAATAAACAAGCTGCCTTACGGGAAATATATAACTTCGTGCAAACTGAAGAAGAGAGTCTCCCATAAGTTGGTGGAGGCTTCTCAAGTTACTTAATGCTTTGCCTGGTCATCCTCTTGAGATGCATGATATACTTGATGTCTTTTATAATGGACTAACCGATGCTTCCAGAGACCACCTGGATAGTTGTGCTAGTTGTGTTTTCAGGGAAAGAACAGTTGAACAAGCTGAATTACTATTCAATAATATGCCAGCCAATGAAAATAATTGGACACTTCCTGAACCAGCCCCTAAGCCAACTCCAAAGAAAAGAGGTGTCCTATTTCTCAGTCCTGAAGATATGCAAGAGGCAAAGAAATCTATGAAAGAAAAAGGTATTAAAGCTGAAGATGTTAAGAATTTACCACCTATTGAAGAAATACATGGCCTTGATAACCCGACACAGGTAGTAAAGGTAAATTCTCTTTATAGATTGGATGAAGGTGATATTCCTCGTAATAAGTCTGCTAGCCAATGCTTAGATGAGTTTGACAATTTCATTGTGAAACAAGAAAACTTCAATGCTTATGTTGGTAGACAATTACAACACAATGCTTATATGATTGAACGCCTGAGTGATTATCTGTCTAGTGCTAAAGGTGAACTGAAACTCATTAGTATACATGCTTCTATGGTCACCACTCAAGTAGAACAAGTACTTAAGGATCAGAATGATTTGCTCAATGAATTAAATAGGAAAAATAATGACTATGCTGTTAGAGTTGCAACTAGAGGTGGTAAAATGACTCAGGAACCTCTGTATCCTGAAGGCCACCCTAAGAGAATTGAGCAAGATTCTCAGAGAGCTAATTTAGATGCACCTAGTTCTTCTAAGAAGAAGAAAAATAAAAATGATAGGACTTTGCATGCTTCTAGTGAACCTGTAACTCACACACCTGAGAATCCCAATGATATATCTGTTTCTGATGGTGAGACACAATCTGGTACTGAACATGAACCTAGTGATAATATTTATAATGATGTTCATGATGATGCTCAACCTAGCAATGATAATGATGTAGAGATTGAACCTGCTGTTGATCTTGATAACCCACAATCAAAGAATCAACGTTGTGATAAGAGAGACTTTGTTACTAGGAAGCACGGTAGGGAAAGAGAACCATGGGTTCAGAAACCCATGCCTTTTCCTCCGAAACCATACAAGAAAAAGGATGATGAAGATTTTGAGCGCTTCGCTGAAATGATTAGACCTATCTTTTTGCGTATGCGTTTGACTGATGTGCTTAAAACAAATCCTTATGCCAAGTACATGAAAGATATTATTACCAACAAAAGAGAGATACCTGAAGTAGAAATCTCCACCATGCTTGCCAATTACACTTTTGAGGGTGGAATGCCTAAGAAATTAGGAGATCCAGGAGTACCTACTATACCTTGCTCCATTAAGAGAAACAATGTTAAAACTGCTTTGTGTGATCTTGGAGCCGGTGTTAGTGTTATGCTTCTCTCTTTATATCGTAGACTTGACTTGAGTAAGTTGAAACCTACTGAAATATCCTTGCAAATGGCTGATAAATCAACTGCTATACCTGTCGGTATTTGTGAGGATGTGCCTGTTGTAGTTGCAAATGTTACTATTCTAACGGACTTTGTTATACTTGATATTTCCGAGGATGATAGTATGTCTATTATTCTTGGAAGACCTTTTTTGAATACTGCAGGGCTGTTATTGATTGCAACAAAGGCAATGTCACTTTTCATGTCAATGGTAATGAGCATATGGTACACTTTCCAAGGAAACAACCTCAGGTCTTCAGTATCAATTATATTGGAAAAACTTCAACTATCACTATTGGAGGTTTTGAGTTTCCTATTCCTACTATCAAGAAGGCATATGACATACTTATTGTTGGGGACATACATATCCCCATTGAGGTAACATAGTGTTATTCAAAAATTCTCCGGTTTCATGTTACTCGAAAAGAGTTTATTAACAAGACCTAATCAACCTTGTTAATGGATTCCTTTTGATGAACATGGGATAGATGAATCTAGATAGCACAAACCTTCTGTACCCTCCTTTTACTTTCTGTTAGTTAGGTTAAATAAAAGAAAAATAGCATTATCTGTCTGTTTCCAGACTTATCCATGCAATAAAAAAATATCCCGAAAATAAAAGTTCTCCAAATGCCTTGAAAATGAAATATGATTTTTTCTAGAATATTTAAGAAAATATGGCACTGAACACACAGCGAGGGGAGCCAGCACGTGGCCTCGAGGGCACAGGGCGTGCCCCCCTTCACAGGGCGCGCCCCCCTTCACAGGGCGCGCCCCCCTGCCTCGAGGGCCCCACGTGACCCCCCCCCTCCACTTATCCTTTCACCCATGCTCTTCTTCCTCCCAAAAAAATCCCCAACCATCTCAAACCCGAGTTCTAGCTCATTTTGCTGCCATTTTCGATCTCCTTGCTCAAAGCACCATTCACTAAACTGTTTGGAGAGATTGTTCCTTGGTATGTGACTCCTCCATTGGTCCAATTAGTTTTTGTTATAGTGCTTTATTTATTGCAAATTTGTGCTGCTGTGGTGACCTTGTTCTTGAGCTTGCATGTCAAATTTTCTTGGTCCCAAGTAGTTCTAATGCATGATATAGCCTCTAGGCACTTGTAGGAGTTGTTGCTATCAATCTTGTTGAGTTTGGTTAACTTTTATTGTGAGTTACTAAAAATTTCAGAAAATTTCAGAAAAATGTCTAGGAAAAACTTCCAAGGTGGTCCTTCAAGGAAGCAAGAACCGGGGCTCGCGTTCCGTGAGCCGGACGATGAACCACCAAGGGATGCTGATGTACGGCCTTGTGAATGGCCGTCGGATGAATTTATGAGTCAAGCGGGCATCAAAGATGAATTTTACGCATATGTGCGTAACGCTGACCTCGAGGACTTCATGCAAGATAAGTGCCTCCAATAACATGGCTTGACTGATAGCTTTGTGAGAAGGTTTAAATTTTCATCTTCGTGTAATTCTCACACTGTCTTGTTTGATCTATATGATAAATCTTATACCATGGACTTAGAGGATTTTAGTGAAGCCTGCAAGCTCCGACAGTGGGGCAATATGAGTGATCCTCGTAAATCTGAATTTAGAGAATTCCTAGCTAGTATTATAGTGGGGGAATCCAGGGACATCACACAAGCCACCACTAGGAGCATACATTTTCCAGCTATTCATTACTTTGCTCTCTTTATCGGTAGATGCAAAATGGTAAAGATGAGGCTTGTCACATGTGTGTCCCTGATCTTAGCATTCTCAGGAGTGTTGTACTAGGTGATAGGCAATATAATCTGGGAGCTATTGTTGCACGTAAACTACAGCATAATGGTTTGTATGGAGATTTATTTGGTGGGATCTATGCTACTCGCATAGCCCGCTACCTTGGTGTATCTGTGCACCCGTATGATGACCCTTTACCTCCTGCTTATTTAGACTATAATGCTATGGCTAGTCACCAGTTTATAGAGTGGGATAATCAAACTCTCAAATATCGACTAATATTTAACCGGCAACATGCCATCCCTATTGTTCTTTCTGCCCCTACTTTGTTTAACTTTCAGGAATAGGGGAGATACATTATAACTATGGAGGAAGAAAATGCCCATTACAACATGACGGATGCAGCCCGCCTTCGAGCTGCAGCTCAGCAGGCAGCATCTGCTGCATCTCAGTATGACCCCAACTACAACTTTGGATATCCATCAGGCCAGTACTGGCCATAGACCAACTTAGGCCAAAAGCCTAAGCTTGGGGGAGTACGTGTTTCTCACCGACTTACTTTCATGTTCACACTTATTCTAGTTGTCGTTGCTCACACTCTTTCACTGTACCATCCATGCTTAGTTTAAATTTCTTTTTCTTAGTCTTTTTCTTGTGTGCTAGAAAAACCCAGAAAAACAAAAAAATTGTTGTAGCTTCTAGCTAGTTTACTTTCTTTGCCTGTAGCAGTAACTAAAAATGAAAACCAAAAAAGATTTCCCGTTCTTCTTTTGCTTGTTGGGAGCTTTCCCGTATAAATAGTTTCTTTTCTTTTCTTTAGGGGTTAAGAGTAGAAGACCATGATTGAAAATGCTTAGTGACTCTCATATGCTCTATTGTTGATTTAACTTTGAGCCATATTACCTTGTCTTCTCTCTTGTATTAAATGTTTGTAGATTCCAGCCTAGTCCAATGCATGTGCACTATTATTATTTTCCACACCGTTCTGTCGTGCGAGTGAAAGGCAATAAGGATGATATATGATGAACTAATTGAGATGAGAAAAGCTGGTATGAACTCGACCTCTCTTGTTTTTGTAAATATGATTGCTCGTCGTTCTTGATTCAGCTTGTTATGGATGAAACATGCTTGCAATGACAATTAGAGATCATAGCTTCTTATGCCATGCTTAATTAGCTGAGAGCTTATAATGGTCTATCTTGCGTGCCAACATGATATTAAAATGGTTGTGATGTGGTATGATGGGTGGTATCCTCCTCTGAACGATTTAAGTGACTTGACTTGGCACATGTTCATGCATGTAGTTGAAACAAATCAACATAGCCTTCACGATATTTATGTTCATGGTGATTTATATCCTACTCATGCTTGCATTCATTGCTGATTAATTTTAATGCATGTTCATGACCGTTGTTGCTCTCTAGCTGGTCGCTTCCCAGTCTTATTCTAGCCTTCACCTGTACTAAGCGGGAATACTGCTTGTGCATCCACTTCCATAAACTCCAAAGTTATTCCATATGAGTCCACCATACCTTCCTATATGCGGTATTTACCTGCCGTTCCAAGTAAATTTGTATGTGCCAAACTCTAAACCTTCAAATGAAATTCTGTTTTGTATGCTCGAATAGCTCATGTATCAACTAGGGCTGTCTATATCTTCCATGCTAGGTGGGTTATTCTCACGATGAGTGGACTCCGCTCATCATTCACGAGAAAATGGCTGGTAACCGGGATGCCCAGTCCCATGCTCAAAATCATAATAATTAAACAAAAATCCCCCAGGGTTGTTGCTTGTTTGGACGGTAACCCGTGGATTCGGCTGGCCGTGGAGTGTGCTTGTTGGTAGTTGGGGGGTATAAACTTTACCATTCTGTTTGGGAACCACCTATAATGTGCGTAGCATGGGAGATATCGAGATTCTTGGTTGTTATGTTGACAATGAAAGTATACCACTCAAAATGTTATTCAATCTCTATTTAAAAAACGAGCTCTGGCACCTCTGCAAATCCCTGCTTCCCTCTGCGAAAGGCCTATCTATTTACTTTTATGCAGAGTCATCATCCTCTTATCAAAAAGCACCAGTAGGAGAGCACCTATGTCGTTGCATGTATTACTATTAATTTGCATTGAGTATGATCATGACTGGATCTCTTTTACCATGAATTACAATGTCTAGTAAGTCCTTGATCTTTAAAGGTGCTCTGCATTTATGTTTTGTGGTCTCAGAAAGGGCTAGCGAGATACCATTCTGTTATATCATATCATGATTGTTTTGAGAAGTGTTGACATCTGAGGTTTATTATTATTGCTCGCTAGTTGATTATGCCATTGATGTGAGTAGTCTTGAGACCTGAAAGTTATTGTGAATGTGGTTAGTTTATGATCTTGTTGAAAACCTAAATGCTAGCTTACATATTTACAACAACAAGAGCAAACATAGTTTGTCAAAGTTTTTCTTTATCACTTTCAGTTTATCAACTGAATTGCTTGAGGACAAGCAAAGGTTTAAGCTTGGGGGAGGTGATACGTCTCCAACGTATCTACTTTTCCAAACACTTTTGCCCTTGTTTTGGACTCTAACTTGCATGATTTGAATGGAACTAACCCGGACTGACGCTGTTTTCAGCAGAACTGCCATGGTGTTGTTTCTGTGCAGAAATAAAAAGTTCTCGAAATCGCGTGAAAATCAACGGAGATTTATTTCAAAAAATATAAAAAATACCTACAAGAAGGTCCACACCGGGGGGCCACGGGCTGTCCTCGAGGGTGGGGGGGCCCCCCCTTCCCAGGGCGTGCCCCCTGCCTCGAGGGCCCCCCGAAGCTCCACCGACGTATCCCCGGGTCCTATATATTACGTTTCGTGGAGAAAAAAATCAAGGAGAAAGAATTATCATGTTTTACGAGACAGAGCTGCCGCCAAGCCCTAATCTCTCTTGGGAGGGCTGATCTGGAGTCCGTTCGGGGCTCCGTAGAGTGGAGATCGTCGCCATCGTCATCATCAACCTTCCTCCATCACCAATTCCATGATGCTCACCACCGCGTGTGAGTAATTCCATCGTAGGCTTGCTGGACGGTGATGGGTTGGATGGGATCTATCATGTAATCGAGTTAGTTTTGCTAGGGTTTTATCCCTTGTATCCACTATGTTCTGAGATTGATGTTTCTATGACTTTTCTATGCTTAATGCTTGTCACTAGGGCCCGAGTGCCATGATTTCAGATCTGAACCTATTATGTGTTCATGAATATATGTGTGTTCTTGATCCTATCTTGCAAGTCTATAGTCACCTATCACCTACTATGTGTTATGATCCGGCAACCCCGAAGTGACAATAATCGGGACCACTCCCGGTGATGACCATAGTTTGAGGAGTTCATGTATTCACTATGTGTTAATGCTTTGGTACGCTACTCTATTAAAAGGAGGCCTTAATATCCCCTAGTTTCCATTAGGACCCCGCTGCCACGGGAGGGTAGGACAAAAGATGTCATGCAAGTTCTTTTCCATAAGCACGTATGACTATATTTGGAATACATGCCTACATTGCATTGATGAACTGGAGCTAGTTCTGTGTCACCCTAGGTTATAACTTCTACATGATGAATTGCATCCAACATAATTTCCTATCACCGATCCAATGCCTACGAGCTTTACCTATATTGCTTGTCGCTTATTTACTTTTCCGTTGCTATTATCACAAAAACTAGAAAAACAACACCGTTACTTTTATTGCTGCTACCGCCACTATCATATTACTTTGCTACTAAACTACCTTGCTGCAGATACTAAGTTTCCAGGTGTGGTTGAATTGACAACTCAACTGCTAATACTTAAGAGTATTCTTTGGCTCCCCTTGTGTTGAATCAACAAATTTGGGTTTAATACTTTACCCTCGAAAACTGTTGCGATCCCATACACTTGTGGGTTATCAGAGAGCGAGAGAAAAATGTGTTTTTTAGTGTCCTGAGAAGAACTAACCCAAATAAGCACCTCTTGGGTGGGTTAGATTTTTTTGGGTTAGTTGAGTTCGAACTAACCCAAACTAACTCTAACACATGTATCCAAACCGTAACCCAAACTAACTCTCCTGTTAGGATATTTCTGGGTTAGTTGAGTTCAAACTAACCCAAACTAACTCTAACACATGGATCCAAATGGTAACACACCGTCAAATCGCACAGTTCGACCTTTCCAGCAGTAAGTAAGTTGAACCCGCTACTCCCTCACCCTCCTCGCCTCTGTGTCAAACCGCCTACGCGAAAACTGTCGCGCGTACTGCCCGGGAAAAGCCCCGCCCTCAACTTTTAACTACGTGAAAATAATTCGAGCTTGTTCATTCTATATAAATACTAGTATTGTATGTTTATTCACCTGTGGGATTGTTCAATGAATGGAGGGCCGGGGAGCACAAGTGAACAATACTACTACTACTACTAGAAAGTAGGAGTCGTATAGGTAGTCACCTTAAATAGAGAGTTTCTTTTCTTTAATGCCACATACACAAATTGAAACGCTTATTGTGGAGAGAAAAAGATAATCACTCCGCTATTTATGTACGTAGGGGCCTAAGCGCTTGCTTTACTAGCATTGCTCTCTTCATTCTCTCATCCTCTCCAGATCTAAAAAAGACAGTGGTAGCGACATTTTCTCTCTGCTCACCACTGGTCACAGATCCGGCCAGATCCCTTCGGCCGGTGTGTGTAGAGGACTAAAAGGTGCATCCTTCACGCAGTCATCGCCGGCGAGGGAGAAACCCACAGCTGCCGGAGGGGCCCGATCCTCTGCCCGTGTCGTACTCTCCAACACAGCGCCGGCTCGGGAGGTCCTCCGACCCTTCTTCCTCCCTGTCGTATTGTTGGCAGATCCGACCTGCCGTGTAATGCCCAGGATGGGACTATATCTCCTACCTGTCGAGGCACGACTTAAAGATATAAGCCCATTCTGGAATGATCTCAAGTTTGGTATCTTTGCTAATCTCATGTAAAAATAGGGATGAAAGCGAAAAGATAGTTGGCTTACACTCGCCACGTCAAACAATTCATTACATATCCAAACATCATTCAAATAAACATCACAACCCGTCTACGGGTAAGATCCAAATGAAAGATACCAAACATAACATAAAACCACAGGTCTGAATCACCCCTAGTAGAAACCTCTACTGATCGTCGGGATAGTGCACATAGTAACGGCTACGGTCCTCGTCGTACTCCCAGTACAGCTCGGTGCCGTCACTTGAATAGATCACCTGAGTACCTGCATCTGGTGTGGTGTAGAATCTGTGAGCCACAAAGGACTCAGCAATCCCGTTCCCGGGTAACACAACTATCCAAGCCTTGGGTGTGGAACAAGGCTGAAGAAAGAATAAGAGGTTGCAGCAGCACTAGCACTAACTTACGTAAAAGAGAGCAAGAAGAGAAGTGCCTCGGACGAAAAGATGATCACGAAGTGATCCTAGCTAAGCAAATCAAACATAACCCCACCGTTTTCACTTCTCGAACCCCCTTCGGAAAATGACTGTCACGGTACTCACGCTGGTAGTGTGTTCTGAACATGGTGTCAAGTTTTCTACAACCGGATATTAACAAATTCCCATCTGCCACATAACCACGGGCACGGCTTTCGAAAGTTCATAACCCTGCAGGGGTGTTCCAACTTGGCCCATGACAAGCCCACGATCCGCGGAGTCGCAACTCCAAGGTGGGAAGGCCCGAGTATCCTCGGAATCTCGTGCTCAAGATACTCCGACTAAGGTAAGACTAATCCAGCAAATCCTCCCGGTGTGCCGACACCCTGATAGTAGCCGCGCGTATCTAGTCTCAGGCCACGACCGGATGGGTGATCCCACAGGTTTTTACCAGACCTTGAGTTCCCTCGAGGTGGCCCCGCGTAACCCCTAGTTTGGACCAACACTTTTGTGGAGCACTAGCTCGGGTTGTTGATTAAGAAGAGGGTTAATTACTCCCTATGCAAGTTTTTAGTTACTAGGCAAATAGTACCAATGTTGGGGCTTGCTGGAAAAGACTTAGCACTTAGCGGTTTATCGAGGGGGTCCCATAACCCCAACTGTGTGAGGAACGCATAATCAAGGAACATAACACCGGTTTATACGGTTCCTAGGGCGGCATGAGTGGAAAAAATCACCAAGCAAAAGGCTTAGCCTTCCACCCATTACCAATATATAGATGATTTCATTTAAGAGTTAAATATAGTGTGATATCCCAACAAGCTTCAACAAGAAGCAAGAATCTTCAATCTTCTCCTGCAACTAGCAATGATATAAGAGGGGCTGAGCGAAGCTTACTTAGCCATTCAAAGGTTTGCATAGGTAGGGTGGTTAGACAGATTCATGGTTACAATAGGAGGCTGACAGGAAAACATGGGCATCGAGGCAAAATCTATAGAGCGAGACTTCTAGCAATAGGCAAAGATAGTAATGATATCCGGGTCAGGTCATCTTGCTGTAGAGTCGTCGATGGGATCGTAAGAGAGCTCCTCATTCTCAACCTCGGTAGTAACCTCGTTCTCGTACTCGGTCTCGGCTTCCGGCTCTACTCAACACAAAACACACGAAGCATGAAATCAACAAGAGGCAATGCGCAAACCACAGGATGCATGACTGATGCACTGAGGAAGCACTACAGATGCACTAAGGATGCACAGAAAGTCAACATAGGAAACACAGAGATACAGCACAAGGAACATGACAATATGCCACTAGCAAGAAGCTTCAAAACATGTTAACAAGAGGATATTATGAATCTACATGCAAAATCACACAAGTTACATATAGGACTTGCTCAAAACGAAGCAACGGGCTAAAAGATACACCCGAAACAATAAACATGCAAAAGCTGAAATTAACAACCACATAGCAACTTCGGAGCAAGAAATATATAGTCTACAGCACTCAAACATCATGACAAGAAGCATGGACATAAGTAGACATGTCCTACAGCAAACAATTCCATTGGAGCATCTCCATAGGAGGCATGGATCAATAGCAACAAGCTATGACATTTTGAACATGACAACAAAATCTGACAGCAGTAATTTTATAGCAACTTGGGAGCAAGAATTAAATATGCTACGGCCACCCAAATGAGCATGTGAGAGCATGAATGGATAGCCAACAACTTATAATACAAGGAATCATCAAGAGTCACCCCAAAACTATCATGGATTTGCCTAGAACAACAAGCAAACATGGCATCTGGAAATTACAGATTTCAGACTTAGTGAAATTTCACTAAGTGTTAAAACAGCAGTAATATCATGGCATGAGTGAGCAGGTTTAAGTCACCTCAAAGCCTAACATGGCAAGATGAAATCTATCATGCAAGCTAAAGCAACCAACATGTAGAGCATCTCATGATGAACATGTGGACATATCATTTGCTTCATTTGGATAAACATGCATCAAGATATCACATTGCAAACATGGCATGAAAACATCTAATAGCAGAAGTTTATTACAAGTAGCACTCTTCCCATGAAGGTTAAGATATCTAGATGACCTCAAACATGCATGGCACAATGGAACAAAACATAGTACAAGTCACCACGATCATTTTGACATATCATACACACAAAACGGACATGCACAGTAAAAGTTATCATCATCACAAAACTGCATCAGACATCAAAAAACCACTAGGAACTTAGGGAAAAAACGAGAGTCAACCTCTGGTCAAACGGGCGCGGACCGGGAAGTCAACGAGTCAAACGGGCGGAGTCAACGGACGCTGCGGGCTACCGGGTCGCGGGTTGGATCCCGGCCCGTTAGGTCTTGGCGTCCAAATCGGGCGCCTGGATCCCGATCCCGATCGCTCGGGGCGCCTCACCCCCTTCGATGCGCGGCGGCGGCTGGCTCCCTCGGGCCCACGGTGGCCGGCGGCGGCTGGTGACGCCGGCGACGAGGGGAGGCCGGCGGCGGCGGCGGCCTGCGGGCCCGGCCGAGGTGGCGGGGAGGCTTGAGTGCGGCGGAGGTGGCGAGGTGAGGTCCGGCGAGAGGAGGCCGGCGAGGATCCGATGTGGCGGCGGCGAGGAGAACCCCCGGCGGCGAGGTGCTCGGCTGGAGGTAGAAGACGACGGGCGCGGGGTCGGAAGCACGAGCGCGGCGAGGTGGAAGCACGGGTGCGGCGAGGTGGAAGCACGGGTGCGGCGAGGTGGAAGCACCGAGCGGCAACGGTGGAAACACGGCTCCGCAACGGTGGAAGCACGGCGCGGCAGAGGTGGAAACCCTAGGGTTTTGGACGCAAAAATTGGAGGGGGTGGACGTTTATATAGGCACAAGGAGCTAGGGTTGTCCAAATGAGGAGAGGTTTTCGGCCACGAGATCACAATTGAACGGTCTAGATGAAGGGAAGGGTTTGAGTTGGGTTGGTGGGCTGTTGGAGGGGTTTCTTGGGCCTCAAAGAGGAGGTACTTTTAGCCCACGGGGATAACTGTTGGAGTATCAAACGAACTCCAAAGGCGACAAAACTTGACAGGCGGGTAACACACAACAAAACAACATCGCACGACAAGTCTCACGCCAAACCGGAAACGTTACACGGCCAAACACAAAAGAAGGACTCGGGGAAGCCACGGGCACGTGTGAGAGCGTCGGAACCCGAAACGGACAATGGGAAGGAACGAGTGGGACCGGATGCAAATGACAACACAAATGCAATGCAATGCACATGGCAACATGACATGGATGAATGCACACACGCACACGACAAAACAACGAAAAACCCGAAAAGGCGAAGAACCCGGAATGGAACTGATGAAGCCAAAGTTATGTATTGTCAAAAAGGGAAAGTATTACATCCGGGGCATTACAAACTCTCCTCTACTACAAAAAGATCTCGTCCCGAGATCTAGGACTGGAAGAAGCAAGGGTACTCGGAACGAAGGTGATCCTCTCGTTCCCACGTAGCTTCTCGGTCGGTATGGTGTGACCACTTGACTTTCAAGAACTTGATTGACTTGTTGCGGGTCTTGTGCTCGGTTTCTTCGAGAATAGCAACGGGATGCTCTCGGTAAGACAAGTCTTGTTGAAGATCAATCTCTTCAAACGGAATGGTGCGTTCAGGTGTCTTGAAGCACTTGCGGAGTTGAGACACATGAAACACATCATGAACATTGGCGAAGTTGGAAGGGAGCTCAAGTTGATAGGCTAGATCGCCTCTTTTGCCAAGGATCTTGAAAGGGCCCACGTATCTAGGAGCAAGCTTTCCTTTGATACCGAATCTTTGGGTGCCTTTCATAGGAGAAACACGGAGATAGACATGATCCCCAATGTTGAAAGCCAAATCACAATGCTTGCCATCATAGTAGCTCTTCTGACGCGACTGAGCGGCCTTGAGATTCTCACGTATGACTTTGCACATTTCTTCGGCTTCTTAGATCAAGTCATTTCCAAGAAGTTGACGTTCACCAGTCTCGGACCATTTGAGAGGGGTACGACACTTTCTGCCATAGAGGATTTCAAACGGAGCTTTGCCGGCACTTGCTTGGAAGCTGTTGTTGTAAGAGAACTCGGCAAATGGAAGGCAATCTTCCCATTTCATGCCAAAAGATATGACACAGGCTCTGAGCATGTCTTCTAGAATATGGTTCACTCTTTCGACTTCACCACTAGTCTGAGGGTGAAATGCAGTGCTGAAACGGATCTTAGTGCACATGGCAGACTGAAAGGAGTCCCAGAACTTGGAAGTGAACAAACTTCCACGGTCTAAGGAGATAACTTGAGGAATGCCATGTAAGGACACAATTCTGGAAGTGTACAATTCTGCCAGTTGAGCTGCATTGATGGATTCTTTGACTGGAAGGAAGTGAACGACTTTGGTAAGCTTGTCAATCACCACAAAGATAGAATCATTCCCTATCTTGGACTTAGGAAAGCCAGTGACGAAATCCATTTCATTGTGGTCGAATTTCCACTCGGGAATAGGAAGAGGTTGGAGAAGACCGGCTGGACGTTGATGTTCTGCCTTCACTCTTCTGCAGACATCACATTCATTCACGAATTGGGCAATCTCCCTTTTCATGCGACTCCACCAGTAATATTGCTTGAGGTCTTGGTACATCTTGGAACTGCCAGGATGAATCGAAAGGAGGGAATCATGGGCTTCGTCCATTATGAGCTTCCTAAGATCACCTTTGGGAACCACAAGTCTATCCTCCAAGAACAAGGTATCTCTCTCATCAACGCGATAGCACTTGTATTTGGGAGTACCCTTTGCAATACCATGTTTCACTTTTTGCACCATAGCATCACTGAGTTGGGCCTCACGAATCTGATCTTCCAAGGTAGGAGCAACTTGAAGATTTGCAAGAAAGCCTTGCGGAACAACTTGGAGGTTGAGCTTCCTGAATGCTTCACAAAGCTCAGGCTGAAACGGCTTGATAAGGAGACCGTTGCAATATGCCTTTCTGCTCAAAGCATCTGCAATGACATTTGCCTTGCTAGGTGTGTATTCGATGCTTGGATCATACTCTTGGATCATCTCAACCCAACGAGTCTGGCGGAGGTTCAGGTTCGGCTGTGTGAAGATGTACTTCAAGCTCTTGTGATCGGTGAAGATGTTGACTTTTCTGCCCAACAAAAGGTGTCTCAACGTAATCAAAGTGTGTACCACAGCAGCTAGTTCGAGATCATGTGTGGGGTAGTTCTTCTCACTTGGGTTCAGTTGACGAGAAGTGTATGCCACAATTTTCTTGTCCTGCATTAGCACACCACCAAGTCCTTGAAGAGAAGCATCACAGAATACTTCGTAGGGCTTGGACTCGTCTGGATGAGTAAGAACTGGAGCAGAGATGAGCTTTTCTTTGAGAGTTTTGAAAGCAACATCACAATCTGGAGACCAGTTGTACTTGACATTCTTCTGCAGCAAGTTGGAGAGAGGCTTGGCAATCTTGGAGAAGTTCTCAACGAACCTTCTGCAATAGCTAGCAAGACCAAGGAAGCTTCGGAGTTGCTTGACGTTCTGAGGAGGTTCCCAGTTGACAATCGCTTCAACTTTCTCGGGGTTGACCGCAATACCGTCAGCGGAGATGATATGACCCAGATATAAAACCTTATTGAGCCAGAATTCGCACTTGGAGAAATTGGCATAGAACTTATGTTCACGGAGTCTGTCGAGAACCAGACGGAGGTGCTTTTCGTGATCTTCTTCATTCTTGGAGAATACCAAGATGTCATCCAGATACACAAGCACAAACTCGTTGGTGTAGGGGTTGAAAATGTAGTGCATCATTCTCGAGAATGTAGGTGGAGCATTAGCGAGGCCAAAAGACATGACTCTATACTCATAGGAGTCGTAGCTCGTTCTGAATGCAGTCTTGTGGATATCTTGTTCATGAATGCGAATTTGGTGATAGCCCATTCGGAGATCGAGCTTAGAGAACACTTTAGCTCCTTTGAGCTGCTCGAACAATTCATTGATGTTGGGGAGAGGATACTTGTTCTTTATTGTCTTCTTGTTCAATGGCCGGTAATCAACGCAAAGGCTCTCCGTGCCATCCTTCTTCTTGACAAATAAGACACCACAGCCCCAACGAGACGTACTAGGCCTGATCAGACCCATACGCTCCTGTTCATCAAGCTATTTCTTCAACTCCTTCAAGTCTTCAGGGGAGAGCTTGTACGGACGCCGGCATGCTGGCTCAGTACCTGGCTCGAGTTCAATGACGAATTCCACTTGACGATGTGGAGGCATGCTTGGAATTTCTTCAGGGAAAACGTCCTCGTATTCGTTAACCACCGGAATTTGAGAGATGGCATTAATCTCGCCCTTGTCATTGAGAGAGAAAAGCCTGATTTTGTTATCCCGAGAAGCGAAGATAATCACGTCTTCATTAGGATGAGTAATCTTGACTTCCTCATTTGCACAATCAATGTGAGCATCATGCTGAGAAAGCCAATCCATCCCGAGGATGAGGTCAATGTCGGAGTTGCCGAGAACCACCGGATTAGCCAGAAAGCGATAATCACCCATGCGAATAGATACATCCGGAGCAAATATTTTTGAATGCATTAGTTTACCCGGAGAAACAACTGATAATTCCCTTGGCAAACTTTTGATGTCAACATTATGCTTGGATGCAAATGGTTGAGACATGAAAGAACATGATGCACCTGAATCAAACAAGACTTTAGCAGGTTTAAGGTTGACTGGAAGATTACCAAGTATCACATGTGAAGAATTCTCTGCTTGAGCTGCATTCATCAGGTTCACTCTTGCAGACTTTGGATTATGCTTGACAATAGCTGTGCTGACAGGTGGAGGAGGCGGAAGGCGCCTTGGGTTGGGGCACTTGTTAGCATAATGACCTTCTGAGTGCACTTGTTGCAGACCACTTCTGAGAGAGGACGGTAATGAGGAGCACTTGACTTGGAACCTTGAGACTGATTCTTTGACTGGTTGCTTGGGTTGGGTGGGTGGGAGAAACCACGGCCACCAGAGTTCTTGTTGTTGTTGTAGGGAGCTCGAATCACTGGAGGAGGTGGAAGCCAAAACTTCTGTTGCTTCGCGACCACTTGAGAAGATGAGGAGGAGTGAACAGCGTCTCTGATCCTCTTTTTGGAAGCTTCCATCTTGAGCTGGGCTGCCTCTTGCTTAAGCGCCATGTCATAGAATTTGTCAAACTCATCAGGCTCGAACAAGGTGAGAGCAAGTTGAAGTTCATCCTTCAGACCACCACGGAACTGATAGATCTTGCTCTTCGCATCTGGGATGTCTTGCTTTGCATAGCGGGCAAGGTTCTGGAACTTGACATTATATTGGTAGACAGTCATTGAGCCTTGCTTCAGGTTGCGGAATTGCTCACGCATACCCTCGATGCCACTTGTTGGAATGTGGTGAGAGCGAAAGTCCTTGCTGAAATCCTCCCACGAGATTTCACGCCCTGCTCTGGAGTCTTTGTACTGCTGCCACCAATCAGCTGCTTGGTCCTTGAGTTGGAAGGCTGCAAACTTCACATAGTCCTCGGGCCTTACGTTGCTGCACTCAAAATGCTTCTTGATATCCGTTATCCAGTCTTCAGCATCGAGAGGGTCCTCGCAGTAACTGAAAGCCTTTGGTTGATTTGCCAAGAACTGGTTGAGCGTAGCATGGTGCTGTTGGTTGAAGAAATTGCCTTGGTTCCCATGAGCGCCCTGATTTGCTTGATTTGCTTGCATTTGCTGCATCATCTGCATAAGCATCTGGGAGTTCTGGTTCGTAGTCTGCATAATTGCTCTCCAGGCCTCAGACGAAGGAGGAGGGGAAGGAGGACGTTCAGGAACCTCTTCACCCTGTGGGTTAGTGTTGGGAACCCTTTTAGGAGCCATCCTGAAAGAGATGACCACCATTAGCCATTTGATTGAAAGAAGATATAAGCTGAAACAACGGCTAGAATTGCAACATAGTCTTCACAAGAATCATTCGAACAAGAGGAACGAATGAAATTCTCCGTTTAATGATAACAACAATCTTCACGAGAAGCCACTTGGGAGACAAAAAGGTAAATAAGAAAAAAAACAAGGTTCAGATAGAACCAATACAAGATAGGAGCTTCGTTCGACATATTCGTGTTGAAAGCTTATGGAACGTGTTACGAAAGGGTTTTGCAATACCCGGATCAGCATAGCCAAGGACCCTTTAAGATGCAACTCCCGATCGGAACATCGGCCATAAAACCACTTCACTCAATGTAGAACCCCGAACTCCACATCGTGCATTCGTTGGAAGAATGCCTACGATCTACTAGATGAACCCACCTATTAATTTCCGAAAGTTTCCAGTTATGCAATCAGGTGTTGGGGATACAGGGGAAGCATCGCGCACTCAACTCTAATCCTACATCCAGCTGTATCCATCCTTCAACACATAACCAGTTATTTTCGGAAATCGTCATTCAACTTAAATTACCTTGTAATGCCCAGGATGGGACTATATCTCCTACGTGTCGAGGCACGACTCAAAGATATAAGCCCATTCTGGAATGATCGCAAGTTTGGTATCTTTGCACATCTCTGATACGTCCAAAACGTATCTATAATTTCTGCTTGCTCCATGCCTCTTTTGGGTGATATTGCTATGTTATTTATACACTTCCATACACTTTTGATCATATTTGGACTAACCTATTAACTCAGTGCACCCCAGTGCCAGTTTCTGTTTTCGGTTGTTTTTGTATTTCAGGTTTTCACATTACGAGAACTGCCAGAAAAAATCCAGAAAAATTATATAAAAAATCAGCGTTCCGGAAGCTTCCATGCGGCCAAAGTAGGGCCGGAGGGGACCCACAGGGGCTCCAGGCGGCCTGCCCATGCGCCTCCCCCCTGGCCGCGCCGGGGGGCGCCTGGGCACCCCTGACCCCCTCTGATGCCCCCCTTTGGCATATATTTACACCGTGTCGCGGAAACCCTGATTCCAGACCCCTTTTCTCCAGACGCGATTCCGATCTCCGCCGCCATCGCCATCAAGCTTCGGGGGACCAGAATTCCTGCGCCGGCACCCTGCCGGGACGGGGAAGTGCCCCCGGATTCATCTCCATCGATGTTGCTTCCTCCCTCCATGATGCGGGAGTAGTTCCTCCTCGGGGCTAAGGTTCTTACCAGTAGCTATGTGGTCAATTCTCTCTCCCATGATGTGATCTTCGTTGTGATCATAGGCTATGTTAATCTAGGGTGATCCCATGATATTTCCCCTTCCTCTATGTATTGGATTGATGTACTCACTTGTCTTTATCTAGTATAATCCCCGAGACCAAGGTGACAGCGGTCTATTGGACATGGATTAGAAAAGTATTTTCATGAGTGATTTCCTCTCTTGTGTGTTGATTGAAGATTGAGAGTCTCTTGGTGCTTGTCTTTGACTATCCTTTAGATATGTTGTGGTGATTGTGGGACTCTCTTTGGATGGCCGCGGTGACATTAGGAAATCCTTAGATTGAGAACTACGAACTTTGAGGTGTGCTTTTGTAGCCCTACATAATTCTCGTCCTCTCTTGACCACGAAGGAATGACCTTCGAGTGTGTCCCCTTTGCATGTTTTATGGGAAATATCATGTGATTCGATTATGTTAATGTTGTTGGGAGTTGCCACTAGTGAAAGTATGAAGCCTAGGCCTTGTTTCCACCATTGCAATACCATTTGTGCTCACGTTTACCGCTTGTTTGCTTGCTGCACTTTTTATTACAGATTTATGTTACTTTGTTTTGCCATCCATATCACTTGCCATTTGACATCTCTTCGCCGAACTAGTGCACCTATACATCTGACAAGTGTATTAGGTGTGTTGGGGACACAAGAGACTTCTTGTATTTTAGTTGCAGGGTTGCTTGAGAGAGACCATCTTCAACCTCTACTTCCCTGAGTTCGATAAACCTTAGGTCATCCACTTGAGGGAAATTGCTGCTGTCCTACAAACCTCTGTGCTTGGAGGCCCAACATAGTCTACAAGAGTAGAAGCGTGTGTAGACATCAATCTCATGTAAAAAGAGGGATGAAAGCGAAAAGATAGTTGGCTTACACTCGCCACGTCAAACAATTCATTACATATCCAAACATCATTCAAATAAACATCACAACCCGTCTATGGGTGAAGATCCAAATGAAAGATACCAAACGTACATTAAACCACAGGTCTGAATCGCCCCTAGTAGAAACCTCTACTGATCGTCGGGATAGTGCACATAGTAACGGCTATGGTCCTCGTTGTACTCCCAGTACAGCTCGGTGCCGTCACTTGAATAGATCGCCTGAGTACCTGCATCTGGTGTGGTGTAGAATCTGTGAGCCACACAGGACTCAGCAATCCCGTTCCCGGGTAACAGAACTATCCAAGCCTTGGGTGTGGAACAAGGCTGAAGAAAGAATCAGAGGTTGCAGCAGCACTAGCACTAACTTACGTAAAAGAGAGCGAGAAGAGAAGTGCCTCGGACAAAAAGATGATCACGAAGTGATCCTAACTAAGCAAGTCAAACATAACCCCACCATGTTCACTTCCCGAACCCCTTTCGGAAAATGACCGTCACGGTACTCACGCTGGTAGTGTGTTCTAAACATGGTGTCAAGTTTTCTACAACCGGATATTAACAAATTCCCATCTTCCACATAACCGCGGGCATGGCTTTCGAAAGTTCATAACCCTACAGGGGTGTTCCGACTTGGCCCATGACAAGCCCACGATCCGCGGAGTCGCAACTCCAAGGTGGGAAGGCCCGAGTATCCTCGGAATCCCGTGCTCAAGATACTCCGACTAAGGTAAGGCTAATCCAGCAAATCCTCCCGGCGTGCCGACACCCTGACAGTAGCCGCGCGTATCTAGTCTCAGTCCACGACCGGATGGGCGAAGCTATGGGTTTTTACCAGACCTCGGGTTCCCCCATGGTGGCCCCGCAGGCTCCCCGTTTCAGACCAACACTCATGTGGAGCACTGGCCCGGGGTTGTTGATTAAGAAGAGGGTTAATTACTCCCTATGCAAGTTTTTAGTTATTAGGCAAATAGTACCAATGTTGGGACTTGCTGGCAAAGACTTAGCACTTAGCGGTTTATCGAGGGGGTCCCATAACCCCAACCGTGTGAGGAACGCAAAAATCAAGGAACATAACACCGGTTTATACGGTTCCTAGGGCGGCATGAGTGGAACAAATCACCAAGCAGAAGGCTTAGCCTTCCACCCATTACCAATATATAGATGATTTCATTTAAGAATTATATAGTGTGATATCCCAACAAGCTTCAACAAGAAGCAAGAATCTTCAAATCTTCTCCTGCAGCTAACAATGCTATAAGAGGGGATGAGCGAAGCTTACTTAGCCAATCAAAGGTTTGCATAGGCAGGGTGGTTAGACAGATTCATGGTTACAATAGGAGGCTGACATGAAATCATGGGCATCGAGGCAAAAGTTATAGAGCGAGACTTCTAGCAATAGGCAAAGATAGTAATGATATCCGGGTCAGGTCATCTTGCCTGTCGGGTCGTCGATGGGATCGTAAGTGGGCTCCTCGTTCTCAACCTCGGTAGTAACCTCGTTCTCGTACTCGTTCTCGGCTTCCGGCTCTACTCAACACAAAACACACAAGGCACGAAATCAACAAGATGCAATGCGCAAACCACAGGATGCATGGCTGATGCACTAAGGAAGCACTACAGATGCACTAAGGATGCACAGAAAGTCAACATAGGAAACACAGAGATACATCACAAGGAACATGACAATGTGCATCAAGCAAAATACTTCAAAACATTCTAACAAGAAGATATTATGAATCTACATGCAAAACCACACAAGTTTCATATAGGACTTGCTCAAAACGGAGCAACGGGCTAAAAGATACACCCGAAACAAGAAACATGCAAAAGCTGAAACACACAGCCACATAGCAACTTCGGAGCAATAAATATATAGGCTACAGCACTCAAACATCATGGCAAGAAGCATGAACATAAAGTAGACATATCCTACAGCAAACAATTCCATTGGATCATCTCCATAGGAGTTATGGATCAATAGCAACAAGCTATAACATTTTGAACTTGACAACAAAAACCTGACAGCAATATTTTATAGCAACTTGGGAGCAAGAGTTAAATATGCTACAGCCACCCAAATGAGCATGTGAGAGCATGAATGGATAGCCAACAACTTATACAACAAGGAATCATCAAGAGTAACCCCAAAACTATCATGGATTTGCCTAGAACAACAAGCAAACATGGCATCTGGAAATTACAGATTCCCGACTTGGTGAAATTTCATTAAGTGTTAAAACAGCAGTAACATCATGGCATGTTTGTGAGCAAGTTTAAGTCACCTCAAAGCATAACATGGTAAGTGGTCTGCACCACAGCAAAGTACACATGATGAGGAGTCCAAAACATCTAAGCATGCAACAAGGGGACAACCACATCAATAGCAACGAGCTCCTCAACTAGGCATCTCGTAACAAGTTTAACAATCTAACAGCCACAAGCACTTTTGCAAAGGAGATAAACATGGCAAGATGAATTCTATCATGCAAGCTAAAGCAACCAACATGTAGAGCATCTCATGATGAACATGTGGACATATCATTTGCTTCATTTGGATAAAGATGCACCAAGTTATCACATTGCAAACATGGCATGAAAACAACTAATAGCAGCAGTTTATAACAAGTAGCACTCTTCTCATGAAGTTTAAGACATCTAGATGACCTCAAACATGCGTGACACAATGGAACAAAACATAGTACATGCCACCATGATCATTTTGACATATCATACACACAAAACGGACATGCACAACAAAAGGTATCCACATCACAAAAATGCATCAGACACTGAAAAACTAGGGACTTAGGGAAAAACGAAGCAACCTCTGGTCAACGGGTGGTCAACCGGGCTGCCGGGCGCGGGTCGGAAGTGGGTCAAACGGGTCGCTCGGCGCCCGTTGGGGTTGGAGCGGGGGATCCGACCGGATCGGGGCCTCGATCCCCTGGCGATCGGGCCGACGGCTGGCGGCTTGAGGGACTCGGGGCGGCGGCCTTTCCCAGCGCGGAGGCCGGCGCGAGGGGGCCGGGAGGCGGCGGCTGGCCGGCGAGGAGGCGAGGAGCCGGCGCGGCGGCGCTCCCGCGGCCTGGCGGCGAGGAGGCAGCGAGGAGGCGGCGAGGGGGCGGCGAAGGTGGCCGGCGACGACGCGCGAGCTCCGGCTGGCGAGCTGGCGAGGGAGCTCTGGCGGAGGACTCGGAAGCACGGCGCGGTGACGTCGGAAGCACCGAGCGGCGGTGACGGAAGCACAGCGCGGCGCCGTTGGAAGCACAGCTCGGCAACGGTGGAAGCACGGCGCGGCAACGATGGAAGCACGGCGCGGCAGAGGTGGAAACCCTAGGGTTTTGGACGCAAAAATTGGAGGGGGTGGAAGTTTATATAAGCACAAGGAGCTAGGGTTGTCCAAATGAGGAGAGGTTTTCGGCCACGAGATCACAATTGAACGGCCAAGATGAAGGGAAGGGTTTGAGTTGGGTTGGTGGGCTGTTGGAGGAGTGTCTTGGGCCTCAAAGAGGAGGTACTTTTAGCCCACGAGGATAACTGTTGGAGCATCAAACGAACTCCACACGCGACAAAACTTGACAGGCGGGTTACACATATCAAAACAAGATCGCATGACAAGTCTCACGCCAAACCGGAAATGTTACACGGCCGAACACAAAAGAAGGACTCGGGGAAGCCACGGGCACGTGAGAGAGCGTCGGAACTCGAAACGGACAACGAGAAGGAATGAGTGGGACCGGATGCAAACGACAACACAAATGCAATGCAATGCACATGACAACATGACATGGATGAATGCACACACGCACATGGCAAAACGACGAAAACCCGAAAAGATGAAGAACCCGGAATGGAATTGATGAAGCCAAAGTTATATATTGCCAAAATGGGAAAGTATTACATCCGGGGCATTACAAACTCTCCTCTACTACGAAAAGATCTCGTCCTGAGATCTAGGACTGGAAGAAGGAAGGGTACTCGGAACGAAGGTGATCTTCTCATTCCCATGTAGCTTCTCGGTCGGTATGGTGTGACCACTTGACTTTCAAGAACTTGATTGACTTGTTGCGGGTCTTGCGCTCGGTTCCTTCGAGAATAGCAACAGGATGCTCTCGGTAAGACAAGTCTTGTTGAAGATCAATCTCCTCAAACGGAATGGTGCGTTCAGGTGTCTTGAAGCACTTGCGGAGTTGAGACACGTGAAACACATCATGAACATTGGCGAAGTTGGAAGGGAGCTCAAGTTGATAGGCTAGATCGCCTCTTTTGCCAAGGATCTTTAAAGGGCCCACGTATCTAGGAGCAAGCTTTCCTTTGATACCGAATCTTTGGGTGCCTTTCATAGGAGAAACACGAAGATAGACATGATCCACAATGTTGAAGGCCAAATCACGATGCTTGCCGTCATAGTAGCTCTTCTGACGCAACTGAGCGGCCTTGATATTCTCACGTATGAGTTTGCACATTTCTTCGGCTTCTGAGATCAAGTCATTGCCAAGAAGTTGACGTTCACCAGTCTCGGACCAGTTGAGAGGGGTACGGCACTTTCTGCCATAGAGGATTTCAAACGGAGCTTTGCCGGCACTTGCTTGGAAGCTGTTGTTGTAAGAGAACTCGGCAAACGGAAGGCAATCTTCCAATTTCATGCCAAAAGATATGACACAGGCTCTGAGCATGTCTTCTAGAATCTGATTCACTCTCTCGACTTGACCACTAGTCTGAGGGTGAAATGCAGTGCTGAAACGGATCTTAGTGCCCATGGCAGACTGAAAGGAGTCCCAGAACTTGGAAGTGAACAAACTTCCACGGTCTGAGGAGATAACTTGAGGAATGCCATGTAAGGACACAATTCTGGAAGTGTACAATTCTGCCAGTTGAGCTGCATTGATGGATTCTTTGACAGGAAGGAAGTGAGCGACTTTAGTAAGCTTGTCAATCACCACAAAGATAGAATCATTCCCTTTCTTGGACTTAGGAAAGCCAGTGACGAAATCCATTTCAATGTGGTCGAATTTCCACTCGGGAATAGGAAGAGGTTGGAGAAGACCGACTGGACGTTGATGCTCTGCCTTCACTCTTCTGCAGACATCACATTCATTCACGAATTGGGCAATCTCCCATTTCATGCAAGTCCACCAGTAAGATTGCTTGAGGTCTTGGTACATCTTGGAACTGCCAGGATGAATGGAAAGGAGGGAATCATGTGCTTCGTCCATTATGAGCTTCCTGAGATCACCTTTGGGAACCACAAGTCTGTCCTCAAAGAACAAGGTATCTCTCTCATCAACGCGATAGCACTTGTATTTGGGAGTACCCTTTGCAATACCATGTTTCTCTTTCTGCACCATAGCATCACTGAGTTGGGCCTCACAGATCTGATCTTCCAAGGTAGGAGCAACTTGAAGATTTGCAAGAAAGCCTTGCGGAACAACTTGGAGGTTGAGCTTCCTGAAAGCTTCACAAAGCTCGGGCTGAAACGGCTTGATAAGGAGACTGTTGCAATATGCCTTTCTACTCAAAGCATCTGCAATGACATTTGCCTTGCCAGGTGTGTATTCGATGCTTGGATCATACTCTTGGATCATTTCGACCCAACGAGTCTGGCGGAGGTTCAGGTTCGGCTGTGTGAAGATGTACTTCAAGCTCTTGTGATCGGTGAAGATGTCGATTTTTCTGCCCAACAGAAGGTGTCTCCACGTAATCAAAGCATGTACCCCAACTGCTAGTTCGAGATCATGTGTGGGGTACTTCTTCTCACTTGGCTTCAGTTGACGAGAAGTGTATGCCACAATTTTCTTGTCCTGCATTAGAACACCACCAAGTCCTTGAAGAGAAGCATCACAGAATACTTTGTATGGCTTGGACTCATCTGGAGGAGTAAGAACTGGAGCAGAGATGAGCTTTTCTTTGAGAGTTTTGATAGCCACATCACAATCTGGACACCAGTTGTACTTGACATTCTTCTGCAGCAAGTTGGAGAGACGCTTGGCAATCTTGGAGAAGTTCTCAACGAACCTTCTGCAATAGCTAGCAAGACCAAGAAAGCTTCGGAGTTGCTTAACGTTCTGAGGAGGTTACCAGTTGACAATTGTGTCACATCCCTAGCTAGCACTTGCATAAGGACCTGACTAGAGTGTGCATCATGTCTTTTTCAAAGAATTGAAATGGGATTAACAGAAACCCCAGCACCCCTCCCCTAACAACTAGGGTTTGATAAAATATTTTCCAATGTACCCAAAATGCCCTTCAAAATGTTCATCATTTCTTCCTTGGTCTTAAACCTCTGCCAAAAATGGTGCACATTTTTCTAGGACAATCTAGGGCTTTGGATTAAATCATATGGTATTTGAATTTGGGCATTTAAATGCTACAAAATATTTTAAATGCTCAAATAATCATAAACTATAATGTTTCCTACTGTTCATATTACATACAGCAGGTATGACAAGTGTTATGAGTTATAAAAATGTTTAGGCATTTTTATTAAATGAACAAAGTTGCAAAAGAAATGAAACAGAAAAGAAAATAGAAAAAAGGGAGAGAGAGAACTTACCTAGCGCCCCACCCGGCCCACCTGCCGGCCCAGCCCAGCTGCCGCTCCAGCGAGCTGCTTGGCTCGGCCCGGCAGGCAGGCAGGTGCTCGACGGTGACCGCACGGCGCGCCACGCAGCTGCCCGCCGCCCTGCTTCGTCCCCTCGCCGTCCTGGAGGGATGGTTCGACCCTCCACGTCCTCCTCGACCCCGCAGACACCTCCACCTCCCCCCAGTTCCTCTCCTCCGCTCTCCCCGCGCCATGGCCGACGCCGCCGTGATCGCACCGTCGTAGAAGCCGCGTCCACCATCGTCCCTGAGCTCCGCCTTGGTGTCCTTCGTCTCCGCCGTCCTCGACTTCTTCAAACAGGCCGAGCCCCGAGCGCTCGCCCGCCCTGGAGACGCCCCCGACCTCTTCTTCCCCAACTCCGGCCGCGGAGATCCCCCTCGCCGTTCAGCTCAGCTCCGACCACCCCCGAGCTCGATCCGGTGCTTGCCGCAACCCCTGTGAGCCTAGCTACCTCCTCCCCCTCTCCATTGGCTCCCTTTTGCCCTGTAACACACTACACGAAGCTCAACCGCACGCACCGCCGACGTGCTCGCTGCCGGTGATGCTCCGGTGACCATTTGGTCACTGGCACCCGTCCAACGTACTCACCACAGCACGTAGATGCGAACGGTGCTACGCACGCATCGCCTAGGCCCCTGCAGCCGTTTCTCCACACACGCCCGACGCCGGTCGCCGCCGTCGAGCTCGTTGCCGTCGTCTCCGGCCACCCCAGGTCCGGCAACCACCTCCATCCGACGCGCAACAGCAAGGGCTATCCAACGCACCCAGCCGCGGCTCGAGCCGTGCACCGTAGGCGTTTTCCGAAGCACGCCGCCGCGTTTGGCCTCGCCGGCGGCTAAACGTAGGCGAGTTGGACCTGTTTTGACCACGGGTTTGACCCCCTAGGTCAATGACATGTGGGCCCTGCCCGCAAGTCAAACCTAGTTTAGGTGTTAATTTAATTTAATTAGTTAATTAGTTTAGTCACTGACACATGGGCCCTGGCCCCACTGACAGCTAATTAGTTTTAGTTTAACTCTAATTAACTCAGTTAATTAGCTGTGACACTGACATGAGGGACCCACTGGTCAGGTTTGACCTGGACTGGCCCTGTTGACTGGCTGACGTCAGCATGATGTCATGCTGACGCAGTAAAGGTTTTTCTGGGATTTTTAGATTTAATAATAATTCAGGAAAATCCAGAAAATACCCAAAACTTCTAAAAATCATATAAAATCAACCATAGCTCAGATGGAAAAGATTTATATATGAAAAATGATCAGACAAATCCAATCTTTCTAATGGCATTGGTTTCGTGCATGTTTGAACAAGTTAACTTGCTGTATATATCAAAAACATGATAATGCACTTATTTAAATAATAGTTTGAACTTCAATTTGAATCCCTGATTCAAATAGGTTCAAACCCTTCTGGTTCTAGTTGCATTAGCCAACACACATGCATCTTGCCATGTCATAAACATGCATCATATTGTTGCATTTGTTTGTTAATGATTGTATCGTCGGTATTCCCTGTGTTAGGTCCTGCTCCCGAGGATA
>LR738713.1:151928330-151950348 GCA_902687465.1 Secale cereale | reverse complement strand
CAGCGCTGACCCTCGGGGTGGGCTGTGATGCGACAGGTACGTGGCACGGTGTACCGGTTGCCCGTTTGGTGACTCGGGAACCCTGTACACATCGTTTGGGGCCGTGAGCGACACCCCGGCCGGATCTCCCCACGGATGGAACCCAAATAGGCGATAAACCTGGACGAGAGACTTGAGTGGTTGGTTAGGTCGTGGTCTACACCCACGTCGGCTTTCGCTTGAAGTCTGCCGAGCACATGTCGTGTGCAGACGCTAAGTGGTGAAAACATGTGTGAAGAAGTACACCCCTGCAGGGTTATCAAACTATTCGAATAGCCGTTGTTCGCGGTACGAACTACTTGGTTACTCTTACAGTTCATAGACAAGTTGATGGATACTACTAAAAGCCTCAAGATAAGTGTGAGTGTCGTGGATGGCCCTTCCGTAGGATGACGGAAGTGGATCCTCGGTAGTGTATTGATGTGGTGAGTAGAGGACTCGTGTTCGTAACAATATCTTGCAATCCGTTGAGAGTTATAGTATAGGTTAGCCAAGGTCAAAGCTGGCATTCTGCTATAAACTCCACTATCCCCCTTTGATAATGTTGCATGTATGATAGGTTCTGTGGTAAGACTTGCTGAGTACCTTTGTACTCATGTTTGCTTAATAACTGTTGCAGAGGAGAACCCTGCCCCTGCTGATGGGTTCTACATAGACGTTGACGTCGACGAGTAGCTTGACACCCAGACGGTGATCTGGAGCTTGTGGAGGGCCTTGTAGATAGTCAGGCTACACCAAGCCTGTTTTATTTTCTAAGTTGTCTGTACTCAGACATGTAGCTTCTGCTTGTGCTTGTATGACTGTATGACTTGAGTGTTGGGTCATGTGACCCCTACCTGTATGAATATGTTGTGTATGGCTCTTGGAGCCTTTTAAATAAAGTACTTTGAGTCGTAGAGTTCTGCTGTGATGCAATGTTGTATTCGCACATATTGAGCATATTGCGTGTATGATTGAAATTCTTGGTATGTGTGGGATCCGACACCTAGTTGTTTTCCTTTGGTAGCCTATCTTACAGGGAAATGCCTCCTATTGATTCCAATGAGCCTTGGTAGCTTGCTACTGCTCGGAACATGTAGGCTGGCCGGCATGTGTCCTTCTTCGTTCCTGTGTCTGTCCCTTTGGGGAAATGTCACGCGTTGTTCCTTTAAGTCCATGTAGCTTGCTACGACTTGGGTTCATACGTTGATGACCGACACGTTCGTTGCTGGGTCATGGATGCCTGTCTCTATAATTTAGTGCCACTTTTGGTTTATAACTAGCCATGTCGGCCCGGGTTCTCTGTCATATGGATGCTAGCGACACTGTCATATACGTGTGCCAAAATGCGCAAACGGTCCCGGGCCAGGTAAGGTGGCACCCGTGGGGTTACCGTGCGTGAGGCCGCAAAGTGATATGACGTGTTACAGCTAGATCGGTGTGACTTAGGATCGGGGTCCTGACAGCGTTGGCATCAGAGCTGGACGGCCTGTAGGTTTCTCAAGCCAAATTGGTCGATGTTGAGTCTAGAAAAATTCTTAGTTATATGTAGGGGAATTGATTGTGGAAGGGAACGTAAGGCTCTTTTTACTCCTTTACCTTATGCCCTTCTGATCTGAGTCTGTCTATTCTTTCTACGGGGATTTAGGATTAGGCCTCTTATCCTTACTAGGTTCACGTGTTACTAATCCGTAGACTCTTAGGATTGTTGGTTTCAAGCCTCAGTTCAGTTTCTATCCTTTGAGTATGATGATTGTTGGACCGGAACCTTGATATGGAATTGTTGAGTGGCTATGCTATCATTTGTATGATGTCTCAAATCTTTGTTTGAGCATTTACAGTTGTTATGCTGCCCGATTTCTTCCAGAAACACTAATGCCTTTGCATTATTTCGTGTTTCAGATGTCTGGCCGCATCCCTCACCAAGTGGTTCGTTTGACTCGGTGCATTAATGTGCCCGGTCACACGGCCATGCTAGTTCGTGTGATGACTGAGACCGGTTATCGCTGGTATCCTGAATACACCGTGGAGGAACAGTACCGAGATTTTAATCAAAGTCAGTATTTCTGCACAGTCCGGATATACCCCTCATATCCCGGAGCTAATGATCCCATCCATTGGTCTTATGGACTCGGGATTACCATCGAGATGGCAGTGCAGGATGCCGCTTATTCGATGATGACCATTCTCCGTGCTAGGCATGCCCTGTTGCTGAACACTGAGTTCTGTTACATGCCAGCCTCACTCCCCGGAGAGGAAGGCTACTACACTGGTCTGTATACTGATGCTGCTCATGAAGAGCCACTGCTTCAAACTACTGTTCAGATGTTGGAGGATAGGGACCGTGAGGTCCGTGCCCTCCGAATGGAGCTGTATAACACCCGAGCCGCTCACTGGACTACTTTGACACGGCTTGCACCTGCTGTGCACGCCGGATATCTGGACATGCGGGATTTGTACCCCGTGCAGACTCGTCTGCCTGATCGCATGGATTGGCGTGACGTTGGGGGTATTACACCTCCACGTGGGCGTCGGTTACCACCAGCATCGGGACCGAGACCACACCCATGCCCTTATGGTCCACAGCCTTCGAGTGCTCGCGAGTTCCAAGATCCGTCTGTACCACTTCCAGGCTACGGTGGTAATCTCTACGAGGATTACTACGCGAATGTCTGAGCTAGTCCGTGGTAGTAGTAGTATTGTAGTAGTGGTATTTCCACAGTCCTACGCGTCTTGTGGAATATGACTTAGTGTGTACTGAGTTTCGGAGGTGTAGTTAAATAATGTATAGGAACTTGGAATGCCTCTGATGGGATGTATCGTCTTTCACCGCAGTTGTACTTTAGCCTTGGCTTGTACTAAACTTTGTATGGTGTGTATGACCACTGGTGTATATATAGCAGTTCCTATATTACCATGTCGTACGGATGAACATCTCTGCATTCTGTGTCATCCATTACATTCTGCACTTCTATGTCAAATTTTTGCCATCCTTGTCTAAACCGTTGTTTTGTTTTCCTAGGATGGTCAACACTCGCAACACTCCTGCTGCTCAGGAGCAAGGTGAGGCTAGTGGGGCTAGAGATGGGAATCTGCCCCAGCCACCCTCTTTGGCGGAAGTTATGCTTGAAGCAGAACGGAACAAGAGAGAGACCAACCGTCTGCTGGAACGCATAGAGCAAAACACTGGGTTCCGTCAGAGGAATGACGTGGTGTCAATCCACGATTTTATCAAGATGTGTCCACCAAAGTTCCATCACTCCACTGAACCTCTGGATGTTGATGACTGGCTACGTAGTATCACCCACAAGCTACACTCTGCCCGTGTGGCCGAAGCTGACAAGGTTATCTATGCCGCCTACCATCTTGAGGGCCCTGCCAGTCTTTGGTGGGAAAACTTTGAAGCTATGCGTCCTGCTGGCCAAGTCACTACCTGGGTTGAGTTCAGTGAGGCATTCCGTGAACATCACATTCCGGAAGGTCTCATGGATCGTAAGCGGGAGGAATTCTGCAATTTCACCCAGGGCCGTTTAACTGTGGATGGCTATAGTCGTGAGTTTGGTAATCTGGCACGCTATGCACCTGAGGAAGTATCCACCGATGCCAAGAAACAGGCGAGGTTCCGCAAGGGACTCAGCCCTGAACTTCGTCGAGATCTATGTCTGCACGAGTGCACCTCCTTCCAGAAGTTGGTTAACAAGGCTATCAGTGCTGAGACAGGCCAGACCGACTTCGAGGCCACCCGCAAGCATACTCGAGACCTTGGTTCCTCATCCGGCTCTGGCTCTCACAAGCGCCGTGTGTGGGTTCCTAACACTGCTCTGCCACCCAAGTATACACCGAGGCCATCCTATGAGGCGCCTCGCCCAACTCAACAGTTTTCACCTGCTAAGACCTATGGAGGTCCACCCTCCAACTTTGCTCCACGCACCACCACTGTGACATGTTTCAAGTGTGGAGAACCGGGACACTACATGCGTGATTGTCCCCAGAATCAGCCAGGAAAACCCGTTGGCCGTGGCAAGCCAACCGGCAAGGTGAACTATGTCAAGCCAATCCCCACTGCACGTGGTCATGTCAACTATGTTTCTGCCGAAGAAGCTTATGAGGATCCTAACGTCGTCCTTGGTACGCTTCTCGTAAACTGCCATCTGGCATCTGTTCTTTTCGATACTGGAGCATCCCATTCGTTCATATCTGAGAGCTATGCTCGATTGCACAACATGACTTTTTGTGACATGCCTACTTCCATGGTTATTCAAACTCCTGGTTCAAAGTGGCAAACCTCTAGGGTAAGCCATGGAAATGAAATCCTTGTCGATAGACTTGTTTTCCTTGCATCTTTAATCGCTCTCAAGTCCTCGGACATAAATATCATTTTGGGTATGGATTGGATGACAACCCATTACGCCAAAATGGATTGCTTTACTAGGACCGTTCAACTTACACATCCATCCGGCAAGATAGTCAATGTCTTGACTCGAATGGCTGAACGTCAGCTCTACTCTCTTAATGCCAGCCCTCTACCAGAACTCGAAGATATCCCGGTAGTCCGTGACTTCCCGGATGTTTTTCCTGAAGAACTGCCAGGAGTTCCACCTGACAGAGATGTCGAGTTTGTGATAGATCTTATCCCTGGAACTGTCCCAATCTCTAGGAGACCTTATAAGATGGCACCACTAGAATTAGCTGAGCTAAAGAAACAACTCGATGAGTCCTTGCAAAAGGGTTTCATCCGTCCTAGTTCTTCCCCGTGGGCTTGCCCCGTCCTCTTCGTCAAGAAGAAGGATGGAACGGGGCGGATGGTTGTAGATTACCGACCTGTCAATCTGGTCACCATAAAGAATAAGTATCCGCTTCCCAGGATCAACGACCTGTATGATCAGCTCGCGGGATCCTCAGTCTTCTCCAAGATGGATTTGAGGTTGGGCTACCATCAAATCAAAATCAAGAACGGGGACATTCCTAAAACGGCTTTCGTTACTCGTTATGGCCAATATGAGTACACCGTCATGTCCTTCGGATTAACCAATTCCCCAGCTACTTTTTCTCGGTTAATGAATTATATATTCATGGAGTATTTGGATAAATTCGTCGTGGTATACCTCGATGATATACTCATTTTCTCCAAGAACAAGGAAGATCATGCCGAGCATTTAAGGCTGGTATTGACGAAACTTCGAGAGCACCGCCTTTATGCCAAATTCTCTAAATGTGAATTTTGGTTGCCAGAAGTAACCTATCTGGGTCATGTGATCTCTGGCAAGGGTATTGCTGTCAATCCCGAGCGAGTTCAAGCCGTCCTTGATTGGACTTCCCCTGAATCGGTCAAGCAAGTTAGGAGTTTTCTTGGCTTAGCGAGCTATTGCCGACGTTTCGTCGAGAACTTCTCCAAAGTTCCTAAACCTCTAACCGAACTCCTCAAGAAAGATAAAAAGTTTGAGTGGACCCCACAGTGCGAGTCCAGTTTTCAGGAACTGAAAAGACGCCTGACATCTGCACCTGTACTGGTACCACCAGACTTTTCTAAGGATTTTATAATCTATTGCGACGCCTCGCGACAAGGACTGGGTTGCATTCTCATGCAAGATCGTCAAGTGATTGCATACGCATCCCGACAGTTGCGCCCACATGAGGATAACTATCCTACTCATGATCTAGAGCTTGCAGCTGTAGTCCATGCACTCAAAACGTGGCGGCATTACCTCCTATCGCTGTGAAATTTTCACTGATCACCAAAGTTTGAAGTATATCTTCACCCAACCGGATCTAAATCTCAGGCAAAGACATTGGGTTGAGTTGCTCACCGACTACGATTTAGGAATCACTTACACTCCTAGAAAGGCCAATGTCATGGCTGATGCACTAAGTCGTAAGTCATATTGTAACAATTTAATGTTACAACAAAGTCAACCACTTCTCCACGAGGAATTTCGTAAGCTTAACCTTCACATTGTTCCTCGAGGATTCATTTCCACCTTGGTGGCGAAACCTACCCTTATGGATCAAATCATAGCTGCCCAGAGGCGTGATAAAGGTGTATCACGACTCCAAGAGAACATTGCTAGCGGACTCGCTAAAAGTTTCTCCATGGATGATCGAGGTGTTGTTTTCTTTGAGAACCGTGTAGTGGTTCCCAAGAACCACCATCTACGGCAATTAATTCTTAAGGAGGCTCATGAATCTCCTCTCACGATTCATCCCGGTAGTACTAAAATGTATCAGGATCTACGTCAGAGATTCTGGTGGACTAGGATGAAGAGAGGAATCGCTCAGTTCATTGCTAACTGCGACGTTTGTCGTCGAGTCAAAGCAGAGCATCAACGGCCTGCTGGCACCCTTCAATCTCTAGCTATTCCTGAATGGAAATGGGATAAAGTCGGTATGGACTTCATTACCGGGTTTCCCAGGTCCAGGAAAGGGAATAATGCTATCTTCGTCGTTATCGACCGCCTCTCTAAAGTAGCTCATTTCCTGCCTGTTCGGGAGAGTATTACCGCTAGCCAGCTAGCAGACTTATATATCTCTCGAATAGTATCACTTCATGGTGTACCGTTGGAGATTAACTCAGACCGTGGAAGTCTTTTCACTTCACGATTTTGGGAAAGTTTTTAGAATGCAATGGGAACTCATCTCTCTTTCAGTACTTCCTTCCATCCGCAGTCAAGTGGTCAAGTGGAACGAGTCAATCAAATTCTGGAAGACATGCTTCGAGCCTCTGTCATTTCTTTCGGTATGGAATGGGAAAAGTGTCTTCCATTTGCCGAATTCGCTTATAACAATAGTTATCAAGCCAGCCTGGGTAAAGCTCCCTTCGAAGTTCTATATGGACGAAGGTGTCGAACACCTCTTAACTGGTCAGAGACCGGGGAAAGACAATTCTTTGGCCCGGATATGATCCAGGAAGCAGAGGAACAAGTTCGCATCGTTCGTGAGAGATTGAAAACAGCCCAGTCTCGCCAAACGAGCCAATATGATAGTCATCATAAGGCTGTGACTTTTGAAGTCCGCGATAAGGCTTACCTTCGGGTTACTCCTCTTAAGGGAACCCATCGCTTCGGTATCAAAGGCAAATTGGCCCCTCGTTACATCGGTCCTTTTCGCATTCTTGCCAAACGAGGAGAAGTTGCCTACCAATTGGAACTACCTCCGCACCTCTCCAGAGTTCATGATGTTTTCCACGTTTCTCAACTCAGGCGATGCTTCTCGGATCCTATCCGCGGAGTGGACCACGAAACGCTTGATCTCCAAGACAATCTCACATATCGAGAATACCCCGTTCGTATTCTTGATCAAACTGAGCGCACCACTCGATGCCACAATATCAAGTTTCTCAAGGTTCAATGGTCACATCATTCCGAGAGTGAAGCTACTTGGGAAAGGGAGGATCGTCTTCGACTTGAGTACCCTACCCTCTTTCCGGAGGAACCCGAATCTCGGGACGCGATTCTTTTAAGTGGGGGTGAGTTGTCACATCCCTAGCTAGCACTTGCATAAGGACCTGACTAGAGTGTGCATCATGTCTTTTTCAAAGAAAATTGAAATGGGATTAACAGAAACTCCAGCACCCCTCCCCTAACAACTAGGGTTTGATAAAATATTTTCCAATGTACCCAAAATGCCCTTCAAAATGTTCATCATTTCTGCCTTGGTCTGAAACCTCTGCCAAAAATGGTGCACATTTTTCTAGGACAATCTAGGGCTTTGGATTAAATCATATGGTATTTGAATTTGGGCATTTAAATGCTACAAAATATTTTAAATGCTCAAATAATCATAAACTATAATGTTTCCTACTGTTCATATTATATACAGCAGGTATGACAAGTGTTATGAGTTATAAAAATGTTTAGGCATTTTTATTAAATGAACAAAGTTGCAAAAGAAATGAAACAGAAAAGAAAATAGAAAAAAGGGAGAGAGAGAACTTACCTAGCGCCCCACCCGGCCCACCTGCCGGCCCAACCCAGCTGCCACTCCAGCGAGCTGCTTGGCTCGGCCAGGCAGGCAGGCAGGAGCTCGACGGCGACCGCACGGCGCGCCACGTAGCTGCCCGCCGCCCTGCTTCGTCCCCTCGCCGTCCTGGAGGGATGGTTCGACCCTCCACGTCCTCCTCGACCCCGCAGACACCTCCACCTCCCCCCAGTTCCTCTCCTCCGCTCTCCCCGCGCCATGGCCGACGCCGCCGTGATCGCACCGTCGTAGAAGCCGCGTCCACCGTTGTCCCTGAGCTCCGCCTTGGTGTCCTTCGTCTCCGCCGTCCTCGACTGCTTCGAACAGGCCGAGCCCCGAGCGCTCGCCCGCCCTGGAGACGCCCCCGACCTCTTCTTCCCCAACTCCGGCCGCGGAGATCCCCCTCGCCGTTCTGCTCAGCTCCGACCACCCCCGAGCTCGCTCCAGTGCTTGCCGCAACCCCTGTGAGCCTAGCTACCTCCTCCCCCTCTCCGTTGGCTCCCTTTTGCCCTGTAACACACTACACGAAGCTCAACCGCACGCACCGCCGCCGTGCTCGCCGCCGGTGATGCTCCGGTGACCATTTGGTCACTGGCACCCGTCCAACGTACTCACCACAGCACGTAGATGCGAACGGTGCTACGCACGCATCGCCTAGGCCCCTGCAGCCGTTTCTCCACACACGCCCGACGCCGGTCGCTGCCGTCGAGCTCGTTGCCGTCGTCTCCGGCCACCCCAGGTCCGGCGACCACCTCCATCCGACGCGCAACAGCAAGGGCTATCCAACGCACCCAGCCGCAGCTCGAGCCGTGCACCTTAGGCGTTTTCTGAAGCACGCCGCCGCGTTCGGCCTCGCCGGCGGCTAAACGCCGGCGAGTTGGACCTGTTTTGACCACGGGTTTGACCCCCTGGGTCAATGACATGTGGGCCCTGCCCGCAAGTCAAACCTAGTTTAGGTGTTAATTTAATTTAATTAGTTAATTAGTTTAGTCACTGACACGTGGGCCCTGGCCCCACTGACAGCTAATTAGTTCTACTTTAACTCTAATTAACTCAGTTAATTAGCTGTGACACTGACATGAGGGACCCACTGGTCAGGTTTGACCTGGACTGGCCCTGTTGACTGGCTGACGTCAGCATGATGTCATGCTGACGCAGTAAAGGTTTTTCTGGGATTTTTAGATTTAATAATAATTCAGGAAAATCCAGAAAATACCCAAAACTTCTAAAAATCATATAAAATCAACCATAGCTCAGATGGAAAAGATTTATATATGAAAAATGATCAGACAAATCCAATCTTTCTAATGGCATTGGTTTCGTGCATGTTTGAACAAGTTAACTTGCTGTATATATCAAAAACATGATAATGCACTTATTTAAATAATAGTTTGAACTTCAATTTGAATCCCTGATTCAAATAGGTTCAAACCCTTCTGGTTCTAGTTGCATTAGCCAACACACATGCATCTTGCCATGTCATAAACATGCATCATATTGTTGCATTTGTTTGTTAATGATTGTATCGTCGGTATTCCCTGTGTTAGGTCCTGCTCCCGAGGATATTGCTGCGTATCCAGTTGAAGAGCAGTACCTGACAACTACCTTGTCAGGCAAGCAATCATTGATCATTCCGATACAAACCCAATCTTCTCGCTCCTGCTCTCTTTTACTGCATTAAGGCAACAGCGCGTGAGCTGCTACTTGCTGCGGTAGTTGAACCCTATTCCCTTGCATGACCTGTCATTGCCACAGTAAATAGTTGAAACCCACTAGCATGTGTAGGAGTTGATTGAGCCATGTGATGTGTGATCCACCATGCTATTTACTTATGTTGCCTGCTATGCTTAGAGTTGTGTCTGGTCTGGTTCATCTGGGTGATGGATCAGAGTGAAATGATCTTACCGATAAAGAGAGGGAAGTGTGGAATACGCTTGGTAAAGGTATCGATGAAAGGCCATGTAGGAGTACATGGTGGGTTGTTTCATTGAAATCGTCCATAGGACCCGAGATCTGTGTGTGTGATTCAAGTTACAGTTACTACCACACATTGGGCCCTGAAATATGACCCCGCTCGACTTATTGACTGCCCTTGTACTCTGTCCAGGAGTTGCAACTAGTTTCTGGTGTTTATAGTTTACTGGAGGTCGTGCGCAGCGCTGACCCTCGGGGTGGGCTGTGATGCGACAAGTATGTGGCACGGTGTACCGGTTGCCCGTTTGGTGACTCGGGAACCCTGTACACATCGTTTGGGGCCGTGAGCGACACCCCGGCCGGATCTCCCCACGGATGGAACCCAAATAGGCGATAAACCTGGACGAGAGACTTGAGTGGTTGGTTAGGTCGTGGTCTACACCCACGTCGGCTTTCGCTTGAAGTCTGCCGAGCACATGTTGTGTGCAGACGCTAAGTGGTGAAAACATGTGTGAAGAAGTACACCCCTGCAGGGTTATCAAACTATTCGAATAGCCGTTGTTCGCGGTACGAACTACTTGGTTACTCTTACAGTTCATAGACAAGTTGATGGATACTACTAAAAGCCTCAAGATAAGTTTGAGTGCCGTGGATGGCCCTTCCGTAGGATGACAGAAGAGGATCCTCGGTAGTGTATTGATGTGGTGAGTAGAGGACTCGTGTTCGTAACAATATCTTGCAATCCGTTGAGAGTTGTAGTATAGGTTAGCCAAGGTCAAAGCTGGCATTCTGCTATAAACTCCACTATCCCCCTTTGATAATGTTGCATGTATGATAGGTTCTGTGGTAAGACTTGCTGAGTACCTTTGTACTCATGTTTGCTTAATAACTGTTGCAGAGGAGAACCCTGCCCCTGCTAATGGGTTCTACATAGACGTTGACGTCGACGAGTAGCTTGACACCCAGACGGTGATCTGGAGCTTGTGGAGGGCCTTGTAGATAGTCAGGCTACACCAAGCCTGTTTTATTTTCTAAGTTGTCTGTACTCAGACATGTAGCTTCCGCTTGTGCTTGTATGACTGTATGACTTGAGTGTTGGGTCATGTGACCCCTACCTGTATGAATATGTTGTGTATGGCTCTTGGAGCCTTTTAAATAAAGTACTTTGAGTCGTAGAGTTCTGTTGTGATGCAATGTTGTATTTGCACATATTGAGCATATTGCGTGTATGATTGAAATGCTTGGTATGTGTGGGATCCGACACCTAGTTGTTTTCCTTTGGTAGCCTATCTTACAGGGAAATGCCTCCTAGTGATTCCAATGAGCCTTGGTAGCTTGCTACTGCTCGGAACACGTAGGCTGGCCGGCATGTGTCCTTCTTCGTTCCTGTGTCTGTCCCTTAGGGGAAATGTCACGCGTTGTTCCTTTAAGTCCATGTAGCTTGCTACGACTTGGGTTCATACGTTGATGACCGACACGTTCGTTGCTGGGTCATGGATGCCTGTCTCTGTAATTTAGTGCCACTTTTGGTTTATAACTAGCCATGTCGGCCCGGGTTCTCTGTCATATGGATGCTAGCGACACTGTCATATACGTGTGCCAAAATGCGCAAACGGTCCCGGGCCAGGTAAGGTGGCACCCGTGGGGTTACCGTGCGTGAGGCCGCAAAGTGATATGACGTGTTACAGCTAGATCGGTGTGACTTAGGATCGGGGTCCTGACAGCGTTGGCATCAGAGCTGGACCGCCTGTAGGTTTCTCAAGCCAAACTGGTCGATGTTGAGTCTAGAAAAATTCTTAGTTATATGTAGGGGAATTGATTGTGGAAGGGAACGTAAGGCTCTTTTTACTCCTTTACCTTATGCCCTTCTGATCTGAGTCTGTCTATTCTTTCTACGGGGATTTAGGGTTAGGCCTCTTATCCTTACTAGGTTCACGTGTTACTAATCCGTAGACTCTTAGGATTGTTGGTTTCAAGCCTCAGTTCAGTTTCTATCCTTTGAGTATGATGATTGTTGGACCGGAACCTTGATATGGAATTGTTGAGTGGCTATGCTATCATTTGTATGATGTCTCAAATCTTTGTTTGAGCATTTACAGTTGTTATGCTGCCCGATTTCTTCCAGAAACACTAATGCCTTTGCATTATTTCGTGTTTCAGATGTCTGGCCGCATCCCTCACCAAGTGGTTCGTTTGACTCGGTGCATTAATGTGCCCAGTCACACGGCCATGCTAGTTCGTGTGATGACTGAGACCGGTTATCGCTGGTATCCTGAATACACCGTGGAGGAACAGTACCGGGATTTTAATCAAAGTCAGTATTTCTGCACAGTCCGGATATACCCCTCATATCCCGGAGCTAATGATCCCATCCATTGGTCTTATGGACTCGGGATTACCATCGAGATGGCAGTGCAGGATGCCGCTTATTCGATGATGACCATTCTCCGTGCTAGGCATGCCCTGTTGCTGAACACTGAGTTCTGTTCCATGCCAGCCTCACTCCCCGGAGAGGAAGGCTACTACACTGGTCTGTATACTGATGCTGCTCATGAAGATCCACTGCTTCAGACTACTGTTCAGATGTTGGAGGATAGGGACCGTGAGGTCCGTGCCCTCCGAATGGAGTTGTATAACACCCGAGCCGCTCACTGGACTACTTTGACACGGCTTGCACCTGTTGTGCACGCCGGATATCTGGACATGCGGGATTTGTACCCCGTGCGTACTCGTCTGCCTGACCGCATGGATTGGCGTGACGTTGGGGGTATTACACCTCCACGTGGGCGTCGGTTACCACCAGCATCGGGACCGAGACCACACCCATGCCCTTATGGTCCACAGCCTTCGAGTGCTCGCGAGTTCCAAGATCCGTCTGTACCACTTCCAGGCTACGGTAGTAATCTCTACGAGGATTACTACGCGAATGTCTGAGCTAGTCCGTGGTAGTAGTAGTATTGTAGTAGTTGTATTTCCACAGTCCTGCGCGTCTTGTGGAATATGACTTAGTGTGTACTGAGTTCCGGAGGTGTAGTTAAATAATGTATAGGAGCTTGGAATGCCTCTGATGGGATGTATCGTCTTTCACCGCAGTTGTACTTTAGCCTTGGCTTGTACTAAACTTTGTATGGTGTGTATGACCACTGGTGTATATATAGCAGTTCCTATATTACCATGTCGTACGGATGAACATCTCTGCATTTTGTGTCATCCATTACATTCTGCGGATACTTGTTCTTTATTGTCTTCTTGTTCAATGGCCGGTAATCGACGCAAAGGCGCTCCGTGCCATCCTTCTTCTTGACAAATAAGACACCACAGCCCCAAGGAGACGTACTAGGCCTGATCAGACCCATACGCTCCTGTTCATCAAGCTGTTTCTTCAACTCCTTCAACTCTTCTGGGGAGAGCTTGTACGGACGCTGGCATGCTCGCTCTGTACCAGGCTCGAGTTCAATGACGAATTCCACTTGACGATGTGGAGGCATGCCTGGAAGTTCTTCAGGAAAAACGTCTTCGTATTCATTAACCACCGGAATTTGAGAGATGGCATTAATCTCGCCCTTGTCATTGAGAGAGAAAAGCCTGATTGTGTTATCCCGAGAGGTGAAGATAATCACGTCTTCATTGGAATGTGTAATCTTGACTTCCTTATTTGCACAATCAATGTGAGCATCATGCTGAGAAAGCCAATCCATTCCAAGGATGAGGTCAATGTCGGAATTGCCGAGAACCACCGGTTTAGCCAGAAAGCGGTAATCACTCATGCGAATAGATACATCCGGAGCAAACACACTAGAAGTCATACGTCTCCCCGGAGAAATAACTTGCAACTTCTGAGGCAAATTTTTGGTGACAACATCGTGCTTGGATGCAAATGGATATGACATGAAGGAACATGAAGCACCCGAATCAAACAACACTTTTGCAGGAAAAAGAGTTAACTGAGAGGTTACCCAGTATCACATCTAAAGAATTCTCTGCTTGAGCTGCGTTCATCAGATTCACTCTTGCTTGCTTGGGATTGTGCTTGACAATAGCTGTGCTGACAGGTGGAGGAGGCGGAAGGCTCCTTGGGTTGGGGCAATTGTTAGCATAATGACCCTTCTGAGTGCACTTGTTGCAGACCACTTCTGAGAGAGGACGGAAATGAGGAGCACTTGACTTGGAACCTTGAAACTGATTCTTTGACTGGTTGCTTGGGTTGGGTGGGTGGGAGAAACCCCGGCCACCAGAGTTCTTGTTGTTGTTGTAGGGAGCTCGGATCACTGGAGGAGGTGGAAGCCAAAACTTCTGTTGCTTTGCGACCACTTGAGAAGATGAGGAGGAGTGAATAGCGTCTCTGATCCTCTTTTTGGAAGCTTCCATCTTGAGCTGGGCTGCCTCTTGCTTAAGCGCCATGTTATAGAATTTGTCAAACTCATCAGGCTCGAACAAGGTGAGAGCAAGTTGGAGTTCATCCTTCAAACCACCACGGAACTGATAGATCTTGCTCTTGGCATCTGGAATGTCTTGCTTGGCATAGCGGGCAAGGTTCTGGAACTTGACATTATATTGGTAGACAGTCATTGAGCCTTGCTTCAGGTTGCGGAATTGCTCACGCATACCCTCGATGCCACTTGTTGGAATGTGGTGAGAGCGAAAGTCCTTGCTGAAATCCTCCCACGAGATTTCACGCCCTGCTCTGGAGTCTTTGTACTGCTGCCACCAATCAGCTGCTTGGTCCTTGAGTTGGAAGGCTGCAAACTTCACATAGTCCTCGGGCCTTACGTTGCTGCACTCAAAATGCTTCTTGATATCCGTTATCCAGTCTTCAGCATCGAGAGGGTCCTCGCAGTAACTGAAAGCCTTTGGTTGATTTGCCAAGAACTGGTTGAGCGTAGCATGGTGCTGTTGGTTGAAGAAATTGCCTTGGTTCCCATGAGCGCCCTGATTTGCTTGATTTGCTTGCAGTTGCTGCATCATATGCATAAGCATCTGGGAGTTCTGGTTCGTAGTCTACATAATTGCTCTCCAGGCCTCAGATGGAGGAGGAGGGGAAGGAGGACGATCAGGAACCTCTTCACCCTCTGGGTTAGCGTTGGGAACCCTTTTAGGAGCCATCCTGAAAGAGATGACCACCATTAGCCATTTGATTGAAAGAAGATATAAGCTGAAAAACGGCTAGAATTGCAACATAATCTTCACAAGAATCATTCGAACAAGAGGAACGAATGAAATTCTCAGTTTAATGATAACAACAATCTTCATGAGAAGCCACTTGGGAGACAAAAGGTAAATAAGAAAAACAACAAGGTGCAGATAGAACAAATACAAGATAGGAGCTTCGTTCGACATTTTCGTGCTGAAAGCTTATGGAACGTGTTACGAAAGGGTTTTGCAATCCCCGGATCAGCATAGCCAAGGACCCTTTAAGATGCAACTCCCGATCGGAAAATCGGCCATAAAACCACTTCACTCAATGTAGAACCCCGAACTCCGTAACCTGCATTCGTTGGAAGAATGCCTACGAGCTACTAGATGAACCCACCTATTAATTTCCGAAAGTTACCAGTTATGCAATCAGGTGTTGGGGATACAGGGGAAGCATCGCGCACTCAACTCTAATCCTACATCCAGCTGTATACATCCTTCAAATAACTAGTTATTTTCGGAAACCGTCTACCTCGGACCTTCGAAACGCATCTACTATACAAGCTATGGCAATACTCCCGAACTACCTCCCCAGTACTGGGTGATGTCTGGGTTATCTTGCCACTAACCGTATAGGAGAGTTTTCGATGTCGGCCGTCTTAAGTATTCTAGAACTGCCGCGATATGTTTGTGACGACAACACCTCGGAGCTCAACTCCCCGGGACACTGCCAAAACCCCTAATGACAGGAGGCATCGAGAACAATGTTCTCGTCACAAAGACATCGAAACAATCCAAACAATACTCGCGAGATTCCTAAAACAATTTGGTGCAATTTTGAGAGTAGAAGAGGCAAGAGTAATCGTCAGGAGTCCTCACCAGAGTGAAAAGAGATGAGGAGCAAAGAAATCCTACTCTCCGATATAAATATAGGACACAAAACATTTTAAGTGTGTGCCTAGACTCAACCGTCAACGATTCGATCAAACAGTGGGGGCTTCTAGGTCGGAGAAGGCTCTGATACCAACTTGTAATGCCCAGGATGGGACTATATCTCCTACGTGTCGAGGCACGACTTAAAGATATAAGCCCATTCTGGAATGATCGCAAGTTTGGTATCTTTGCACATCTCATGTAAAAATAGGGATGAAAGCGAAAAGATAGTTGGCTCACACTCGCCACGTCAAACAATTCATTACATATCCAAACATCATTCAAATAAACATCACAACCCGTCTACGGGTAAGATCCAAATGAAAGATACCAAACATAACATAAAACCACAGGTCTGAATCGCCCCTAGTAGAAACCTCTACTGATCGTCGGGATAGTGCACATAGTAACGGCTATGGTCCTTGTCGTACTCCCAGTACAGCTCGGTGCCGTCACTTGAATAGGTCGCCTGAGTACCTGCATCTGGTGTGGTGTAGAATCTGTGAGCCACAAAGGACTTAGCAATCCCGTTCCCGGGTAACACAACTATCCAAGCCTTGGGTGTGGAACACGGCTGAAGAAAGAATAAGAGGTTGCAGCAGCACTAGCACTAACTTACGTAAAAGAGAGCGAGAAGAGAAGTGCCTCGGACGAAAAGATGATCATGAAGTGATCCTAGCTAAGCAAGTCAAACATAACCCCACCGTGTTCACTTCCTGAACCCCTTTCGGAAAATGGCCGTCACGGTACTCACGCTGGTAGTGTGTTCTGAACATGGTGTCAAGTTTTCTACAACCGGATATTAACAAATTCCCATCTGCCACATAACCGCGGGAACAACTTTCAAAAGTTCATAACCCTGCAGGGGTGTTCCAACTTGGCCCATGACAAGCCCACGATCCGCGGAGTCGCAACTCCAAGGTGGGAAGGCCCGAGTATCCTCGGAATCCCGTGCTCAAGATACTCCGACTAAGGTAAGACTAATCCAGCAAATCCTCCCGGCGTGCCGACGCCCTGATAGTAGTCGCGCGTATCTAGTCTCAGGCCACGACCGGATGGGTGATCCCACAGGTTTTTACCAGACCTTGAGTTCCCTCGAGGTGGCCCCGCGTAACCCCAGTTTGGACCAACACTCATGTGGAGCACTGGCCCGGGTTGTTGATTAAGAAGAGGGTTAATTACTCCCTATGCAAGTTTCTAGTTATTAGGCAAATAGTACCAATGTTGGGACTTGCTGGAGACTTAGCACTTAGCGGTTTATCGAGGGGGTCCCATAACCCCAACTGTGTGAGGAACGCATAATCAAGGAACATAACACCGGTTTATACGGTTCCTAGGGCGGCATGAATGGAACAAATCACCAAGCAAAAGGCTTAGCCTTCCACCCATTACCAATATATAGATGATTTCAATTAAGAGTTAAATATAGTGTGATATCCCAACAAGCTTCAACAAGAAGCAAGAATCTTCAATCTTCTCATGCAACTAGCAATGGTATAAGAGGGGCTGAGCGAAGCTTACTTATCCATTCAAAGGTTTGCATAGGTAGGGTGGTTAGACAGATTCATGGTTACAATAGGAGGCTGACAGGAAAACATGGGCATTGAGGCAAAAGCTATAGAGCGAGACTTCTAGCAATAGGCAAAGATAGTAATGATATCCGGGTCAGGTCATCTTGCCTGTAGAGTCGTCGATGGGATCGTAAGAGAGCTCCTCGTTCTCAACCTCGGTAGTAACCTCGTTCTCGTACTCTGTCTCGGCTTCCGGCTCTACTCAACACAAAACACATGAAGCACTAAATCAACAAGATGCAATGCGCAAACCACAGGATGCATGACTGATGCACTAAGGAAGCACTACAGATGCACTAAGGATGCACAGAAAGTCAACATAGGAAACACAGAGATACAGCACAAGGAACATGACAATATGCAACTAGCAAGAAGCTTCAAAACATGTTAACAAGAGGATATTATGAATCTACATGCGAAATCACACAAGTTACATATAGTACTTGCTCAAAACGGAGCAACGGGTTAAAAGATACACCCGAAACAAGAAACATGCAAAAGCTGAAATTAACAGCCACATAGCAACTTCGGAGCAAGAAATATATAGTCTACAGCACTCAAACATCATGACAAGAAGCATGGAAATAAAGTATACATGTCCTACAGTCAACAATTCCATTGGAGCATCTCCATAGGAGGCATGCATCAATAGCAACAAGTTATGACATTTTGGACATGACAACAAAATCTGACTGCAGTAATTTATTAGCAACTTGGGAGCAAGAATTAAATATGCTACAGCCACCCAAATGAGCATGTGAGAGCATGAATGGATAGCCAACAACTTATACAACAAGGAATCATCAAGAGTCACCCCAAAACTATCATGGATTTGCCTAGAACAACAAGCAAACATGGCATCTGGAAATTACAGATTTCAGACTTAGTGAAATTTCACTAAGTGTTAAAACAGCAGTAATATCATGGCATGAGTGAGCAGGTTTAAGTCACCTCAGAGCCTAACATGGCAAGATGAAATCTATCATGCAAGCTAAAGCAACCAACATGTAGAGCATCTCATGATGAACATGTGGACATATCATTTGCTTCATTTGGATAAACATGCACCAAGATATCACATTGCAAACATGGCATGGAAACATCTAATAGAAGCAGTTTATAACAAGTAGCACTCTTCCCATGAAGATTAAGACATCTAGATGACCTCAAACATGCATGGCACAATGGAACAGAACATAGTACAAGTCACCACGATCATTTTGACATATCATACACACAAAACGGACATGCACAGTAAAAGTTATCATCATCACAAAACTGCATCAGACAGCGAAAAACCACTAGGAACTTAGGGAAAAAACGAGAGTCAACCTCTGGTCAAACGGGCGCGGACCGGGCAGTCAACGGGTCAAACGGGCGGAGTCAACGGGCGCTGCGGGCTACCGGGTCGCGGGCTGGATCCCGGCCCGTTAGGTCTTGGCGTCTAGATCGGGCGCCTGGATCCCGATCCCGATTGCTCGGGGCGCCTCGCCCCCTTCGATGCGCGGCGGCGGTGGCTGGCTCCCTCGGGCCCACGGTGGCCGGCGCGGGCGACGGGAGGCCGGCGGCGGCTGGTGACGCCGGCGACGAGGGGAGGCCGGCGGCGGCTGGTGACGCCCGCGACGAGGGGAGGCCGGCGGCGGCGGCGGCCTGCGGGCCCGGCCGAGGCGGCGGGGAGGCTTGAGTGCGGCGGAGGCGGCGAGGTGAGGTCCGGCGAGAGGAGGCCGGCGAGGATCCGATGCGGCGGCGGCAAGGAGAACCCCCGGCGGCGAGGTGCTCGGCTGGAGGTAGAAGACGACGGGCGCGGGGTCGGAAGCACGGGCGCGGCGAGGTGGAAGCACGGGTGCGGCGAGGTGGAAACACCGAGCGGCAACGGTGGAAGCACGGCTCCGCAACGGTGGAAGCACGGTGCGGCAGAGGTGGAAACCCTAGGGTTTTGGACGCAAAAATTGGAGGGGGTGGACATTTATATAGGCACAAGGAGCTACGGTTGTCTAAATGAGGAGAGGTTTTCGGCCACGAGATCACAATTGAACGGTCTAGATGAAGGGAAGGGTTTGAGTTGGGTTGGTGGGCTGTTGGAGGGGTTTCTTGGGCCTCAAAGAGGAGGTACTTTTAGCCCACGAGGATAACTGTTGGAGTATCAACCGAACTCCAAACGTGACAAAACTTGACAGGCGGGTAACACACAACAAAACAACATCGCACGACAAGTCTCACGCCAAACCGGAAACGTTACACGGCCAAACACAAAAGAAGGACTCGGGGAAGCCACGGGCACGTGTGAGAGCGTCGGAACCCAAAACGGACAACGGGAAGGAACGAGTGGGACCGGATGTGAAAGTGCAACTAATCCCCGGGTGGTTTTGGTAATTAATAACAACATATATATCATTGAACTAATTGTTACTTGAGAATCATTTCAGAGAAGTTCAGTGATATGGGTATGGAAATGACTGAAGAAGTGGACCCCTCAAAATGCTAAGGCAAGCATTGGCAAAAGCTCAAGACTCCATTTTTGGTTTAGTGATCAAAGATCACATTGAGTCCATAGGAAAAGCCAATACTATTAAAAGGGGATGAGGTTGTGTTGATGATCTGGTTGCTCAAGTGCTTAGTGATATATCTCCTTCAACTATCAGCAACTTTCACTACTATACACACTCATAAGTAATCTCGGACAAACCAATTTTCCAAACTTAGTCCCACCGAGATGAACCACCACAGCCATAAGCCAAACCCTAGAAAAATCGGTCAATCCGAGTTTGAGTTCGGTCTCACCGAAATACGGGCTGCCAACCTTCTGTAATCGTTTGTCATCAAATCGGAATATCCGAGTTGATGATTTCGGTCTCACCGATATTGGCAAGTTCCTGTCTTTGACTCGAATCGGACAAACCGAGATGGTATTTTCGGTCCCACCGAAAACCCCAACGTTCACTATATTTGAACTTTCGGTCTGACCGAGTTTCCACTTCGGTCTCACCGAGATTGCTCAATTATGTGTGTAACGGTTGGATTTTGTGTGGAGGCTATATATACCCTTCCACCCCCTCTTCATTCGTGGAGAGAGCCATCAGAAAGAACTACCACTCCTACCTTACACTTTCTGAGAAGAGAACTACCTACCCTTGTGTTGAGATCAAGTTGCTCCATTCCTACCATATGAACCTTGATTTCTAACCTTCCCAAGTTGCTTTCCACTCAATCCTTTCTTCCACCACAGCCATATCAGTGAGGAGAGTTGAGTGTTGGGGAGATTATCATTTGAAGCACAAGAGCAAGGAGTTCATCATCATCTACAACATCTATTACCTTTTGGAGGGTGGTGCCTCCTAGATTGGTTAGGTGTCGCTTGGGAGCCCCCGTCATCGAGATGTGGAGTTGAACCAAGAAGTTTGTAAGGGCAAGGAGATCGCCTACTTCGTGAAGATCTACCCCGAGTAAGGCTAGCCCTCCGTGGGCGTAGGCCATGATGGAATATACAAGGTTGCTTCTTCGTGGACCCTTCGTGGGTGGAGCCCTCCGTGGACTCGCGCAGCCGTTACCCTCCGTGGGTTGAAGTCTCCATCAACGTGGATGTACGATAGCACTACCTATCAGAACCACGGGAAAAATCATTGCGTCTCCAAATTGCGTTTGATCTTCTCCACCTCTCTTTACTACATGTGCAATTTACTTTCCGCTGCTTATACTCTAGAATTGCATGTGTAGGGTGATACTTGACTTGATCATAATTGTGAAACTGCCTAAAACTGTTCATGATCAAAAGGCAGAATTTTTATATTTACAAGTAGTCTAATCACCCCCCCCCTCTAGACATACTTTCGATCCTACAGGATGCAAATGACAACACAAATGCAATGCAATGCACATGGCACCATGACATGGATGAATGCACACACGCACATGACAAAACAACGAAAAACCCAAAAAGACGAAGAACCCGGAATGGAACTGATGAAGCCAAAGTTATATATTGCCAAAAAGGGAAAGTATTACATCCGGGGCATTACATGCCGCCACCGACATCCCGACGACCCTCATGTATAAGTTCTTCGAAAGCGGCCTTGCTCTACTCCCATCAGCTCTTCCAAAGCCACCTAAATTTTTAGTATTATTAGAGGTAAAGCTACTTCATGCATTTGAATCTAGGGCTTTTTTCAAACAACGAAGAAAGGGGGAAAGTTGTAGCATGAATCTAGGTCTTGATTCAAAGAGGAAATAATATGGTGAAAGTAGTAGAGACCGGATACCCAACCGGTCTCTTGGTTGAAAAGGGAAATAATGGGAAAACGCAGTACAAACTAGATAAGGAACAGATCTATTATTGGTTGAAAAAAGGATAGAAAGTGGCGGCTGGTGAAAAGTCAACAGAGTATGTCCAGGATTAGATTTGTTGCCCTCACATAGTAAAAGGTCTCCAGGATTAGAATTGCTGCCCTCACATAGTAAAAGGTCTCAGGATTAGATTTGCTGCCCTCACATAGTAAAAG
>LR738713.1:151908476-151928213 GCA_902687465.1 Secale cereale | reverse complement strand
GTAAAAGGTCTCCAGGATTAGATTTGCTGCCCTCACATAGTACAAGGTCTCCGGGATTAGGTTTGCTGCCCTCACATAGTAAAAGGTCTCTAGGATTAGATTTACTGCCCTCACATAGCATGAACAAACTCGGCATCACCACTTTATGCCTCCTTGTACGTACATTGTGCTGATGCATCCACTGTCACATGTCCTTATACCAACCTTTTGTTGTTGTTAATGTAAGGGCGCATGTAAAATGAAGCGACTAGTACCTTAGGGACATGTCTAACTAGTGTTATTGTTAATCTAATGCCTCCAGTGATAAGATGCAATTAAACTATGTTACAAATGGCACTCTAATACGTCCAAAACGTATCTATAATTTCTGCTTGCTCCATGCCTCTTTTGGGTGATATTGCTATGATATTTATACACTTCCATACACTTTTGATCATATTTGGACTAACCTATTAACTCAGTGCACCCCAGTGCCAGTTTCTATTTTCGGCTGTTTTTGTATTTCAGGTTTTCACGTTACGAGAACTGCCAGGAAAAATCCAGAAAAATTATATAAAAAATCAGTGTTCCAGAACCTACCGTGCGCCCGAAGGACAGCCGGGGGGGGGGGCACCAGGGCTCCAGGCGCCCTGGCGGCGCCCCCCCTCCCCCCTGGGCTGCGCCGGGGGGCGCCTGGGCCCCCCAAGGCTCCTCCGATGCCCCCCTTTGGCATATATTTAAAGCGTCTCCCGAAACCCTCGAAACAGGAACTCTTTTCGCGATCCCATCTCTGTTCCGCCGCCGCCGCCGCTTCCAAGATCGGGAGCACCAGGAGAACTCTTGCCGGCACCCTGCCGGAGGGGAGGATCACCACCGAGAGCCTCTCCACCACCATGGACGCCTCCCGGATGAGTTGTGAGTAGTCTCCCTTGGACCATGAGTCCATGACCAGTAGCTATGTGATGTTCTCCTCCCGTTCTTGTGCTTCACTAATTAGTCCTCGTGAGCTGCCCTACATGATCGAGGCACATATGTAATCCTTATGTTGTTGCTATGATGAGTTTGCTAGGATCCGATGGATTATGAGATTATGTTCAGATTGTGTTTGAGTAATATATTTGATTCACCTCTTTTATGTTTATGTTCATAAGTAATTCTTGCATGTTCTCCGTTGTTATTTATTGCTTTGGCCAAGTAGTAGGTAGTGACTCCTAGAGGGAACGTTATGCTTGATTGTGGGTTCATGCCCCTCGATGACTAGTTTGAGTGACAGAAACATGAGTCTAGGGGATGTGCTGTTGCCACAAGGGGGAAAACAATGGTGCTTGTGCCCGCGGGTGCAAGGATTGTTTACTTTACGCAAAGTTCTTTTAATGCAGTTGTCTGTTGCATTGAGTTTACACTATGGGTGGGACTCGCAACTTAATACCAGCGAGATGTTCTGGATAGATATCTCAAGGTGGATGATTAGTAGTAGATATTGATGGATTTTGGTCTACTTACTTTGGCGTACCGCCCATGCTTTGAACCTCTACCTTTCTTGCAATGTAATCAGCATTGGTTTGCTCACATGGTCCTGTCAATTGCCCAGCTGTAATTCGTTTACCTCACATAGTTGTTTTATCGTCTTTTGGGAGAGAGACATCACTAGTGAACATCATGAGACTCCGGTCCATATTACCATCATTGATCACATCCGCTATTTACGTTTCCGCTATTTACTTACTATTGCAATTATACATGTCACTACTATCACTCGCGTTTGATCCTTTGTAAACTACAAGGCCGGAGGGATTGACAACCTCTCTGTACTCGTTGGGAGCAAAGTTATTTGTATCTGTGTGCAGGTCCACGTTGATTGCTAATATCCGGCGCCGTTAGTAGTTGACACCTTCTTGTTCAAACTGGGAGTCTCTAGGAAATCGATCCTTGGTAATACCAAGGGAAAACTTCTGCTACACTGCATCTCAAACCTTCCACTTGGGGTAACCAACGAGGGGTGAGAAGCCACCTAGCAAAGCAATTTCTGGCGCCATTGTCGGGGACTTCACTCTTCAGGATAGGGGAGTTGCATGCTATCTTTTACCTTTGCTTTTAGTCTTGTTAGTTTACCTTTCAGTTTTGCTTTAGCATCTTTTATCGAAAATCACAAAAATAGTTATCTTGCTTGCTTGCTACTATGGGTTCCACCGAGAACACCAAGTTGTGTGACTTCACTAGTCACAACAACGATGACTTTATCAGCACACCTATCACTACACCTGCCACTTCAGCACCTTCATATGAAATTAAACCTGCTTTACTGAACTTAGTCATGAAAGATCAATTCTCCGGTGCTGGAGATGATGCTGCTTTACACTTGAACAACTTTGTTGAACTTTGTGATATGCAAAAGTACCAAGAAATAGATGGTAATATTGTTAAGCTTAAGCTTTTTCCTTTCTCCTTGAGAGGAGGAGCTAAAATTTGGTTTTAGTCTTTGCCTAGAAATAGCATAGATTCATGGGACAAGTGCAAAGATGCTTTTATTGGAAAATACTATCCACCTGCTAAAATTATCCAACTTAGAAGTAACATAATGAATTTTAAACAATTGGATAATGAACACGTTGCCCAAGCTTGGGAACGTATGAAATCTCTTATCAAGAACTGCCCTACTCACGGTTTGACTACTTGGATGGTTATCCAAACTTTTTATGCAGGCTTGAACTTTACCTCGCGGAACTTGTTAGATTCGGCCGCGGGAGGAACTTTTATGTCAACTACACTTGGTGTTGCCACGAAACTTCTCGATGAGATGATGACCAACTATTCCCAATGGCACACCGAACGCGCTCCAACAGGTAGGAAGGTAAACTCTGTCGAGGAGATTTCCTCCTTAAATGAAAAAGTTGACTTGATCATGTCTCTACTTTCGAAGCAATCTACTATTGATCCTCGTGATGTTCCTTTAAATTCTTTGATTGCTCAAGAACAATTAGATGTGAATTTTATCTCTAGAAACAATTTTAACAACAATGCTTATAGGAGTAACTTTGGTAACAATCCTAGACCGTTCCCCTCTAATTCTTATGGGAACAACAATGCTTATCCTAGTGCCAAGAACTCCACTACTGAACTAGAGATTATGCTTAAAGATTTCATCACTACCCAAAAAGCCTTTAATAAGAGTGTAGAAGAAAAACTACATAAACTAGATGATCTTTCTTTTAAGGTAGACCATTTAGCCAATGAGGTAAAATTGCTAAAAATTGAAACTTCTCCTCATAAGGAGAGGGAAGTCATCCCTATTAATGCTACTCAAGTGCAAATTTGTTTACCTCACATAGCTGTTTTATCGTCTTTTGGGAGAGAGACATCACTAGTGAACATCATGAGACTCCGGTCCATATTACCATCATTGATCACACCCGCTATTTACTTTTCGCTATTTATTTACTATTGCAAAACACTATCTATCACTACTATCATTGCTTTTAACCCTTTGTGAACTACAAGGCCGGAGGGATTGACAACCTCTCTGTACTCGTTGGGAGCAAAGTTATTTGTATCTGTGTGCAGGTCCACGTTGATTGCTAATTGCGCCGTTAGCAGTTGACACCTACTTGTTGAACCTAGGAGTCTCTGGGGATTCGATCCTTGGCATCTTTGCTAAGGGAAAACACTTCCACAACACTGCATCTTTCACCTTCCACTTGGGGTAACCAACGAGGGGTTAGAGGCCCATCAAGGAGTATTTTCTGGCGCCGTTGCCGGGGACTCCACTCTTCAGGATAGGGGAGTTGCATGCTATCTTTTACCTTTTGATTTTAGTCTTGTTATTTTACCTTTCAGTTTTTGCTTTAGTACCTTTTTATCGAAAATCACAAAAATAGTTATCTTGCTTGCTTGCTACTATGTTTTCCACCGAGAACACCAAGTTGTGTGACTTCACTAGTCACAACAACGATGACTTTATCAGCACACCTATCACTACACCTGCCACTTCAGCACCTTCATATGAAATTAAACCTGCTTTACTGAACTTAGTCATGAAAGATCAATTCTCCGGTGCTGGAGATGATGCTGCTTTACACTTAAAAAACTTTGTTGAACTTTGTGATATGCAAAAGTACCAAGAAATAGATGGTAATATTGTTAAGCTTAAGCTTTTTCCTTTCTCCGTGAGAGGAGGAGCTAAAATTTGGTTTCAGTCTTTGCCTAGAAATAGCATAGATTCATGGGACAAGTGCAAATATGCTTTTATCGGAAAATACTATCCACCTGCTAAAATTATCCAACTTAGAAGTAACATAATGAATTTTAAACAATTGGATAATGAACACGTTGCCCAAGCTTGGGAACGTATGAAATCTCTTATCAAGAACTGCCCTACTCATGGTTTGACTACTTGGATGGTTATCCAAACTTTTTATGCAGGCTTGAACTTTACCTCGCGGAACTTGTTAGATTCGGCCGCGGGAGGAACTTTTATGTCAACTACACTTGGTGCTGCCACAAAACTTCTCGATGAGATGATGACCAACTATTCCCAATGGCACACCGAACGCGCTCCAACAGGTAGGAAGGTAAACTTTGTCGAGGAGATTTCCTCCTTAAATGAAAAAGTTGACTTGATCATGTCTCTACTTTCGAAGCAATCTTCTGTTGATCCTCGTGATGTTCCTTTAAATTCTTTGATTGCTCAAGAACAAGTAGATGTGAACTTTATCTCTAGAAACAATTTCAATAACAATGCTTATAGGAGTAACTTTGGTAGCAATCCTAGACCGTTCCCCTCTAATTCTTATGTGAACAACAATGCTTATCCTAGCACCAGGAACTCCACTACTGAACTAGAGGTTATGCTTAAAGATTTCATCACTACCCAAAAAGCTTTTAATAATAGTGTAGAAGAAAAACTAAACAAACTAGGTGATCTCTCTTCAAAGGTAGACAATTTTGCCAATGAGGTAGAATTGCTTAAAATTAGAACTTCTCCTCTTGAGGAGAGGAAGGTCACTCCTATTAATGCTACTCAAGTGCAAATTAATGAAAATATTAGGATGATGGCTAAACTTAAAGAAAGATGGGCTAGAGAAAGGGAGGAAGAGGATAGAATTAAGAGCCTTCCTACCCACCACACTGTTGCTACTATCCAAGTTGTTGAGGATATCCAAACTCTTAGCACCCAATGTACTCCTGGTCCCAATGGACCTATTAATGGTGATGCTATGACTATAGAAACTACCAAACAAGTGAACCTAAAGGACACCACTACCACTTTACTTGATGCTAGTGACCTTGATTTTGATAATTGCACTCTTACCGAAGTTATTGATTTCCTTCACAAGATGTCTAGAGACCCCCGCACTAGCACGATTAACCTTGCCTTCACAGAGCATATCACTAATGCTCTTATCAAAGCTAGGGAGGAGAAACTTAGAGTAGAAGCCTCCATACCTAGAAAGCTAGAAGATGGTTGGGATCCTATGATAAAAATTAAATTGAATGACTTCTCTTGCTATGCATTATGTGATGTTGGAGCTAGTACCTCTGTTATGCCCAAAAGAATATATGAGATGCTTAAATTGAAACCTTTTGATTCTTGTTCTTTTGGTGTTCGTCTCGTTGATTCTTCCATAAAGAAACCTTTGGGGAGGATCGACGATGTTCTTATCGTTGCCAATGATAATTATGTTCCTATTGATTTTACTATTATGGATATTGAATGTGATCCTTCTTGTCCAATTATTTTGGGACGTCCCTTTTTACGCACCGTTGGTGCTATCATTGACATGAAAGAGGGTAATATAAAATTTCAGTTTCCTCTCAAGAAAGGGATGGAACACTTCCCTCGAAAGAAGATCAAGTTACCTTTTGAGTCCGTTGTACGGGCTAGCTATTCTTTTACTCTTGATAAAACTTGATCTATATGCATTATGCCTAGCTTAAAGGCATAAAAGAAAGCGCTTTTGGGAGGCAGCCCAATGAATAAATTTATTTTGCTTTTGTTGTGTCTTGATGTTGTTACTACTGTAGCATCATCATTGTATCTTTGCTTTTCAATTTTGTGCCAAGTGTAGCCTCTGATTGCAAGAAAGTTCAAAAGTTGTGAGGTGCTGTCCAGGAAACAGATTCTGTCCTTGGATAGAAAAATTCGTATAAAATCACCAGATCATCTTTTTGGTCTGAAGTTTTTCGACAGCATTCTCTATATAATTTTCTTTCGTGCGTCTGTTCTGAGTTTTTTTATTAGAGTTGCAGAAGTGCCCCGAACAAATCAATTACTACCTGCTGTTCTGTTTTTCATAGATTCTGTCATGTTTTGCTTTTCCTTCATTTTGCAAACCAAGAGCTTGCTTTTTCTTTGCAAAACCCTTTTGGCAATCTTGAGAAACAGTAGACCTTCAAGAATATCTTTATTTCCAGCAAGGTACAATTATTTTATTATGGGTACTAACCTCTCTAATCAGATTATGATGAGTTATGTATGAAGGGAGTTTTCAAGTGTGCGAGGGAAGATGATAAAAAGATTCAGGAGTGTCAAGCGCTCAAGCTTGGGGATGCCCCCGTGCACCCCCAAGAAATATTCAAGGAGACTCAAGTGTCTAAGCTTGGGGATGCCCCCATGCATCCCCTTCTCCATCAACATTATCAGTTCGTCTTTTGTTCCACTATATTTTAATCACTTCATGTGTTATGTGCTATGCTTGGAGCGTCTTGCTTTTAGTTTCCTTTTTAGTTTTTCATAACGAGTCGGAACTCAGCGTTCTTTATGTGGGAGAGAAACACGCTCCACTTCTACCTAGAACATAACATAGAATTTTCATGTCTATCTTTGCTGTGTGTGTTCTTTGTCTTTTAATAGCTACTATCATGCTCTGCTCTTAGTATTCATGCTTATCTTTTTAAAGAGCTTGTGCTTAGTTGGTTGCTTGAACTCTCTTTAATTACCATGCTCACCTTATTAAGAGAGTTTGCTTCCGTTGCATTGGTTGATATGTCTATGATAAAGATGCTACGTGCATAATGGTGCTTAGTAGTTCAGGTTTTCTTATGGTTAGTCTCAAATAGCTGGGGGATTCCCAATGTGTTATTGGAGTACCAACATGATTTGTTTGCCAATGATGTGGTATGGTTTAGTAATATCTTCCCTCAAGAATTTATTTTGATTGACTTGGCGTATGCTCACGCATATTTAAGACTGTAAAGAAAGTCTGTCAAGCCTTGATGATCTTTTATTTCTGAGTAGCGATATAACTTCCATGCCTGATTCAATGTTGCTTTGTCGCTCTGCATGATTATGACCGTCATTGCTCTCTTAGTTGGTCGCTCCCAGTCTTTTGCTAACCTCCACCTGTACTAAGCGGACTGACTGCTTGTGCATCCACATCCTTTTAAACCAGTTGTGCCATATGAGTCCACCATACCTACCTATATGTGGTATTTCACCGCCACTCCAAGTAAATTTACATGTGCTACCTTTAAAACCTTCAGTTTTTGCAATACATAGCTCATGGGAAAGTAGCTTAAAAACTATTGTGGTAAAGAATATGTTGCTTATGTATCTTATTTTCTTATAAGTTGCTTGCTGAGCGGTAACCATGTTTCTGGGGATGCCATCAACTGCTACACTTTTGTTGAATATCATGTGAGTTTCTATGCATGTTCGTCTTGTCTAAAGTAAGGGTGATTTGCCATGGGTTGAATGGTTTGAGTATGCATATTGTTAGAGAAGAACATTGGGCCGCCAACCAAAGCCATGTATCATGGTGGAAGTTTTAGCTTGGACATTAATCCTCCATCTCTTATGAGAATATGCTTAAGCATTAAAGAGGAGTCCATTATCTATTTTCTATGTTGTCCCGGTATGGATGTCCTCAAGTTGAGATCTATCAAAAACGAGAAATCAAATGCGATCTATCTCCTTGGACCTTTGTACAGGTGACATAGAGGTACCCCTTTGTGACACTTGGTTGAAACATATGTAATGCAATGACAATCCATGGAAATCCGAGCTAATTAGGACAAGGTGCGAGCACTATTGGTATTCGATGCATGAGGCTTGCAACTTATAGGATGTCTTATGCATAAGACATATGAAGTACTACTACCGTTGACAAAATTGTTTCTATGTTTTCAAAATAAAAAGCTCTAGCACATGAGTAATCCCTGCTTCCCTCTGCGAAGGGCCATTCTTTTACTTTTATGTTGAGTCTCCACCTTCTTTTAAAAGCACCAACTACTGAGAGCATGATTGTCATTCTGAGTGTAATGTGCCTTGTCCCAAAGTAGCATTGTCTTTTGCATGATTGTGATATCGTTTATTTTGAAATCATTGTATCTAGTCATCACTTAAACCTTGAAGGTGCCCCTGCATTTATGTTTTGCTTCACTAAAGGGGGCAAGCTAGATATCACTTTATCATATTTGCACATCATATTCATTGCAAATCTATTTGATGTTTCAGTATCATATTGTAAAACTTTCAGTTCTTTGTGATTTTCTCATGAGGCAACTTAATTACTACAGATTCATTGTCTCAGTAAGCTTTTGTCATATGACTATGAAAAAGTCCTATATGGTTAATAGCATGTCACCACAGAAATTATTCTTGTTATCATTTACCTACTCGAGGACGAGCAGGAATTAAGCTTGGGGATGTTGATACGTCCAAAACTTATCTATAATTTATGCTTGCTCCATGCCTCTTTTGGGTGATATTGCTATGATATTTATACACTTCCATACACTTTTGATCATATTTGGACTAACCTATTAACTCAGTGCACCCCAGTGCCAGTTTCTGTTTTCGGCTGTTTTTGTATTTCAGGTTTTCACGTTACGAGAACTGCCAGGAAAAATCCAGAAAAATTATATAAAAAATCAGCGTTCCAGAACCTACCGTGCGCCCGAAGGACAGCCCGGGGGGGGGGCACCAGGGCTCCAGGCGCCCTGGCGACGCCCCCTCCCCCTGGGCCGCGCCGGGGGGGCGCCTGGGCCCCCCGAGGCTCCTCCGATGCCCCCCTTTGGCATATATTTAAAGCGTCTCCCGAAACCCTCGAAACAGGAACTCTTTCCGCGATCCCATCTCTGTTCCGCCGCCGCCGCCGCTTCCAAGATCGGGAGCACCAGGAGAACTCTTCCCGGCACCCTGCCGGAGGGGAGGATCACCACCGGGAGCCTCTCCACCACCATGGACGCCTCCCGGATGAGTTGTGAGTAGTCTCCCTTGGACCATGAGTCCATGACCAGTAGCTATGTGATGTTCTCCTCCCGTTCTTGTGCTTCACTAATTAGTCCTCGTGAGCTGCCCTACATGATCGAGGCACATATGTAATCCTTATGTTGTTGCTATGATGAGTTTGCTGGGATCCGATGGATTATGAGATTATGTTCAGATTGTGTTTGAGTAATATATTTGATTCACCTCTTTTATGTTTATGTTCGTAAGTAATTCTTGCATGTTCTCCGTTGTTATCTATTGCTTTGGCCAAGTAGTAGGTAGTGACTCCAAGAGGGAACGTTATGCTTGATTGTGGGTTCATGCCCCTCGATGACTAGTTTGAGTGACAGAAACATGAGTCTAGGGGATGTGTTGTTGCCACAAGGGGGAAAACAACGGTGCTTGTGCCCGCGGGTGCAAGGATTGTTTACTTTACGCAAAGTTCTTTTAATGCAGTTGTCTGTTGCATTGAGTTTACACTATGGGTGGGACTCGCAACTTAATACCAGCGAGATGTTCTGGATAGATATCTCAAGGTGGATGATTAGTAGTAGATATTGATGGATTTCGGTCTACTTACTTTGGCGTACCGCCCATGCTTTGAACCTCTACCTTTCTTGCAATGTAATCAACATTGGTTTGCGCACATGGTCCTGTCAATTGCCCAGCTGTAATTCGCTTACCTCACATAGCTGTTTTATCATCGTTTGGGAGAGAGACATCACTAGTGAACATCATGAGACTCCGGTCCATATTACCATCATTGATCACATCCGCTATTTACTTTTCCGCTATTTACTTACTATTGCAATTATACCTATCACTATTATCACTCGCGTTTGATCCTTTGTAAACTACAAGGCCGGAGGGATTGACAACCTCTATGTACTCGTTGGGAGCAAAGTTATTTGTATATGTGTGCAGGTCCACGTTGATTGCTAATATCCGGCGCCGTTAGCAGTTGACACCTTCTTGTTGAAACTGGGAGTCTCTGGGAAATCGATCCTTGGTAATACCAAGGGAAAACTTCTTCTACACTGCATCTCAAACCTTCCACTTGGGGTAACCAACGAGGGGTGAGAAGCCACCTAGCACACTCCTGCTGTTTTCCCCAGTATGATTAGTAAGTTGCTCCTTTACGCTGCTGAGTGTCCTGGTGTCCCCATGGTCCCATGCCCTTAAACCAACTCTTTAACTGATGTTGATTTACTGTATCTGGTAAACAAGCAATGCCACCATTAAAGTAATCCCATATTTGAGGAATCTCATTGTTGATCGTAATGCTTCTGCTAACATGAAACATTGCTGACGTTTTAAAATTTCTATTGTCCTTGCGTGATTGCCATGAACATAATTAAGATGCTTCTTTTCATTTCGTATATGTTTCGTATATTCTTATTGACCAGCAACTGTTTACTTTCTATCTTTTTGTGCAGATAGGGATATCCATTTCACCTTGTTGCTATTGTGACCTTTTGGGGAACTGCACAAAACACTTTTTTGGAATGAGTGTCTTGTGCAGTTCAACTAAAATGTCACCTGGGCAACATCTCTCAATTTTGGTGGAGCTGCACAAAATGGTGATTGGAGTTTCCAAAATCTCCGTCAAATTCTGATGGTAATCTCGTGCAACATTTTATTAGTCTTTGCAAGATCACTATCACCACAATGGCACTTTATTTTAGTGGAACTGCACAAAAGGATAAGCAAATTATTGTTGTGCCTTACATGAGCAGGACAACCAACCTTAATGTTGCTCAATTTTTGTGTAACTACTAAAGAAGAACCTGCCATCTCACAAGAGCAAGTACTTCTTGCTAGCTCAATGATGCAATCTTTGCTTCATTTCAGGTGAACTGCAGAAAAAGGCGCATGAATTGAATCATAAATCTGCAGGTTCACCACATCGAGTCGTGGCGGCATATGGCCCCTCACACCGGTCAGTACTGTCCTTTATCAACATGATTGTGCTTTGTCATACTGTGCTAATGTTCTATTTTGTAATTAAATATATTCTATCACAATCTTTTCTCATTTTGGAAATAAAGTTTGCTTAAACTAGTGCCACTATTATAGTAATCATGCTCTTTCTTATCTGTGCAAATAGGAATACTCAATTACAGATGCTGTGATGGTCAAGAGCATTCGCCAAGTTCTTGGGTTGTATGACATGGCTAGCCAAGATGGATTTAATCCCGATATTCACTTTATCAAAAGGCTCTAATGGGTTGGTTCTGAATCTTGCAAGCTAGGAATCAATGAGATGTGTAGGCATCTTATTTGTACTTATTATTGGGATCTTATTTGTTGGTTCTGAATCTTGCAAGCTGGGAATCAATGAGATGTGTAGGCATCTTTGTTGTACCTATTATTTGGATCTTATTTGTTGGTTCTAAATCTTGCAAGCTGGGAAACGCGGCATGATGATGCAGAGGACAACAACCATAATAAACAGTTCAAACTTGGTAGTATTATCTTTGTGAAAGTGCGACAAATGTGTTGATCATGTTGGTCCTAAGAATAATAATTCTAATTGTTGTGCACGTTGATCATGTGGCACTGATAGAACGAGCCAATGCATTGCTTGATTTAAGTATAAATTTCTATTAAAGCTAATTAAATTTAAGTAAAGTGACCACTAACTCCTGTTATTACAGTACCAATACAGACCCGCTCATGAACCGACGTGTGGCCGTAGTAGGTTTCTTAATGGAGGCGTTTGAATGCACCGAGGGTACATCTTCTGCCGGGCATGCAGCGGACGAGGGAGGGGTAGTAACTGTTGTCGCCTGTACACACTCCGTTTACTGTTGAATGTAGTTCCCCAAGAGCTGAAAAACGAACTGCTGTCGCCGCCTACACACTCGTTCACTTGAAGAGACTCCAATGGCGATCCGAGGGGTGAGCCTGCTGGATATGGACTTCAGCAAGGAGTTCCCTTTGAGTTCGCGGTTCAGTCCTATGGCTGCACCAAGTTGAATGTGATGTACAACAATGATCTGGACTCGGTGAAGCTCTGCCTCGCCGAGTTCAAGCAGTACCTACAGGACAAGAAAGCACAAGGTTGCAGGACTAGACCTTGTGCCCATCCATTCATCTCCTGACAGGGACCAGTGGATCGTCGTGGCCCAGGTATGTGTGCTGGACGAGGTTCTCATCTACCACTTCTGTAGGGCCATCAAAGGTTCTGGAGCATTCGCCCGTTTCATTGACAGCGACGACTGCACCTTCGCTACGGTGGAGAGAAGGAAGAACGCGACGATTCGTCCATCTGGTGCAACAAGCTTGTCGACATCCAGAAGCAATACAAGATCATCAGCAACAGGCAGGAGAAGGACTCTGTGGTTGACCTCGTCGAGACCATCATCGACCCCTGATACGCCAAGATGAAAGAAGACAATGATACCAATGACCTGAACACGTGGGAGGTACCTCTGAATCTAGCCTACATAACCTACGCGGCCAGGAGGGCATGGGAGGTACCTGTGAATCCACCCTGCACCCGAACAAGTCAACCCTCATACTCCCCTCCGCCTGCGTCTTCCCCCGCTCCATTTCGTTCGGTCCGAGGTCTCGACGTCGGCCTCCACCTTGGTGCTTTATCCATGGCGCCGCCGTCTATCGTTCCCAACATGGTTAGCAAAACAAGAGGAATCGAGAGACAACTGTTCGTCGAGAGGCTGACAGTTCCGGGCCCACCAGGTCCATGGCCTAGGTTTTGTTGTTTAACATGGGCAGCCCACGATATGTTTCAACATTTTTTGGATCCAGCAGGTATCAAGCGGCCTCTGGGCCTCCCAACCTAGCTTGTCTATAACATCAGCAGCCCAAGTTATGTTTGTTTTTTCAAGACGACGCACAGCTCAGTTCTATTTTTCGTTTTCATTAATCCTATATCTGAATTTTCTCTCACTTTCTTTTTCGATGTAAACTGAGTTTTCTCCCAGTACATTTCCCTAGAACCAACTAACTATCCCACGTCTAGCCTAAAAAATAATAATACCCCAAGTACTATTAACTCATCAAATTTAAATGATATTTTATTTCGTAAGTTGAAAGTTCTTACAAAATAATGATAATTGTCTATATATAACTTGGCAAGTTAACTCCTAGTGATTGCGTACATAAGCTTGCAAAGATTTTACTGACCAATGCAGTAATAGACGTGCAATCGTGTGTATATGTTTTTATAAAATTTCTCCGTCTAGCCCAACATGATATTTTCACCCAGCCCAGCAAGTCCGCGGATTTCGAGAAACATGCAAATGGGCTTTAAATTCTACCATATATATAAACGGGCTGCATAGATGCTACATCATTGTTTCACGCAGCCCACTAAATGGACTAAAAAAACAAATGGACTGGCTGACATGTGGGCCAGTAGGTCGAAGCCTAAGAAGGCGTTGGATTTACATCCAACGGCTGACATTCTTCTTTAATCTCTCGTCTTCTTCCCCCAGCGCTGCTGGGACCGCCTGCTCCAACCTTCGGCGTCCAGCGGTGTTGTTTTGCGCTCCTCAGCGAAACGCTACCCCACCGACAGCCAGGCCATCCCTCCACTCTGCACCTCCTATTATTCTCTCCCGAGTGTAGGCCCACCCCGCACCTGAACCAGTCAAGTTTCCCACTCCTCTCCGTCTGCGACTCCACTGCCGCATCTTCCCATCTCTTGGTCGTTCCAGTCTGGGGCCTCGTCGTCGTCCACCTCCTCCGTGCGCTCGGCGTGGCGTGGTCAACATATGGGAATCATCGGAAGAGGACTATACGTGGAGAGCCTAACGGCTGGGACCCACGAGGTCCATGGACGCACGCAAGGAAAGTTCCTCCTTATTACGCACTGTACGTGGACTGTACGTGGGAAGGGCTTATGTATTTCATGAAAGAACGTTCCCCCCGCTGACAGGTCGGACCCACCAGCTATATCTTCGCACGCAAGGAAGTGCCTCCTTATTACGCACAAAAAAATGAATACCCCCCTGTTAGCTGGGACCCACCATAGTGGGTGGTTGACTTATGGGCCTACTAATTTGATGGGGACGGAGGGCTTTGTCAACTTAGTCAATATGAACGATTCTGGATCTAGTGACCGTACGATGTCCATCCAACGGCCATAGTGCTTCTTCAACCTCTAGTCATCTTGCTCCAGCCGCCCAAAGCAGCACCGGTCGTGCCACATACTCCTGCCTCCTGTGGCCGGCTGTGATGCCGCGGAGGCCTCACCGCCCCCTACTACTCCCACCGCTGGCCAGGGCATCCCTCTACTCACCCACACCCCCTGTTATTCTGCGGTGACGGTAGCCTCATGCCGCAGCCGAACCAGTGAACCCTCGTACTCCTCTCCGTGTGGGCATCCACTGCCGCGTCTTCCCTGGCTCCGCGTCGTCCCCTTCCTAGGCCTCGCCGTCGTCCACCGCCTTGGTGCTCTTGGCACGGCGTGGTCAATGTGCTCAACGACCGACTTCCATCGGAAGAGTACTGTACGTGGAGAGGCTGACATCTGGGTCCACGGCCACAGCTGGGTCCACGGGCACAGCCCAGTTTTTTGTGATTTGCCAAGTAAGTCGCTTTGTCAGGCCTGTTGGGCTACAAATCTTTCAAGACGAGGACAGCTTTATTCGGCTGGCCGAGAAAATGGCCTATCAGTAATGAGAAATGGGCTGTACAATTTTAAAATAGATCAAACCGGCAATTAGTTTCAATTTTTTTTCATTTCGAGATTTTAAATTGCATTGATTTTTATGTGTGGACAATTTGTTGGATTTTATATTGATATACATTTATTTTTAAAATCAGTTTGCATGTGACTCGAAATTTCGGGATTAAAAACAGTTCGGACCGCGCCGAAATATGCAAAAATTCGTATAATTTTTTAAGGGAAATTTTTTTGTGCCACTCTAGATTTTGCCAATTTTCCTTATGCCACTCTAGATTTTGACATTTCACTCTCTCCACACTTAGTTTTTGAAAATTATCACAATTGCCATTCCCGTGGCAAAAGTGAAATTTTCAGTGTGGCAATTATGATAATTATTGAAAGCTAAGAGTGGAAAAAATGAAATAAGATTATTTTGCTTTTGCCACAAAATGGAAATTGTGATAATTGTCAAAAACTAATAGTGGCAAAAGTGAAATGTCAAAATCTATAGTGGCATAAGGAAAATTGGCAAAATCTAGACTGGCAAAAACAAAATTTTTCCATTTTTTAACCGTGGCCACAATATGGGTTGTAATGCTCAAAAAGTATATGGGCTCCAAAAAAACCTTAAGAATTAGCAAATGAGCTGTAAATTATTAGAAATAATGGCAGATGGGTTGTATGCTATTTTCCACATACTTGAGGCTTTCCTAAAAGAAGGTTGACGCAGAAGCAGTGACTGTTGGATTTCCATCCAACAGCCGTCGTGCTTCTTTAATCTCTGCTCTTCCTGCTCCAGCCGCTCAAACAAGCGCCGGCAGGACTGCCTGCTCCCTCCTCCCCGCGGCCGGCTGTGCTGCCACGCAGGCCTTACCGCCCCACCGTACTCCCATCGCTGGCCTAGCCATCCCTCTACTCACCCACACCTGCTGTTATTCTCCGGCGACGGCAGACGAACCAGTAAACCCTCGTACAGTCGTACTCCCCTCCGCGTGAGAAACAAATGCCGAGTCTTCCCTGCCTCCGTGTCGTTCCCTTCCTAGGCCTCCATGTCGTCCACTGCCCTTGCTCTCGGCGCGGCATGGTCAACGTGGTCAAGGAACAACTTCCATCGAAAGAGTACTATACGTGGAGAGGCTGACAGCTGGGTCCACGGAAGCCGCAAGGAAGTGCCTCCTTATTATGCGGAAAATAATTATTCCTCCACCTGACAGCAGGGAACCACCAGACGGGCCACCATATTTGTCAAAGAAAACGTCCCCCTGACTGCTGGGACCCACCGGACGGGCCACCGTATTTCGCGAAAAATATGTTCCCCTCGCTGTTAGCTCGGACCCACCAAAAGTGCCTCCTTATTACGCACAAAAAAATGAATACTCCCCCTGCTAGTTGGGACCCACCATGGTGGGTGGCTGACTTGTGGGCCTACTAAGTTGACGGGGATGGAGTGCTTTGTCAACTTAGTCAATATGAACGATTCTAGCTCCAGTGACCGTATGATGTCCATCCAACGGCCGTAGTGCTTCTTCAACCTCTGGTCTTGTTGCTCCAGCTGCCCAAAGCAGCGCCGATCGTGCCGCATGCTCCTGCCTCTCGTGGTCGGTTGTGCTGCCGTGGAGGCCTCACCGCCCCCTACTATTGTTGGAAATATGCCCTAGAGGCAATAATAAAATTGTTATTATTATATTTCCTTGTTCATGATAATTGTCTGTTATTCATGCTTGAATTGTATTATCCGGAAACAGTGATACATGTGTGAATACATAGACCACAACATGTCCCTAGTAAGCCTCTAGTTACTAACTCGTTGATCAACAGATGGTCACGGTTTCCTGACCATGGACATGGGATGTCATTGATAACGAGATCACATCATTAGGAGAATGATGTGATGGAAAAGACCCAATCCTAAGCCTAGCACAAGATCGTGTAGTTCGTAATGCTAAAGCTTTTCCAATGTCAAGTATCCTTTCCTTAGACCATGAGGTTGTGCAACTCCCGGATACCATAGGAATACTTTGGGTGTGCCAAACGTCACAACGTAACTGGATGGCTACAAAGGTACACTACGGGTATCTCCGAAAGCATCTGTTGGGTTGGCACGAACCGAGACTGGGATTTGTCACTCCGTATGACGGAGAGGTATCTCTGGGCCCACTCGGTAAGACATCATCATAATGAGCTCAATGTGACTAAGGGGTTGGTCACGGGATTATGTGTTATGGAACGAGAGAAGAGACTTGCCATGACGAGATTGAACAAGGTATCGGTATACCGACGATCGAATCTCGGGCAAGTACTATAGCGATAGACAAAGGGAATTGCATACGGGATTGATTGAATCCTTGACATCGTGGTTCATCGGATGAGATCATCGAGGAGCATGTGGGAGCAAACATGGGTATCAAGATCCCGTTGTTGGCTATTGACCGGAGAGTCGTCTCGGTCATGTCTACGTGTCTCCCGAACCCGTAGGGTCTACACACTTAAGGTCCAGTGACGCTAGGGTTGTAGATATATAAGTATGCGGTAACCCAAAAGTTGTTCGGAGTCCCGGATGAGATCCCGGACGTCACTAGGAATTCCGGAATGGTCCGGAGGTAAAGATTTATATATAGGAAGTCCAGTTTCGGCCACCGGGAAAGTTTCGAGGGTCACCGGTATTGTACCGGGACCACCGGAAGGGTCCCGGGGGTCCACCGGGTGGGGCCACCTATCCCGGAGGGCCCCATGGGCTGAACTGAGAGGGGAACCAGCCCCTGGTGGGCTGGTGCGCCCCCCTTGGGCCTCCCCCTGTGCCTAGGGTTGGAAACCCTAGGGGTGGGGGCGCCCCCACATGACTTGGGGGGCAAGTCCCCCCCTAGGTCGCCGCCCCCCTAGAGATGGGATCTCTAGGGCTGGCGCACCCCCCTAGGCCCCCTATATATAGTGGGGGGAGGGAGGGCAGCCGCACCTCATGCCCTGGCGCCTCCCTCTCCCTCCCGTGACACCTCTTCCTCCTCTAGTGTTGCTTGGCGAAGCCCTGCTGGAATACCGCTACATCCACCACCACGCCGTCGTGCTGCTGGATCTCCATCAACCTCTCCTCCCCCCTTGCTGGATCAAGAAGGAGGAGACGTCGCTGCTCCGTACGTGTGTTGAACGCGGAGGTGTCGTCCGTTCGGTGGTAGGATCGTCGGTGATTTGGATCACGACGAGTACGACTCCATCATCCACGTTCTCTTGAACGCTTCCGCTCGCAATCTACAAGGGTATGTAGATGCACTCCCCTCTCCCTCGTTGCTAGATGACTCCATAGATTGAACTTGGTGATGCGTAGAAATTTTTTGATTTCTGCTACGTTCCCCAACAACTATTCCCACCGCTATCCAGGCCATCCCTCTACTCACCCACACCCCCTCTTATTCTGTGGCGACGGTAGCCTCACACCGCAGCGAACCAGTGAACCCTCGTACTCCTCTACGCGTGGGCATCCACTGCCGCGTCTTCCCCGGCTCCGCGTCGTCCCCTTCCTAGGCCTCGCCATCGTCCACCGCCCTGGTGTTCTCGGCGCGGCGTGGTCAACATGGTCAAGGAACGGCTTCCATCGGACGTGGACTGTACTTGGAGAGGCTGACAGCTGGGTCCATGGCCGCAGCAACGAAGTGCCTCCTTATTACGCGCAAAATAATTATTCCTCCACCTGACAGCGGGGACCCGCCGGACAGGCCACTGTATTTTGCGAAAAAAACGTTTCCCCCTGAATGCTGGGACCCACCAGCTACATCTTCGCACGCGAGGAAGCGAGTTCGGGCAAAAAAATGAATTGCCCCCCTGACTGCTGGGACCCACCAGCTACATCTTCGCAGGAAAGGATGTGCCTAACAGTCGGAACCCACCTGGTCGAAGCGTACGTAGCGTTGTCATTCTGGTCGCGAACGTGTACGTACATATTGGTCGATGTAGAGGCGTGCACGTGTCGTAGTAGAGGCGCGCACGTAGCTCGTACACGTACATACAGCGGCCAGTGTGCAAGAAAGAAAATACGGCCACGTATGTACATACGGGCAGGGTCTCGAACGCCTACTCGCGCATACGTACGGTCAGGGCTCGTGTACATGGCTGGGTCGGAACGGAGAAACAGCGTCGTCGTCGTGTTCATGGGGAGCCAACCGGCTGGGTCGGAACGGAATGCGCCGTCGTCTTCATCGGGAGGGCTTGGACGGAACAGCCGATGGAAACGAGGCCTGGCATACTGCAGAACGGAGAAAACGGCCTTGTGTTTGGCCGGCCACGTTCGTAACAGGATTCTGTTCATCGGAGGAGTCTAACGTACCGCGAAACGGAGGAAATAGACCTCCTATGGTCGAAACAGGGGTTCTGTTCATCGGGAGGGGTGTGGCGTACCGCAAAACGGAGGAAACGGACTTGCGTTGGAGCGCTACGATCGAAACAGGGGTCCTGTTCATCGGGAGGGGTGTGGCATACCACAAAATGGAGGAAACGGACTTGTGTTGGAGCGCTACGGTCGAAACGGGGGTCCTGTTCATCGGGAGGAGTGTGGCGTACAGCAAAACGGCACTCCCCAGGATACTGTTCATCACCACCGTCGACCCCCTCTAGCCTCCACGGGCTACTGTTCATCCACCGTCGACCTCCTCCAGCCTCCACCTGCGACTGTTCAGCCTCCACCGCGCGCTACTTCACCGGCTACTGTTCAACCAGCCCTCTCCACGGGCTCCTGTTCAACCACCCGTCCACGGGTTGCTGTTCATCCAGCCCTCCACCATCTACTGTTCATGCAGCCCTCCACGGGGTGGTCCTGTTCATGCAGCCCTCCACGGGGTCCTGTTCATGCAGCCCCAACTGGCTCGATCAAACGGAGTCTTGTTCATGCAGAGGCAACATGCACCACGGGGTCCTGTTCAGCCACCCC
>LR738713.1:151897868-151908207 GCA_902687465.1 Secale cereale | reverse complement strand
CGACCCCCCCCCCCAGCAACGCTCACTGTTCATGCAGAGGCAACATCGATCAGCTTTAGTTAGTAGCAGTAGCAAAGGAAGCGCTCGATCGAGTTCAGTTAACAGCCATCGATCGATCGCTCGGGTTCAGTAACGCGTAGCCTGCAGTGCAATCGCTTGGGTTCAGTTAGAGCCCAACGCCTCGCACCCACGCGCGTGCGTGTACGAGAGAAATGCACATCACTCGGCCCCGACCACCCACCGTAACTGGGAACACCCCGATATTTTCCTCGCCCTCGCTTCTACCACGGTGATTTCCGTCATGGACAGCCCAAAGAATGTCATGCAGCCGCGTCTCCGGCCCGCCCAGGATGAAAAGCCCGTTTTCTGTCATGATTTTTTGTCATAGAAGTAGGACCCCACCACATATATGATGATATCGTGTTATGTCACAATTATTGTCATAGAAGTGTCAGAAGTATGACCGAAAAAAGTTTCATTCGGCCCAAAATGTCACGGATGTGTCTTTTTTTGTAGTGTGGTAACTTGTGCGTTCCTCCTACTATATTGATACCTTGGTTCTTAACTAAGGGAAATACTGTTGGAAATATGCCCTAGAGGCAATAATAAATTGGTTATTATTATATTTCCTTGTTCACGATAATCGTTTATTATCCATGCTAGAATTGTATTGAAAGGAAACTCAGATACATGTGTGGATACATAGACAAACACCATGTCCCTGGTAAGCCTCTAGACGACTAGCTCGTTGATCAATAGATGGTTACGGTTTCCTAACCATGGACATTGGATGTCATTGATAACGGGATCACATCATTAGGAGAATGATGTGATGGACAAGACCCAATCCTAAGCCTAGCACAGATCGTGTAGTTCGTATGCTAAAGCTTTTCTATATGTCAAGTATCTTTTCCTTAGACCATGAGATTGTGCAACTCTCGGATGCCGTAGGAATGCTTTGGGTGTACCAAACGTCACAACGTAACTGGGTGGCTATAAAGGTGCACTACAGGTATCTCCGAAAGTGTCTGTTGGGTTGGCACGAATCGAGACTGGGATTTGTCACTCCGTATGACGGAGAGGTATCTCTGGGCCCACTCGGTAGGACATCATCATAATGTGCACAATATGTGATCAAGGAGTTGATCACGGGATGATGTGTTACGGAACGAGTAAAGAGACTTGCCGGTAACGAGATTGAGCAAGGTATCGGTATACCGACGATCGAATCGCGGGCAAGTGCTATACCGATAGACAAAGGGAATCGTATACGGGATTGATTGAATCCTTGACATCGTGGTTCATCCGATGAGATCATCGTGGAACATGTGGGAGCCAACATGGGTATCCAGATCCCGCTGTTGGTTATTGGCCGGAGAGTTGTCTCGGTCATGACTACATGGTTCCCGAGCCCGTAGGGTCTACACACTTAAGGTTCGATGACGCTAGGGTTATAGGGAAAGTATGTACGCGGTTACCGAATGTTGTTCGGAGTCCCGGATGAGATCCCGGACGTCACGAGGAGTTCCGGAATGGTCCGGAGGTAAAGATTCATATATGGGAAGTCCTGTTTTGGTCACCGGAAAAGTTTCGGGCGATATCGGTAATGTACCGGGACCACCGGGAGGGTCCCGGGGGTCCACCAGGTGGGGCCACCAGCCCCAGAAGGCTGCGTGGGCTAAGTGTGGGAGGGGACCAGCCCCAAGGGGGCTGGTGCGCCCCCCCACCAAGTCCCTAGGCGCATGGAGAGTGGAGGGGGGCAAACCCTAGGTCCAGATGGGCCTTAAGGCCCATCCTAGGGCGCCCCCTCTCTCTCCCCCCCCCCTTGGCCGCACCCTAGATGGGTTTTCTAGGGCTGGCCGCACCCCTAGGGGTGGGAAACCCTAAAGGGGGCGCAGCCCTCCCTTCCCCCTATATATATGTGAGGTTTTGGGGCTGCTAGACACACGAGAACGTCTCCCTCTTGGCGCAGCCCTACCCCTCTCCCTCCTCGTCTCTTGCAGCGCTTGGCGAAGCCCTGCTGGAGTCCCGCGCTCCTCCACCACCACCACGCCGTCGTGCTGCTGTTGGATGGAGTCTTCCCCAACCTCTCCCTCTCTCCTTGCTGGATCAAGGCGTGGGAGACGTCACCGGGCTGCATGTGTGAAGAACGCGGAGGCACCGTCCGTTCGGTGCTAGGATCTTCGGCGATCTGAATCGCGGCGAGTACGACTCCATCAACCGCGTTCTTGAACGCTTCCGCTTAGCGATCTACAAGGGTATGTGGATCCAACTCTCCTCTCGTAGATGCATCTCCTAGATTGATCTTGGTGAGCGTAGGAAAATTTTTGTTTCCCATGCAACGTTCCCCAACAGTGGCATCATGAGCTAGGATCTTGCGTAGATGTTTTCACGAGTAGAACACAAAGGGGTTTGTGGGCGTTGATGTTTAGATTGCTTCCCTCCTTGGTCTTTCTTGATTCAGCGGTATTATGGGATGAAGCGGCCCGGACCAACTTTACATGTCCACGTACATGAGACCGGTTCCATCGACAGACATGCGACTTTTGTTGCATAAGATGGCTGGCGGGTGTCTGTCTCTCCCATCTTAGTTGAATCGGATTCGACAAAGGCGGTCCTTGTAGAAGGTTAAATAGCAACTTAAATATCACCGTTGTGGCTTTGCGTAGGTAAGAAGCGTTCTTGCTAGATACCCATAGCAGCCACGTAAAACATGCAACAACAAATTAGAGGACGTCTAACTTGTTTTTGCAGGGTATGTATGTGATATGATATGGCCAAAGACATGATGATATATATTTGATGTATGAGATGATCATGTTGTAATAGTTAATATCGACTTGCATGTCGATGTATACGGCAACCGGCAGGAGCCATAGGGTTGTCTTTAATTTTTGTATGACCTGCGTGTCAATCATTAAGCGCTATGTAATGCTTTACTTTATCGCTAAACGGTAGCAATAGTAGTAAGAGCATGGTGGGCGTGCAACAACCCCGATGGCGACACGATGATGGAGATCATGATGATGGGGATCATGGTGTTACGCCGGTGACGATGGAGATCATGCCGGTGCTTTGGAGATGGAGATCAAAAGCACGAGTTGATGGCCATATCATGTCACTTATGATTTGCATGTGATGTTAATCCTTTTATGCATCTTATTTTGCTTAGGACGACGGTAGCATTATAAGATGATCCCTCACTAAAATTTCAAGATAAAATTGTGTTCCCCCCGAGTGTGCGCCGTTGCGAAGGTTCGTCGTTTCGAAGCACCACGTGATGATCGGGTGTGATAGACTCTGCGTTCGCATACAACGGGTGCAAGCCAGTTTTGCACATGCAGAACACTCGGGTTAGACTTGACGAGCCTAGCATGTACAGACATGGCCTCGGAACACGGAAGACCGAAAGGTCGAGCATGAGTCATATAGTAGATATGATCAACATGAAGATGTTCACCATTGACACCACCTCATCTCACGTGATGATCGGACTTGGGTTGGTGGATTTGGATCATGTCACGCTCGGATGACCAGAGGGATGTCAATTTGAGTGGGAGTTATAAGTAATTTGATTAGTTAAACTCACTTATCATGAACAATAGTCTAAGTTGCCTTTGCAAATTATGTTGTAGATCAATAGCTTGCGTTGTAGCTCCCTGTTTAATACGATCCTAGAGAAAGACTAAGTTGAAAGATATTGTAAACAAGGATGCGGACTAGGTCCGTAGTCCGAGGAGTGTCCTCACTACTGCACAGAAAGCTTACGTCTTTGATGCACCGCTCGATGTGCAAACCCCTACAACGTTGTCTGTGGATGTTGTGAACACCTGACAGAGACGTCCTGATGACTACTTGATAGTTTAGTGCACCATACTTTACGGCTTAGAATCGGGATTCCAATGACGTTTTGAACGCCATAGAACATATGAGATGTTCTAAGAGCTGAAATTGGGATTTCAGGCTCATGCCCGTGTTGAGAGGTATGAGACCTCTGACAAGTTCCTTTGCCAAAAAGATGGAGGAGAATAGCTCAACTAGTGAGCATGTGCACAGAATGTCTGGGTGCTGAAATCACTTGAACCAAGTGGGAGTTAATCTTCCAGGTGAGATAGTGGTTGACGGAATTCTCTAGACACTATCACCAAGCTACTAGAACTTCGTGATGAACTATGACATGCAAAGGATGGTGATAATCCCGGTGCTGTCAGCGGTTCTTAGTACCGCAAAAGTAGAGATCAAGAAGGAGCATCAAGTGTTGATGGTTTAACAAGACCACTGGTTTCAAAAGGGGTAAGGGCTAGAAGGGAAACTTCATGAATGACAAACCTGTTGTCGCTCTGATGAAGGAACCCATGGTTAAACCCAAACCTCGAGACTAAGTGCTTCTATTGTAAGGGGAAAGGTCACATGGTAGCGGAACCACCCCAAATACATGGTAGATATCATAGTTGGCAACTTCAACAAAGTATATTTGATATACGTGTTATTGATGTGTACCTTAGTAGTACTCCTTGTAGCACCTGGGTATTGGATACCGGTTCAGTTGCTATTATTAGTGACTTGAAGCAAAAGCTACGGACTGAACGGAGACTAGCTAAGGGCGAGGTGACGATGTGTGTTGGAAGTGTTTCCAAGGTTGATGAGATCACCATCGCACACTTCCTCTATTTTCAAGATTAGTGTTGAACCTAGATAAATGTTATCAGGTGTCTACGTTGAGCATGAAAATGATTAGATCATGTTCATCGCAATACAGTTATTCATTTAAGTTAGAGAATAATGGTTATTCTATTTACATGAATAATACCTTTATGGTCATGCACCCAATGGTTCGTTGAATCTCAATCATGGTAATACACATAATGATAATATTAATGCCAAAAGATGTAGAGTTAATAATGATAGTACCGCTTTCTTGTGGCACTGCCGCTTAGGTCATTTTGGCATAAAATGCATGAAGAAACTCCATGCTGATGGACGTTTGGAGTCACTTGATTTTGAATCGCTTGACACATGCGAGCCATGCCTCATGGGCAGGATGACTGAGATCTCGTTTTCAGGTACAATGAAACGGGTAAGTGACTTATTGGAAATCATACATGCTGATGTATGTGATCCAATGAGAATTAAGGCGTGTGGTGGATATCGTTATTTTCTCATCTTCACTGACGATTTGAGTAGATATGGTATATTTACTTAATGAAGCAAAAGTCTGAAACGTTTGAAAAGTTCAAAAATTTCAGAGTGAAGATTAAGAATCATCATAACAAGAAGATCATGTTCCTACGATCTGATCAAGGGGATATTATCTGAATTATGAGTTTGGCAATCACTTAAGACATTGTGGAATTGTTTCGCAGTTGAAGTCCCCTGGAACACCACAGCGTAATGGTGTGTCCGGACATCGTAATCGAACCTTATGAGATATGGTGCGATCTATGGTGCGTCTTACCGATCTACCGCTATTATTTTGAGGTTATGCATTAGAGACAGCTGCATTCACTTTATATAGGGCACCATCTAAGTCCGTTGAGACGACGTCGTATGGTTTGGCAAGAAACCAAAGTTGTCGTTTTCTTAAATGTTTGGGGCTGCGATGCTTATGGCTTCAGCCAGGAAAAGCTCGAACCCAAAGCGGACAAATACATCTTCATGGAATACCCACTGGTAACGGTTGGGTATACCTTCTATCTCAGATCCAAGGACAAAAATGTTTGTCGCTAAGAATGGGTCCTTTCTCGAGAAGGAGTTTCTCTCGAAAGAATTGAGTGGGAGGAAGATAGAACTTGATGAGGTTGTCGAACCCTCACTTCAACCGGAGAGTAGTGCAACACAGAAAGATGTTTCTGTGGAATCTACAACAGTTGAAGAGGAAACTAATGATAGTGATCATGAAGCTCCAGATCAAGTTGCTATCGAACCTCGTAGGTTGACAAGGATATGTACTACTCCTGAGTGGTACGTTGATCCTGTCTTAAAGGTCATGTTGTTGGACAACGATGAACCTACGAACTATGGAGAAGCGATGGTGGGCCCATATTCCGACAAATGGTTAGAAGCCGATAAATCCGAGATAGGATCCATGTATCAAAACAAAGTATGGACTTTGGTGGACTTGCCCTGTGATCGACAAGCCATTGAGACAAATGGATCTTTAAGACTAAGACGGATGTGGACGGTAATGTCACCGTCTATGAAGCTCGACTTGTGGCGAAGAGTTTTTCACAAGTTCAAGGAGTTGACTACGATGAGATTTTCTCACCCGTAGCGATGCTTAAGTCCGTCGGAATCATGTTAGCATTAGCTGCATTTATGAAATCTGGCAGATGGATGACAAAACAAGTTTCCTTACCAGTTTTCGTAAGGAAAGGTTGTATGTGATACAATCAGAAAGGTTTTGTCGATCCTAAGGATGCTAAAAGATATGCTAGCTCCAACGATCCTTCCATGGACTAGAGCAAGCATCTCGGAGTCGGAATATACACTTTGATGGAGTGATCAAAGTTTTTGGGTATACAAAGTTTGGTGGAAACTTGTATTTGCAATAAAGTGAGTGGGAGCACTACAACATTTCTGATAAGTATATGTGAATGACATATTGTTGATCCGAAATAATGTAGAATTTCTGGAAAGCATAAAGGGTTGTTTGAAATGAGTTTTTCAAAGGAAGACCTGGATAAAGCTGCTTACATATTGGGCATCAAGATCTATACAGATAGATCAAGACGCCTGATGATACTTTCAAAAGAACACACACCTTTGACATGATTTTGAAGGAGTTCAAAATAGATCAGTCAAAGAAGGAGTTCTTACCTGAGTTATAAGGTGTGAAGTTGAGTAAGACTCAAAGCTTGACCACGGCAGAAGAAAGAGGAAGGACGAAGGTCGTCCCCTATGGTTTTGTCATAGGCTCTATACGATATGCCATGCTAAGTACCGCACCTGATGTGTGCCTTGCCACATGTCTGGCAAGAGGGTACAAAGGTGATCCAGGAGTGGATTACTAGATAGTGGTCAAAATTATCCTTAGAGGAATAAGGAAATGTTTCTCGGTTATGGAGGTGATAAAGAGTTCGACGTAAAGAGTTACGTCGATGCAAGCTTAACACCTATCCGGATAACTCTAAGTGGAGATACCGGATACGTATAATGGAGCAACAGTTTGGAATAGCTCCAAGTGGAACGTGGTAGCAGCATCTACGATATGACATAAAGTTTTGCGAAGTACATAGGGATCTGAATGTTGCAGACCCGTTGACTACAAACCTCTCTCACAAGCATAACATGATCAAACACAAAACTCATTGAGTGTTAATCACATATTGATGTGAACTAGATTACTGACTCTAGTAAACTCTTGGATGTTGGTCACATGGCGATGTGACCTGTGAGTGTTAATCACATGGCGATGTGAACTAGATTATTGACTCTAGTGCAAGTGGGAGACTGTTGGAAATATGCCCTAGAGGCAATAATAAATTGGTTATTATTATATTTCCTTGTTCACGATAATCGTTTATTATCCATACTAGAATTGTATTGATAGGAAACTCAGATACATGTGTGGATACATAGACAAACACCATGTCCATAGTAAGCCTCTAGATGACTAGCTCGTTGATCAATAGATGGTTACGGTTTCCTGACCATGGACATTGGATGTCGTTGATAACGGGATCACATCATTAGGAGAATGATGTGATGGACAAGACCCAATCCTAAGCCTAGCACAGATCGTGTAGTTCGTATGCTAAAGCTTTTCTATATGTCAAGTATCTTTTCCTTAGACCATGAGATTGTGCAACTCTCGGATGCCGTAGGAATGCTTTGGGTGTACCAAACGTCACAACGTAACTGGGTGGCTATAAAGGTGCACTACAGGTATCTCCGAAAGTGTCTGTTGGGTTGGCACGAATCGAGACTGGGATTTGTCACTCCGTATGACGGAGAGGTATCTCTGGGCCCACTCGGTAGGACATCATCATAATGTGCACAATATGTGATCAAGGAGTTGATCACGGGATGATGTGTTACGGAACGAGTAAAGAGACTTGCCGGTAACGAGATTGAGCAAGGTATCGGTATACCGACGATCGAATCTCGGGCAAGTGCTATACCGGTAGACAAAGGGAATCGTATACGGGATTGATTGAATCCTTGACATCGTGGTTCATCCGATGAGATCATCGTGGAACATGTGGGAGCCAACATGGGTATCCAGATCCCGTTGTTGGTTATTGGCCGGAGAGTTGTCTCGGTCATGACTACATGGTTCCCGAGCCCGTAGGGTCTACACACTTAAGGTTCGATGACGCTAGGGTTATAGGGAAAGTATGTACGCGGTTACCGAATGTTGTTCGGAGTCCCGGATGAGATCCCGGACGTCACGAGGAGTTCCGGAATGGTCCGGAGGTAAAGATTCATATATGGGAAGTCCTGTTTTGGTCACCGGAAAAGTTTCGGGCGATATCGGTAATGTACCGGGACCACCGGGAGGGTCCCGGGGGTCCACCAGGTGGGGCCACCAGCCCCAGAAGGCTGCGTGGACTAAGTGTGGGAGGGGACCAGCCCCAAGGGGGCTGGTGCGCCCCCCCACCAAGTCCCTAGGCGCATGGAGAGGGGAAGGGGGCAAACCCTAGGTCCAGATGGGCCTTAAGGCCCACCCTAGGGCGCCCCCTCTCTCCCGCCCCCCCCCCTTGGCCGCACCCTAGATGGGTTTTCTAGGGCTGGCCGCACCCCTAGGGGTGGGAAACCCTAAAGGGGGCGCAGCCCTCCCTTCCCCCTATATATATGTGAGGTTTTGGGGCTGCTAGACACACGAGAACGTCTCCCTCTTGGCGCAGCCCTACCCCTCTCCCTCCTCGTCTCTTGCAGCGCTTGGCAAAGCCCTGCTGGAGTCCCGCGCTCCTCCACCACCACCACGCCGTCGTGCTACTGTTGGATGGAGTCTTCCCCAACCTCTCCCTCTCTCCTTGCTGGATCAAGGCGTGGGAGACGTCACCGGGCTGCACGTGTGAAGAACGCGGAGGCACCGTCCGTTCGGTGCTAGGATCTTCGGCGATCGGAATCGCGGCGAGTATGACTCCATCAACCGCGTTCTTGAACGCTTCCGCTTAGCGATCTACAAGGGTATGTGGATCCAACTCTCCTCTCGTAGATGCATCTCCTAGATTGATCTTGGTGAGCGTAGGAAAATTTTTGTTTCCCATGCAACGTTCCCCAACAAATACTTATCTCTACTTTGTTGCGTCACCCTTTCCTCTTCAAGGGAAAAACCAACGCAAGCTCAAGAAGTAGCAGGAAGAATTTCTGGCGCCGTTATCGGGGAGGATCTACATCAAGCCTACCAAGTACCTATCATAAACTCTCATCTCTTGCCATTCACCTCTCGTTTTCCACTCCCCCACTTCTAAAATGTTTTCAAAAAAATACCAAAAATATTTGCCTTCTTCCCGTTTGATTTTTTCGTCCGACTTCTTGTGTTTTCTCGTTGGTCAATTTTGAAACAATAATCATGAGTGATTTTGGTATGGCAGAAACAGATGATGGTAGTACTCCTAATATTGGAAGTTCTGCTAATCTTGATGCTAAAACTTTTGTGTTGGGACAAGGGAATGTCATAGGAGAAAGTTTCATCCAATAATTCTTCAATTGAATTGGAACTTTGACTTTTGATAATGCTCCTGTACTAAAAATAAACAAAACTTATGCCAATGCTATTTCGCACTTGTTCTTAAACTTGAAAGGAGATTTATTTGCACACTTCCAACCTTGCAAAGATTGTTTTATGAGTTGCCTGTTATAAAAGATCCTAGAGCTAAAAAGATAGCTACCCTTGTCCTTATGAATGAATTCGATCACATAATATGGGAAGCTAGGGAGATCTATGATTTTTATGGTATGAACCATGAAAACCGGCAACATATGAGATCCTTTATAATAGTGATTATATGTTAATGTTGGGAAATGTTGCATGGAAAACAAAAAAAATCTACGCACACGCAATGATCTATCCATGGAGATGCATAGCAATGAGGGGGAGAGTGTGTCTGCGTACCCTCGTAGATCGTAAGTGGAAGCGTTTCACAACGCGGTTGGTGTAGTCAAACTTCTTCATGCTTCAACTGATCAAGTACCGAACGCACGGCACCTCTGCGTTCTACACACGTTCAGCTCGGCGACATCCCTTGCCTTCTTGATCCAGCAAGACGTCAAGGTTGTAGATGAGTTCCGTCAGCACGACGGCGTTGTGATGGCGATGGTGAAGTGATCTCCGCAGGGCTTTGCCTAAGCACTATGTTGTGTGTTTGTGTGGCGCCCCCTCCCCATATATATA
>LR738713.1:151865318-151897581 GCA_902687465.1 Secale cereale | reverse complement strand
GGAGGGAGGAGCAGCCATAGGAGGCGCCCAAGTAGGAGGAATCCTACTTCGAGTCCCTACCAATCCGCGCGCCCCTGCCATATATAACCGAGGGGGGAGGAAAGAGGGGGGGGAGGGAAGGAAGTGGGAATCTTAATCTGCACTTTCCTTTCCCTTCCCCTCTTTCCTTCTCCTCCTAGTCCGGCCTACTATGGGGGAGGCGCACCAGCCCCTTGTGGCTGGTGTGTTCCTTCTCTTGGTCCATAAGGCCCATAACTTTTGCCGGGCGTACCCGAAACACCTTCTGGTGACCTAATAAGTACCCGATACCATCCGGAACACTTCCGGCGTCCAAATACCATCGTCCTATATAATCAATCTTTACCTCACGACCATTTCGGGTCTCCTCATCATGTATGTGATCTCATCCGGGACTCCGAACAACATTCGGTCACCAAATCACATAACTCATATAATAGTATATCACCAACGAAACGTTAAGCGTGCGGACCCTACGGGTTCGAGAACTATGTAGACATGACCGAGACACCTCTCCGGTCAATAACCAATTGCGGAACCTGGATGCCCATATTGGGTCCTACATATTCCAATAATATCTTTATCGATCGAGCCGATATGACAACATACACAATTCCCTTTGTTCGTCCATATGTTACTTGCCCGAGATTCGGTCGGTATCTCTATACCTAGTTCAATCTCGTTACCGGCAAGTCTCTTTACTCGTTCTGTAATACATCATCCCGTGACTAACTCATTAGTCATTTGCTTGCAAGGCTTATTATGATGTGTATTACTGAGAGGACCCAAAGATACCTCTCTGATACTCGGAGTGACAAATCCTAATCTCGAGTCACGCCAACCCAACAAAACACCTTCGAAGATACCTGTAGAGCATCTTTATAATCACCCAGTTAAATTGTGACATTTGATAGCACACAAGGTATTCCTCCGGTATCCGGGAGTTGCATGATCTCATAGTCAAAGGAATATGTATTTGACATCAGGAAAGCAATAGCAATAAACTGTACGATCAAATGCTAAGCTAACGAATGGGTCTTGTCCATCACATCATTCTCATAATGATGTGATCTCGTTATCAAATGGAAACTCATGTCCATGGTTATGAAACCTTAACCATCTTTGATTAACGACCTAGTCTAGTAGAGGCTTACTAGGGACACAATATTTGTTTATGTATTCACACATGTATTTAGGTTTTCGGTCAATAAAATTCTAGCATGAATAATAAACATTTATCATGATTAAGGAAATATAATAATAACCATTTTATTATTGCCTCTAGGGCATATTTCCTTCAGTCTCCCACTTGCACTAGAGTCAATAATCTAGTTCGCATCGCCATGTGAATAACACCTAAGGAGTTTACTATAGTCAATAATCTAGTTCATATCACCATGTGATTAACACCCAAAGAGTTTACTAGAGTCAATAATCTAGTTCACATCATTATGTGACTAACACTCAAAGAGTTCTAAGGTATGATCATGTTTTGCTTGTGAGAGAGATTTTAGTAAACGGGTGTGCAACATTTAGATCCATGTGTACTTTGCAAATTTCTATGTCTACAATGCTCTGCACAGAGCTACTCTAGCTAATATCTCCTACGTTCAATATGCATCCAGAATGATACTTAGAGTCATCTGGATTAGTGTCAAAGCTGCATCGGCGTAACCCTTTACGACAAATTCTTTCACTACAAAACAAAGACACATCTGTGACATTTTGGCCCGAACAATTTGTTTTTTCGGTCATGCTTATGAAACTTCTATGACGATAGTTGTGACAAAAACCCGTATCATCATATATGTGGTGGGTTCCTACTTCCATGACAAAAAATCATGACAGAAAATGGGCTTTTCATCCTGGGCGGGCCGGGACGCACCTGCATGACATTCTTTGTGTCGTCCATGACGAAAAGAATCGTGGTAGAAGCGAGGGCGAGAAATTTTTTGGGGAGTTCCCTGTTATGGTGGGTGGTCGGGGCAGAGCGATGCATGGAGGTTTGCGCATTTCTCTCATACATGTCGTACATGTCACGTGTATGTGCGAGGCGTTGGGCTCTAGCTGAACCCGAGCGGGACATTCGCTTACTGAACCCGATCGAGCGATTGCACTAGCTACGTTACTAAACACGAGCGATCGATCCCTGCTGGCTGCTACCTGAACCCGGCCGACTCCTTCGCTGCTAACTGAACCCGATCGATCGTTGCTACTGCTTACTGAAGCCGATCGAACCTGTTGCCTCTTGATATACAGTGAACATGGGGTTGGTTGAACGAGTCGAGACATACTTGGTTAGGGTTGGATGAATAGTTCCCGATGGGGGTTGGATGAACAGGACCCTGTGGTGGTAGTAGTAGGCGATTGCCGCTGGATGAACAGGACCCTGAGAGGAGGCTGTCACAGCCGAGACGGTGGGGGTGGATGAACAGGACCCCGTGGAGGGCTGGTTGAAAAGTAGCTGGTGGAGGGCTGGTTGAACAGTAGCCGATGGAGGCAGAGGAAGACGCGGTGGATGAATAGTGCAGGTGGAGGTTGGAATAAGTCGACGGTGTGTGAACAGTAGCCAGTGGAGTCCCGTTTTGCGGTACCCACACCCATCCCGATGAACAAGACCCCCATTTTGACCATAGCACTCCAACACAAGTATATTTCCTTTGTTTTGCGGTATGCCAGACCCCTCCCAATGGACAAGATCCCGTTTCAACCATAGCCGGTCAAGCAAAAGGCAGTTTCCTCTATTTTGCGGTACGCCATACCCTTCCCGATGAACAGGACCTCGTTTCGACCGTACGCGCTCTAGCAGAAGGCCGTTTCCCTCCGTTTTGCGGTACGCCACACCAGGTTTCGGCTGTTCCATCCAAGTCGGTTGGCTCCCGATGAACATGATGCATTCCGTGGCCTCCTGACGAACACGACGTTGTTTCTCCATTCCAACCCCGCTGGTTGGCTGCCGATGAACACTATGTCGTTGCTGACATCCGTTGCCTCTCCATGTACACTAGCCCTGGCCATACGTATGCGCGAGTACGTGTTCGAGACCCCGCCCGTATGTACGTACGTGGCTGTATTTTTTTCCATGTGGTTGTACGTACATGTACATTGTTTAGATGGGACTGTACGTATGACATGTGTCGCTCCTTACTCAGCCACGGTTCATCGCTGCAGAGAGACCGACGACCGCTATGTACGTACACGTTCGGGACCAAATAGGTAACGCTACGTACGATTCCACCGGGTGGGTCCCAGCTGTCAAGGAGGACAAGGAGGCACTTCCTTGCGTGCGAAGATATAGCTGGTGGGTCCCAGCTGTTAGGGGCGCATCATTTTTTTCCGCACTAAGGAGGCACTTCCTTCCGTGCGGCCATGGACCCAGCTGTCGGCCTCTCCACGTACCATCCTCTTCTGATGGAAGTCGTTCCTTTACCACATTGACCGCACTGCAACAAGAGCACCAAGGCGTTGGACGGCGGCGAGGCATAAGAAGGGATTGACCCAGAGCCGCGGAAGACTCGGTGGTTGTTTCCCACATGGAGATGAGTATGAGGGTTTACTGGTTCAGCTGCAGTGTGAAGCTGCCGTCGCCGGAGAATAACAGGAGGTCTGGGTGAGTGCAGGGATAGCCAGGCCAGCTATTGGGAGTAGGGTGGAGCGGTGAGGCCTGCGCAGAAGCATAGCCGGCCACGGGAGGAAGGAGCAGGCGGCACGGCCGGCGCTGGTTTGTGCGGCTAGAGTAAGAAGACAAGAGGTTGAAGAAGAACGGCGGCGGTTGGATTAAGATCCAACGGTCACTGCACCTAGAATCGTTTTTTGACTACAAGTTGACAAAGCCCTGCATACGTGTCAACTTTGTAGGCCCATAAGTCAGCCTCCCAATTGGGTGGGTCCCAGCTAGCAGGAGGAGTGTTCATTTTTTTGTGCGTACTAAGGAGGCACTTCCTTGAGTGCGAAGATATAGCTGGTGGGTCCCAGCTGTCAGCGGGAGGAATGTTTTTTATGACAAACAAAGGCCCTTCCAGTAGTTCCCTGTTGTCAGGTGGATGCATCATTATTTTGCGCGTAATAAGGAGGCACTTCCTTGTGTGCGGTCGTGGACCCAGCTGTCAGCCTCTCCACGCACAGTCCTTTTCTGATGGATGTCGATCATTGACCATGTTGACCACGCCGCGCCGAGAGCAACAAGGTGGAGGACAATGGCGACTAGGCGAGGCCAAGTAAGGGAACAACCCGGAACTGACTAAGACTCATTGTTTCTCATGCAGAGGGGGTACGAGGGTTTACTGGATCGGTTGTAGTGTGAGGATGATGTCGCTGGAGAATAACAGGGTGTGTGGGAGAGTAGAGGGATGTCTAGCCAGGGTGGAGCCATGAGGCCTGCCCAGCAGCATGGCTAGCCACGGGAGGCGGGAGCAGGCGGTTCCACTGGTGCTGGTTTGGGCGGCTGGAGTAGGAAGATCGGAGACTGAAGAAGCATGATTGTCGTTGGATTGACATGTAACAGTGTGACGCTGGTACAGTCGATTGTTGACTAAGTTTTTTTTTTTAAAACCTTGTGTACGCATGAACTTAGTAGGCCCACAAGTTAGCCTCCAAATCTGTAGCAGACAACATTGAGCCCATTTGCTATTTTTTTTAATAATTTGCAGCCCATTTGTTAATTCTTAAGGAATTTATTACATCCCATTTTCTACCCAGGACCACGGTCAAAAAGTTTAACCTAATTTTGCATATTTCGATGGAGTTCAAACTATTTTCATCTAGAAATGATAAACATTTATTTCTTAAGAACTTATTGATTTGCCAAAGAAAATATTGTTTTCTTTTTGTAAGCTAATAAGACATGCGACAATTTAGTTAGTTTTAGGGAAAACCAGTGGTAAAAAATCAACGGTGGGAGGGAAAACAACAAAAAAAATAAGGATGTAAAGATGAAAAGGGAACTTTACATATTTTCGGTATAATAATATATCTAAATGAACTATTAAAACTATAGGTAGAGATCAGAAAACGTAAGTAGGACATGGCGTTTTTAGAGGAAAATAAAACTGGCCTGTGCATTTTCTTCAGTAAAAAAATCTGCTTGCGGATGTTCTAAGAGAAAATATAACTAAGGATGGCGGGCCAGAGGCCAGTTGATACATGCTGGATCTTTGTGCCCCATTGTCGTCATGGACTAGGCCGGTCAAATACAAAACCAAGCATGGGCAATCTACAGCCCAGTTGATATTTGCTTGACCTGAAAAACTATATATTTGTTTCTCCCAAAAAACAATATACTTGCTGCATCCCAGTTATCCGTCTGTACTTGTAGAATTCTCTTGTTTATTGTGACTACGTTGAGACTTTCATGGGCTTCACCATCCCTACATCAAAATTATTTTTCCATCGTGATAATAAGTGCATGCACTTGCTTGCGTACCATCATGGACCTACTGGTTACGTACGGTTAGGCTCGGTATGGACAGGTCTTGTGGTTTCACACACAAATTTCATGCAAATCGGATGATTTTTAGTGAAATCGGGCTAAATTCATTGCATTTTACAAATTTCTTTTTATTATTGAATATTTTACATATTTCACTAAAAATAACCGACTAGGCCATTTTTGAGTCCATGGGAGGCGCTTGTCACGATACTTAATGATATGTCTCCAATGTATCTATAATTTTTTATTCTTCCATGCTATTATATTATGTGTTTTGGATGTTTAGTGGGCTTTAATATGCACTTTTATATTATTTTTTGGACTAACCTGCTAACCAAAGGCCTAGTGCAAATTGCTATTTTTTTCCTATTTCAGTGTTTCACAGAAAAGGAATATCAAACGGAGTCCAAATAGAATGAAACCTTCGGGAGGATCGTTTTTGGAACAAACACAATCCTGGAGACTTGGAGTACAAGTCTGGGAAGCCACAAGGTCGCCATGAGGTAGGAGGGCGCGCACAGGGGGGTAGGCGCGCCCCCACCCTTGTGGGCCCCTCGTGGCTCCACCGATGTACCTCTTTCTCCTATATATACTCATATACCCTGAAAACGTCCGACAGCACCACGGAACCCTATTTCCACCGCTGCAACCTTCTCTACCCGTGAGATCCCATCTTGGGGCCTTTTCTGGAGCTCCGCCGAAGGGGGAATCGATCACGGAGGGCTTCTACATCAACACCATAGCCTCTCCGATGATGTGTGAGTAGTTTACCACAGACCTTCGGGTCCATAGTTATTAGCTAGATGGCTTCTTCTCTCTCTTTGGATCTCAATACAAAGTTCTCCTCGATCTTCTTGGAGATCTATTCGATGTAATACTTTTTGCGGTGTGTTTGTCAAGATCCGATGAATTATGGGTTTCTGATCAAGATTATCTATGAACAATATTTGGTTCTTCTCTGAATTCTTATATGCATGATTTAATATCTTTGCAAGTCTCTTCGAATTATCAGTTTGGTTTGGCCTACTAGATTGATCTTTCTTTCAATGGGAGAAGTGCTTAGCTTTGGGTTCAATCTTGCGGCGTCCTTTCCCAGTGACAGCAAGGGCAGCAAGGCATGTATTGTATTGCTGCCGTCGAGGATAAAAATATGGGGTTTATGTCATATTGCATGAGTTTATCTCTCTACATCATGTCATCTTGCTTAATGCTTCTTATGAACTTAATACTCTAGATGCATGTTGGATAGCGGTCGATGTGTGGAGTAATAGTAGTAGATGCAGAATTGTTTCGGTCTACTTGTCACGGACGTGCTGCCTGTTGGGGAACGTAGTATTTCAAAAAAAAATCCTACGATCACGCAAGATCTATCTACTAGATGCATAGCAACAAGAGGGGAGAGTGTGTCTACGTACCCTCGTAGACCGAAAGCAGAAGCGTCTAGTGAAGTGGTTGATGTAGTCGAACCTCTTCGCGATCCAACCGATCCAAGCACCGAACATACGGCACCTCGCGTTTAGCACACGTTCAGCTCGATGACGTCCCACGAGCTCTTGATCCAGTTGAGCTTCACGGGAGAGTTTCTCAGCACGACGGCGTGGTGACGGAGATGATGAAGCTACCGACGCAGGGCTTCACCTAAGCACTGCAACGATATGACCGAGGTGTGTTTCTGTGGAGGGGGGCACCGCACACGGCTAAAACTATGTTGCTTGTGTGTCCTTGGGTGCCCCCTGTCCCCGTATATAAAGGAGCAAGGGGGAGGGCCGGCCGGCCCCTATGGGTGCGCCAAGGAGGAGCTTTCCTACTCCTAGTAGGAGTAGGAATCCCCTTTTCCTATTCCTACTAGGAGTAGGAAAGGAAGAAGGAGAGGAGAAGGAAGGAGAGGGGCGCCTCCCCCCCCCCCCCACTCCTAATCCAACTAGGATTCCCTAGGGGGTGCGGCCAGCCCTAGTGGGCTGCCTCTCTCTCTTCCCTCATGGCCCACTATGGCCCATACTCCCCCGGGGGGTTCCGGTAACCCCTCCGGCACTCCGGTTTTATCCGATAACACACGGAACACTTCCCGTGTCCGAATATAGTCGTCCAATATATAAATCTTTATGTCTCAGACATTCCGAGACTCCTCGCATATCCGTGATCTCATCTGGGACTCCGAACTACCTTCGGTACATCAAAACTCATAAACTCATAATATTGATCGTCATCGAACGTTAAGCGTGCGGACCCTCCGGGTTCGAGAACTATGTAGACATGTCTGAGACTCATCTCCGGTCAATAACCAATAGCGGAACCTAGATGCTCATATTGGTTCCTACATATTCTACGAAGATCTTTATCGGTCAAACTGCATAACAACATATGTTGTTCCCTTTGTCATCGTAATGTTACTTGCCCGAGATTCGATCGTCGGTATCACTATACCTAGTTAATCTCGTTACCGGCAAGTCTCTTTACTCGTTCCGTAATACATCATGTCATGACTAACTCATTAGTCATTTGCTTTCAAGGCTTATTATGATGTGTATTACCGAGAGGGCCCAGAGATACCTCTCCGACACTCGGAGTGACAAATCCTATTCTTGATCTATGCCAACACCACAAACACCTTCGGAGACACCTATAGAGTATCTTTATAATCACCCAGTTACGTTGTGATGTTTGATAGCATACAAGGTGTTCCTCCGGTATTCGGGAGTTGCACAATCTCATAGTCATAGGAACATGTATAAGTTATGAAGAAAGCAATAGCAGTAAAACTAAACGATCAAGTTGTTAAGCTAAGAGATGGGTCTTGTCCATCACATCATTCTCCTAATGATGTGATCTCGTTGATCAAATGACAACTCATGTCTATGGCTAGGAAACATAACCATCTTTGATCAATGAGCAAGTTTAGTAGAGGCATATTAGGGACATTCTATTTTGTCTATGTATTCACACATGTACTAAGTTTCCGGTTAATACAATTCTAGCATGAATAATAAACATTTATCATGATATAAGGAAATACAAATAATAACTTTATTATTGCCTCTCGGGCATATTTCCTTCAGTCTCCCACTTGAACTAGAGTCAATAATCTACATTACATAGTAATGATTCTAACACCCACGGAGTCTTGGTGATGATCATGTTTTGCTCGTGGAAGAGGCTTAGTCAACGGATCTGCAACATTCAGATCCGTATGTATCTTGCATATTTCTATGTCTTCCTCCTTGACTTGATCGCGGATGGAATTGAAGCGTCTTTTGATGTGCTTTGTTCTCTTGTGAAACCTGGATTCCTTCACCAAGGCTATTGCTCCAGTGTTGTCACAAAAGATTTTCATTGGACCCGATGCACTAGGTATTACACCTAGATCGGATATGAACTCCTTCATCCAGACTCCTTCATTTGCTGCTTACGAAGCAGCTATGTATTCTGCTTCACACGTAGATCCCGCCACGACGCTCTGCTTGGAACTGCACCAACTGACGGCTCCACCGTTCAATAAAAATACATACCCGGTTTGTGACTTATAGTCATCTGGATCAGTGTCAAAGCTTGAATAGATGTAACCATTTACAACGAGCTCTTTATCACCTCCATAAATGAGAAACATATCCTTTGTCCTTTTTAGGTACTTCAGGATGTTCTTGACCGCTATCCAGTGATCCACTCATGGATTACTTTGGTACCTCCCTGCTAAACTTATAGCAAGGCACACATCAGGTCTGGTACACAGCATTGCATACATGATAGATCCTATGGCTGAGGCATAGGGAATGACTTTCATTTTCTCTCTATCTTTTGCAGTGGTCGGGCATTGAGTCTTACTCAACTTCACACCTTGTAACACAGGCAAGAACCCTTTCTTCGACTGATCCATTTTGAACTTCTTCAAAACTTTATCAAGGTATGTGGTTTGTGAAAGTCCAATTAAGCGTCTTGATCTATCTCTATAGATCTTAATGCCTAATATATAAGCAGCTTCACCGAGGTCTGATAACCCACAAGTGCAGGGGATCACAACAGTTTTCGAGGATAAAGTATTCAACCCAAATTTATTGATTTGACACAAGGGGAGCCAAAGAATACTCTCAAGTATTAGCAGCTGAGTTGTCAATTCAACCACACCTGGAAACTTAGTATCTGCAGCAAGCTAATTTAATAGCAAGGTAATATGGAAGTAACGGCAACGGTAGCAAAAGTAGCTATAGTGGTTTTGTAGTGATTGTAACAGTAGCAGTGGAAAAGTAAATAAGCAACAAGCAATATGTGAAAAGCTCGTAGGCATCGGATCGGTGATGGATAATTATGTCGGATGCGATTCCTCATGTAATAGTTATTGAAGGAAATATGCCCTAGAGGCAATAATAAAGATGTTATTTGTATTTCCTTATATCATGATAAATGTCTTTTATTCATGCTAGAATTGTATTAACCGAAAACTTGATACATGTGTGAATACATAGACAAAATAGTATGTCCCTAGTATGCCTCTACTAGACTAGCTCATTGATCAAACATGGCTATGTTTCCTAGCCATAGACATGAGTTGTCATTTGATCAACGGGATCACATCATTAGGAGAATGATGTGATGGACTAGACCCATCCGTTAGCATAGCACTATGATCGTTTAGTTTTACTGCTGTTGCTTTCTTCATGACTTATACATGTTCCTATGACTATGAGATTATGCAACTCCCGAATACCGTAGGAACACCTTGTGTGCTATCAAACGTCACAACGTAACTGGGTGATCATAAAGATGCTCTACAGGTGTTTCCGAAAGTACTCGTGGTGTTGGCATAGATCAAGATTAGGATTTGTCACTCCGAGTGTCGGAGAGGTATCTCTGGGCCCTCTCGGTAACACACATCACAATAAGCCTTGCAAGCAAAAGACTAATGAGTTAGTCATGAGATGATGTGTTACGGAAGAAGTAAAGAGACTTGCCGGTAACGAGATTGAACTAGGTATGGAGATACCGACGATCGAATCTCGGGCAAGTAACATACCGATGACAAAAGGAACAACGTATGTTGTTATGCAGTTTTGACCGATAAAAGATCTTCGTAGAATATGTAGGAGCCAATATGAACATCTAGGTTCCGGTATTGGTTATTGACCGGAGATGAGTCTCGGTCATGTCTACATAGTTCTCGAACCCGTAGGGTCCGCACGCTTAACGTTTGATGATGATTGGTATTATGAGTTTATGAGTTTTGATGTACCGAAGGTAGTTCGGAGTCCCGGATGAGATCACGGACATGACGAGGAGTCTCAGAATGTCCGAGACATAAAGATTGATATATTGGACGACTATATTCGGACACCGGAAGTGTTCCGGAAAAGTTTCGGATTTAACTGGATTGCAGGAGGGGGTTACTGGAACCCCCTACGAGGGGGGATGGTCCATAGTGGGCCTTGAGGAAAGGAGAGAGGCAGCCCATAGAGGCTGGCCGGCGCCCCACCAGGGGATCCTAGTTGGACTAGGATTGGGGGGCGCCACCTCTCCTTCTCTTTCTTTTTCCCTCTCTTCCTTCTTGGTGGACTCCTACTAGGAATAGGATTGCAATCCTATTCCTAGTAGGATTGCCCTAGCCGCACCATAGGAGGCCGGCCGGCCCTCCTCCCTTGCTCCTTTATATACGGGGGCAGGGAGGCACCCAAAGACACACAAGTTGAATTGTTCCAGCCGTGTGCGGTGCCCCCCTTCACAGAAACACACCTCGGTCATACCGTCGCGGTGCTTAGGCGAAGCCCTGCGCCGGTGAATACATCATATCCGTCACCACGCCGTCGTGCTGACGGAACTCTCCCATGAAGCTCAACTGGATCAAGAGCTCGTGGGACGTCATCAAGCTGAACGTGTGCTGAACGCGGAGGTGCCGTACGTTCGGTGCTTGATCGGTTGAATCGCGAAGAAGTTCGACTACATCAACCGCGTCACTTGACGCTTCCGCTTCCGGTCTACGAGGGTACGTAGACACACTCTTCCCTCTCGTTGCTATGCATCTGGTAGATAGATCTTGCGTGATCGTAGGAAAATTTTAAAATACTATGTTCCCCAACAGTGGTATCAGAGCCAGGCTTATGCGTAGATGATATGCACGAGTAGAACACAATGAGTTGTGGGTGATACTAGTCATACTGCTTACCAGCATGTCATACTTTGCTTCGGCGGTATTGTGAGATGAAGCGGCCCGGACCGACATTACGCGTACGCTTACGCAAGGCTGGTTTCACCGTTACGAGCACTCGTTGCTTAAAGGTGACTGGCGGGTGTCTGTCTCTCTCACTTTAGCTGAATCAAGTGTGGCTACGCCTGGTCCTTGTGAAGGTTAAAACAGCACATACTTGACGAAACATCGTTGTGGTTTTGTATGCCTAGGTAAGAACGGTTCTTGCTAAGCCCGTAGCAGCCACGTAAAACATGCAACAACAAAGTAGAGGACGTCTAACTTGTTTTTGCAGGGCATGTTGTGATGTGATATGGTCAAGACATGATGAGTTATACGGTTTTGTATGAGATGATCATGTTTTGTAAAGTTATCGACAACTGGCAGGAGCCATATGGTTGTCGCTTTATTGTATGAAATGCAATCGCCATGTAATTGCTTTACTTTATCACTAAGCGGTAGCGATAGTCGTAGAAGCAATAGTTGGCGAGACGACAACGATGCTACGATGGAGATCAAGGTGTCGCGCCGGTGACGAAGGTGATCATGACGGTGCTTTGGAGATGGAGATCAAAAGCACAAGATGATGATGGCCATATCATGTCACATATTTTGATTGCATGTGATGTTTATCTTATGATGCTTCTTATTCTGCTTAGAACGACGGTAGCATTATAAGATGATCCCTTACGTAATTTCAAGGTATAAGTGTTCTCCCTGAGTATGCACCGTTGCGAAAGTTCGTCGTGCCGAGACACCACGTGATGATCGGGTGTGATAAGCTCTACGTTCAAATATAACGGGTGTAAGCCAGTTTTGCACACGCAGAATACTCGGGTTAAACTTGACGAGCCTAGCATATGCACATATGGCCTCGGAACACTGGAGACCGAAAGGTCGAACGTGAATCATATAGTAGATATGATCAACATAAGATGTTCACCATTGAAACTACTCCATCTCACGTGATGATCGGACATGGTTTAGTTAATTTGGATCACGTGATCATTTAGATGACCGGAGGGATGTCTATCTAAGTGGGAGTTCCTTAATATGATTAAATTGAACTTTAACTTATCATGAACTTAGTCCTGATAGTTTTTGCATATCTATGTTGTTGTAGATCAATGGCCCGTGCTACCGTTCCTTTGAATTTTAATGCATTCCTAGAGAAAACTAAGTTGAAAGATGTTAGTAGCAATGATGCGGAATTGTTCCGTGATCTGAGGATTATTGCTGCACAGAGAAATATGTCCTTGATGCACCGCTAGGTGACAGACCTATTGCAGGAGCAGATGTAGACGTTATGAACATTTTGACAAAAGCTCGGTATGATGACTACTTGATAGTTTAGTGCACCATGCTTTACAGCTTATAACCGGGACTTCAAAAACGTTTTGAACGCCACGGAGCATATGAGATGTTCCAAGAGTTGAAATTAGTATTTCATACTCATGCCCGTGTCGAGAGGTATAAGACTTCTGACAGTACTTTGCCTACAAGATGGAGGAGAATAGCTCAACCAGTGAGCATGTGCTCAGATTGTCTGGGTACTACAATTACTTGAATCAAGTGGGAGTTAATCTTCCAGATAAGATAGTAATTGACAAAGTTCTCTAGTCACTATCACCAAGTTAGTAGAACTTCATGGTGAACTATAATATGCAAGGGATGACGAAGGTAATTCCCGAGTTCTTCGCAATGCTGAAATCGGCGAAGGTAGAAATCAAGAAAGAACATCAAGTGTTGATGGTTAATAAGACCACTTGTTTCAAGTAAAGGGCAAAGAGATAGAAGGGGAACTTCAAGAAGAATGACAAGCAAGTTGTCACTCCCATGAAGAAACCCAAAGCTAAACTCAAGCCTAAAACTAAGTGCTTCTACTGCAAAGGAAATGGTCACCGGAAGTGGAACTGCCCTAGATACTTGGCGGATAAGAAGGATGGCAAAGTGAACAAAGGTATATTTGATATACAGATTATTGATGTGTATTTTACTAGTGTTCATAGCAACCCCTCGGTATTTGATACTGGTTCAGTTGCTAAAGAGTAGTAACTCGAAATGGGATTTGCATAATGAACAGAAACTAGTTAAAGGATGAAGTGACAATGTCTATTGGAAGCAGTTCCAAGATTGATATGATCATCATCGCACACTCCCTATACTTTCGGGATTAGTGTTGAACCTAAATAAGTGTTATTTGGTGTTTGTGTTGAGCATGAATATGATTTGATCATGTTTATTGCAATACGGTTGTTCATGCAAGTTAGAGAATAATTGTTGTTCTGTTTACATGAATAAAACCTTCTATGGTCATACACCCAATGAAAATAGTTTGTTGGATCTCGATCATGTGATACACATATTCATAATACTGAAGCCAAAAAGATGCAAGGTTAATAATGATAGTGCAACTTATTTGTGGCACTGCCGTTTAGGTCATATTGGTGCAAAGCGCATGAAGAAACTCCATAGTGATGGACTTTTGGAATCACTTGATTATGAATCACTTGGTGCTTGCGAACCATGCCTCATGGGCAAGATGACTAATACTCCGTTCTCCGGAACTATGGAGCGAGCAACAGATTTGTTGGAAATCATACATACTGATGTATGTGGGCCAATGAGTGTTGAAGCTCGCGGCGGGTATCGTTATTTTCTAACCTTCACTGATGATTTGAGCAGATATGGGTATATCTACTTAATGAAGCACAAGTCTGAAACATTTGAAAAGTTCAAAGAATTTCAGAGTGAAGTGGAGAATCATCGTAACAGAAAATAAGAGTTTCTACGATATGATCGTAGAGGTAAAATATTTGAGTTAGCGAGTTTGGCCTTCAGTAAAAACAATGTGAAATAGTTTCACAACTCACGCCACATGGAACACCACAGTGTAATGGTGTGTCCGAACGTCGTAACCGTACTTTATTAGATATGGTGCGATCGATGATGTCTCTTACCGATCTACCACTATCGCTTTTGGGGTTATGCATTAGAGACAGCTACATTCACGTTAAATAGGGCACCATCTAAATCCGTAGAGATGACACCGTATGAACTGTGGTTTGACGAGAAACCTAAGCTGTCATTTTTTTAAGTTTGGGACTGCGATGCTTATGTGAAAAAGTTTCAACATGATAAGCTCGAACCCAAATCGGAGAAGTAAATCTTCGTAGGATACCCAAAAGAAACTGTTGGGTACACCTTCTATCACAGATCCGAAGGCAAGGTCTTTGTTGCTAAGAGTGGATCCTTTCTAGAGAAGGAGTTTTTCTCGAAAGAAGTGAGTGGGAGGAAAGTAGAACTTGATGAGGTAATTGTACCTTCTCCCGAATTGGAAAGTGGAACATCACAGAAACTAGTTCCAGTGATTCCTACACCAATTAGTGAGGAAGCTAATGATGATGATCATGAAACTTCAGATCAAGTTTCTGCTGAACGTCGTAGATCAACCAGAGTACGTTCCGCACCAGAGTAGTACGGCAACCCAGTTCTGGAAGTCATGTTACTAGACCATGATGAACCTGCGAACTATGAGGAAGCGAAGATGAGCCCAGATTCCGCAAAATGGCTTGAGGCCATGAAATCTGAGATGGGATCCATGTATGAGAACAAAGTGTGGACTTTGGTTGATTTGCCCGATGATCGGCAGGCCATCGAAAATAAATGGATCTTCAAGAGGAAGACCGACGCAGACGGTAATGTTACTGATTACAAAGCTCGACTTGTTGCGAAAGGGTTTCGACAAGTTCAAGGAGTTGACTACGATGAGACTTTCTCACCCGTAGCGATGCTTAAGTCTGTCTGAATCATGTTAGCAATTGCCGCATTTTATGAAATCTGGCAAATGGATAACAAAACTGCATTCTTTAATGGATTTATTAAAGAAGACTTGTATATGATGCAACCAGAAGGTTTTGTCAATCCTAAAGGTGCTAACAAAATGTGCATGCTCCAGCGATCCATCTATGGACTGATGCAAGCATCTCGGAGTTGGAATATATGCTTTGATAAGTTGATCAAAGCATATAGATTTATACAGACTTGCGGTGAAGCATGTATTTACAAGAAGTGAGTGGGAGCACTACAACCTTTCTGATAAGTATATGTGAATGACATATTGTCGATCGGAAATGATGTAGAATTTTCTGGAAAGCATAAAGGAGTGTTTGAAAGGAGTTTTTCAAAGAAAGACCTTGGTGAAGCTGTTTACATATTGGGCATCAAGATCTATAGAAATAGATCAAGACGCTTGATAAGACTTTCGATGAGTACATACCTTGATAAGATTTTGAAGTAGTTCAAAATGGATCAGTCAAAGAAGGAGTTCTTGCCTGACTTGTAAGGTGTGAAGTTGAGTAAGACTCAAAGCCAGACCACGGCAGAAAAATATAGAGAGAATGAAAGTCATTCCCTATGCCTCAGCCATAGGTTCTATAAAGTATGCCATGTTGTGTACCAAACATGTTGTGTACCTTGCCATGAGTTTGTCAAGGGGGTACAATAGTGATCCAGGAGTAGATCACTGTACAGCGGTCAAAATTATCCTTAGTAACTGGATGACTAAGGAAATGTTTCTCGATTATGGAGGTGATAAAGAGTTCGTCGTAAAGGGTTACGCCCATGCAAGCTTTGACACTAAATCCAGATGACTCTAAGTATCAATCTGGATGCGTATTGAAAGTGGGAGTAATTAGCTAGAGTAGCTCTATGCAGAGCATTGTAGACATAGAAATTTGCGAAATACATACGGATCTGAATGTGACAGACCCGTTGACTAAACTTCTCTCACAAGCAAAAACATGATCACACCTTAATACTCTTGGGTATTAATCACATAGCGATGTGAACTAGATTATTGACTCTAGTAAACCCTTTGGGTGTTGGTCACATAGCGATGTGAACTATGGGTGTTATTCACATAACTATGTGAACTATCGGTATTAAATCACATGGCGATGTGAGCTAGATTATTGACTCTAGTGCAAGTGGGAGACTGAAGGAAATATGCCCTAGAGGCAATAATAAAGATGTTATTTGTATTTCCTTATATCATGATAAATGTATTTTATTCATGCTAGAATTGTATTAACCGGAAACTTGATACATGTGTGAATACATAGACAAAATAGTATGTCCCTAGTATGCCTCTACTAGACTAGCTCATTGACCAAAGATGGCTATGTTTCCTAGCCATAGACATGAGTTGTCATTTGATCAACGGGATCACCTCATTAGGAGAATGATGTGATGGACTAGACCCATCCGTTAGCATAGCACTATGATCATTTAGTTTTACTGTTGTTGCTTTCTTCATGACTTATACATGTTCCTATGACTATGAGATTATGCAACTCCCGAATGCCGTAGGAACACCTTGTGTGCTATCAAACGTCACAACGTAACTGGGTGATCATAAAGATGCTCTACAGGTGTTTCCGAAAGTACTCGTGGTGTTGGCATAGATCAAGATTAGGATTTGTCACTCCGAGTGTCGGAGAGGTATCTCTGGGCCCTCTCGGTAACACACATCACAATAAGCCTTGCAAGCAAAAGACTAATGAGTTAGTCACGAGATGATGTGTTACGGAACGAGTAAAGAGACTTGCCGGTAACGAGATTGAACTAGGTATGGAGATACCGACGATCGAATCTCGGGCAAGTAACATACCGATGACAAAAGGAACAACGTATGTTGTTATGCGGTTTTGACCGATAAAAGATCTTCGTAGAATATGTAGGAGCCAATATGAACATCCAGGTTCCGCTATTGGTTATTGACCGGAGATGAGTCTCGGTCATGTCTACACAGTTCTCGAACCCGTAGGGTCCGCACGCTTAACGTTTCATGACGATCGGTATTATGAGTTTATGAGTTTTGATGTACCGAAGGTAGTTCGGAGTCCCGGATGAGATCACGGACATGACGAGGAGTCTCAGAATGTCCGAGACATAAAGATTGATATATTGGACGACTATATTCGGACACCGGAAGTGTTCCGGAAAAGTTTCGGATTTAACTGGATTGCTAGAGGGGGTTACCGGAACCCCCTACGAGGGGGGATGGTCCATAGTGGGCCTTGAGGAAAGGAGAGAGGCAGCCCATAGAGGCTGGCCGGCGCCCCACCAGGGGATCCTAGTTGGACTAGGATTGGGGGGCGCCACCTCTCCTTCTCTTTCTTTTTCCCTCTCTTCCTTCTTGGTGGACTCCTACTAGGAATAGGATTGCAATCCTATTCCTAGTAGGATTGCCCTAGCCGCACCATAGGAGGCCGGCCGGCCCTCCTCCCTTGCTCCTTTATATACGGGGGCAGGTAGGCACCCAAAGACACACAAGTTGAATTGTTCCAGCCGTGTGCGGTGCCCCCCTCCACAGAAACACACCTCGGTCATACCGTTGCGGTGCTTAGGCGAAGCCCTGTGCCGGTGAATACATCATATCCGTCACCACGCCGTCGTGCTGACGAAACTCTCCCATGAAGCTCAACTGGATCAAGAGCTCGTGGGACGTCATCAAGCTGAACGTGTGCTGAACGCGGAGGTGCCGTACGTTCGGTGCTTGATCGGTTGAATCGCGAAGAAGTTCGACTACATCAACCGCGTCACTTGACGCTTCCGCTTCCGGTCTACGAGGGTACGTAGACACACTCTTCCCTCTCGTTGCTATGAATCTGGTAGATAGATCTTGCGTGATCGTAGGAAAATTTTAAAATACTACGTTCCCCAACAGTTATAACATAGGGTGACACGGAACTAGCTCCAGTTCATCAATGTAATGTAGGTATGTATTCCGAATATAGTCATACGTGCTTATGGAAAAGAACTTGCATGACATCTTTTGTCCTACCCTCCCGTGGCAGCGGGGTCCTAATGGAAACTAGGGGATATTAAGGCATCCATTTAATAGAGTACCGAACCAAAGCATTAACACATAGTGAATACATGAACACATCAAATTAAGGTCATCACGGGGAGTGGTCTTGATTATTGTCACTTCGGGGTTGCCGGATAGTAACACATAGTAGGTGACTATTGACTTGCAAGATAGGATCAAGAACACACATATATTCATGAAAAAATAATAGGTTCAGATCTGAAATCATGGCACTCGGGCCCTAGTGACAAGCATTAAGCATGGCAAAGTCATATTAACATCAATATTAGAACATAGTGGATACTAGGGATCAAACCCTAACAAAACTAACTCGATTACATGGTAAATCTCATCCAACCCATCACCGTCCAGCAAGCCGACGATGGGATTACTCACGCACAGCGGTGAGCATCATGGAATTGGTGATGGAGGAAGGTTGATTATGACGATGGCGACGATCCCTACTCTCCGGAGCCCCGAACGGACTCCAGATCAGCCCTCCCGAGAGAGATTAGGGCTTGGCGGCGGCTCCGTAACGTAAAACGCGATAATTCCTTCTCTCTGATTTTTCTCTCCTCGAAAGTGAATATATTGAGTCGGGGAAGATGTCGGTGGAGCAACAGGGGGCCCACAAGGCAGGGGGCACCCAGGGGGCACGCCCCCCACCCTCGTGGACAGGGTGTGGGCCCCCTGGTCTGGTTCTTTCCGCAGATACTTTTTATATATTCCAAAATAATTCTTCGTTGAATTTCAGGTCATTCCGAGAACTTTTATTTCTGCACAAAAATAACGCCATGGCAGTTCTGCTGAAAACAACGTCAGTCCGGGTTAGTTCCATTCAAATCATGCAACCTAGAGTCCAAAACAAGGGCATAAGTGTTTGCAAAAGTAGATACGTTGGAGACGTATCAACTCCCCCAAGCTTAAACATTTGCTTGTCCTCAAGCAATTCAGTTGCTAAACTGAAAGTGATAAAGAAATACTTTGACAAACTCTGCTTGCTCTTGTTGTTATAAATATGTAAAGCCAGCATTCAAGTTTTCAGCAAATATTATGAACTAACCACATTCACAATAACTTTCAGGTCTCATGTCTACTCATATTAATGGCATAATCAACTAGCGAGCAATAATAATAAACCTCGGATGACAACACTTTCTCAAAACAATCATAATATGATATAACAAGATGGTATCTCGCTAGCCCTTTCTGAGACCGCAAAACATAAATGCCGAGCACCTTTGAAGATCAAGGACTGACTAGACATTGTAATTCATGGTAAAAGAGATCCAGTCACAACCATACTCAATGCAAATTAATAGTAATACATGCAAATGACAGCGGTGCTCTCCAGCTGGTGCTCTTTAATAAGAGGATGATGACTCAACATAAAAGTAAATAGATAGGCCCTTCGCAGAGGGAAGCAGGGATTTGTAGAGGTGCCAGAGCTCGATTTTGAAATAGAGATGAATAATATTTTGAGCGGTATACTTTCATTGTCAACATAACAACCAAGAATCTCGATATCTTCCATGCTACACACATTATAGGCGGTTCCCAAACAGAATGGTAAAGTTTATACTCCCCCAACCACCAACAAGCACACTCCACGGCTAGCCCGAAACAACGGGTACCGTCCAAACCAGCAACAGCCCTGGGGGAGTTTTGTTTAATCATTATGATTTGAGCATGGGATTAGGCATCCCGGTTACCAGCCATTTTCTCATGAATGATGAGCAGAGTCCACTCACCGTGAGAATAACCCACCTAGCATGGAAGATATAGACAGCCCTAGTTGATACATGAGCTGTTTGAGCATACAAAACAGGATTTCATTTGAAGGTTTAGAGTTTGGCACATACAAATTTACTTGGAACGGCAGGTAGATACCGCATATAGGAAGGTATGGTGGACTCATATGGAATAACTTTGGGGTTTATGGAAGTAGATGCACAAGAAGTATTCCCGCTTAGTACAAGTGAAGGCTAGAAAGAGACTAGGAAGCGACTAGCTAGAGAGCGACAACAGTCATGAACATTCATTAAAATTAATCAACAATGAGTGCAAGCGTGAGTAGGATATAAATCACCATGAACATAAATATCGTGGAGGCTATGTTGATTTTGTTTGAACTACATGCGTGAACATGTGCCAAGTCAGACCACTTGAAACGTTCAAAGGAGGATACCACCCTAGCATACCACATCACAATGCTACGTCTCCAATGTATCTATAATTTTTTATTGTTCCATGCTATTATATTATCCTTCTTGGATGTTTTATGGGCTTTTAAATACACTTTTATATGATTTTTGGGACTAACCTATTAACCCAGAGCCAAGTGCCAGTTTCTGTTTTTCTCCTATTTTAGAGTGTCGCAAAAAGGATTATCAAACAGAGTCCAATTGACGTGCCAATTTTTGATGATTTTTTATGGACCAAAAGAAGCCCCCGGAGTAAAAGAGTTGGGCCAGGAGAGTCACGGGCTGCCCACGAGGGTGGGGGGCGCGCCTAGCCCCACTGGGAGTGCCCCGCTATCTCGTGGACAGCTCGGAGACCCCCTGACTTGTGCCCTACGCCAAAAAATCCTATAAATACAGAAACCTCCGGAAAGTAACCTAGATCGGGAGTTCTGCCGCCGAAAGCCTCTGTTGCCACCGAAAACTAATCTAGACCCATTATGGCACCCTGTCGGAGGGGGGAATCCCTCTCCGGTGGCCATCTTCATCATCCTGGCGCTCTCCATGACGAGGGGGGAGTAGTTCACCCTCGGGGCTGAGGGTATGTATCAGTAGCTATGTGTTTGATCTCTCTCTCTCTCTCTCTCTCTCTCTCTCTCTCTCTCGTGTTCTTGAGATGGCACGATCTTGATGTATCGCGAGTTTTGCTATTATAGTTGGATCATATGATGTTTCTCCCCCTCTACTCTCTTGTAAGGGATTGAGTTTTCCCTTTGAAGTTATCTTATCAGATTGAGTCTTTAAGGATTTGAGAACACTTGATGTATGTCTTGCATGTGCTTATCTGTGGTGACAATGGGATATCACGTGATCTACCTGATGTATGTTTTGGTGATCAACTTGTGGGTTCCATGACCTTGGGAATCTATGCATAGGGGTTGGCACACGTTTTCGTCTTAACTCTTCGTTAGAAACTTTGGGGCACTCTTTGAAGTTCTTTGTGTTGGTTGAATAGATGAATCTGAGATTGTGTGATGCATATTGTATAAACATAGCCACGGATACTTGAGGTGACAATGGAGTATCTAGGTGACATTAGGGTTTTGGTTGATTTGTGTCTTAAGGTGTTGTTCTAGTACGAACTCTATGATAGATCGAATGGAAAGAATAGCTTCGTGTTATTTTACTACGGAATCTTGAATAGATCGATCAGAAAGAATAACTTTGAGGTGGTTTTGTACCCTACCATAATCTCTTTGTTTGTTCTATGCTATTAGTTACTTTGGAGTGACTCTTTGTTGCATGTTGAGGGCTAGAAATATGATCCAGTTATGTTATTATTGTTGAGAGAACTTGCACTAGTGAAAGTATGAACCCTAGGCCTTGTTTCCTATCATTGCAACACCGTTTATGCTCACTTTTACCACTTGCTACCTTGCTGTTTTATATTTTCAGTTTACAAAAACCTAGATCTACCATCCATATTGCACTTGTATCACCATCTCTTCGCCGAACTAGTGCACCTATACAATTTACCATTGTATTGGGTGTGTTGGGGACACAAGAGGCTCTTTGTTATTTTTTTGCAGGGTTGTTTGAGAGAGACCATCTTCATCCTACGCCTCCCACGGATTGATAAACCTTAGGTCATCCACTTGAGGGAAATTTGCTACTGTCCTACAAACCTCTGCACTTGGAGGCCCAACAACGTCTACAAGAAGAAGGTTGTGTAGTAGACATCAAGCTCTTTTCTGGCGACGTTGCCGGGGAGGTTAGTGCTTGAAGGTATATCTTTAGATCTTGCAATCGAATCTTTTAGTTTCTTGTTTTATCACTAGTTTATTTTATAAAAGAAAACTACAAAAAATGGAATTAAGGTTACCTCATATGCTTCATCTTTTTAATATCTTTCGTGAAAATGATGGGAAGGAAAATTATACTCAAGTACTAGCAGAAGAATTACATAGAATGCTTGGAATAAAATATGTGAATGATGAGCATGATTGCAATGTTGTTAGTATGAATTCTCTGAATACCCATGATGCTAATGATATGCAAAGCCACAAACTTGGGGATGCTATGTTTGATGAAGATGACATGTTTAGTCCCCCAAGCTTTGATGAGCAAATTTATTATGATGAAAGCATGCCTCCTATTTATGATCATTATTGTGATGACACGTATGCTATAAAGATTAAAGATAAACATGAAACTTGTCATCGGGATTTTAATTTTCAATTGGATTATGCTTCACATGATAGTTATTTTGTTGAGTTTGCTCCCACTACTATGAATGAGAAGAATTTTGCTTATGTGGAGAGTAGTAAAATTTCTATGCAAGTAGATCATGAAAAGAATGCTTTATGTGCTGGTTATATGGTTGAATTCATTCATAATGCTACTGAAAATTATTATGAGAGAGGATCATATGCTTCTACATATTGCAATAATATCAAGTTTCCTCTCCATGTGTTGAAAATCTGGAAGCTATGTTTGTTTTGCTTTCATATGCTAGTTGATTCTTGTTCCCATAAGTTGTTTGCTCACAAAATCCTTATGCATAGTAAGTGGGTTAGACTTAAATGTGATAGTCATATTCTTCATGATGCTCCCTTTATGTTCCAATTCTTATCTTTTATGCGAGCATCATCGAAATCATCATGCCTAGCTAGGGGCGTTACACAATAGCGCTTGTTGGGAGGCAACCCAATTTTATTTTCTTTGCCTTTACTTATGTTGATTAATAAATAATGCATCTAGCTTCTGTTTAGGTGTGGTTCTGTGTTTTAATTAGTGTTTGTGCCAAGTAGAACCTTTGGGAAGACTTGTGTGAAGTTTATGTGATCATGCTGTAAAAAACAGAAACTTTAGCGCTCACGAGATTAGCTACCATTTTTTACTGGAGAGTGATTTTTAGTTGATTCCTTTTGCACATGATTAATAGAAAAATTCCTCACGTCCATCATTTTATTTCAGAATTTTTAGAGTTGCAGAAGTATTCGAAAGTTACAGATTGCTACAGATTGTTTTGTTTTTGACAGATTCTGTTTTCTATGTGTTGTTTGCTTATTTTGATGAATCTATGAGTAGTATTGGAGGGTATGAACCATAGAGAAGTTGGAATACAGTAGATATTACACCAATATGAATTTAGAATGAGTTCATAACAGTACCTAAGTGGTGGTTTTATTTTCTTATACAAACGGAGCTTACGAGTTTTCTGTTGAGTTTTGTGTTGTGAAGTTTTCAAGTTTTGGGTAAAGATTCGATGAACTATGGAATAAGCAGTGGTAAGAGCCTAAGCTAGGAGATGCCCAAGGCACCTGTCGGGGATATACCCCGCGGTATGAACCGGCCGGAATTATAACCCGGCCGGACATGGCGCTTTACTTGAGACCTGGTTTACACTTGATGATTCACTGGCGATCCGTCCTAACCAGACGGTTTACAAGCAACCTGCCTAAATAATACCACTCACTGGTAACCCGGTTGGCGGATCACGGATGACAAGGACTAAAGCCCAGAAGGCCGGTTCATGTTATGGTGGGCCGGATTATGAAGAAAGCATAAGGAATATTCTCATACAAAGGAAGCAAGACTAGGACTCCTTGTAATAAAGCAATCCTAATCCTACTAGGACTAGTCATGTAACCCGCCCCTTCAAACATATATAAGGAGAGGCAGGGCTCCCCAAAGAGTGACAAGTTTAGACAAGTTAGATAAGCTACAAGCGACAAGTTTCAGACAAGTTCTCACAAGTTTCTAGGACTAGACAGCAAGAGCCGGTTTACCGGCGACACCATGGGGATCATAATGAGACCTAGCCTCAAACAGCACGTAGGGCTATTACCGGATGATGTTTCCCGGGGCCCGAAGCTGTCTAAACCCTTGTCTTGCGTCGCGTCTCTCGATTCCGCTCAACCCCTCTCAAGCTACTACATAGATGCGCGGCCTCACGACTAAGTCCGCTAAACCGGACATCTGCCGTGCTAATTCCATGATAGTTGGCGCCCACCGTGGGGCCTGCGTACGGTGGTGTTGAGTTCTTGGAGGGATCTTTCCAAGGGATCGAGAAGCTTGCAATTTTCCAGAGGAAGAATATCCGGTTTGAGCGGATCTACATCAGCTTGAAGATCGTCGGTCCAAGTTTACAATCGATGATATCTAAAAAGTTTAAGAGGTATTAGGGTGACGCGGCGGGTTACAAATCGAGCCGCCGCCATCGCCGTGAGCGACTTAAATTTCTTCTTACAAGAGTACCATGGCAAGGAAAATCCTGCAGCACTGTATGAGATTCCAACTCGAGCCGGACTCGGATTCGATGGCCGCGCCTCTGCCTTTGACGCCCGACTGCTTCTACTATCGCGCTCCAAGCCAGTCGCTGCCGATTTGCTTCAAACAGCCGTTGCCTCGAGAGCCGTCTCCGGGTCGTATCCTCCGCGGGCCTTCGCCAAGCTGTTTCCACTCCGAGCTGCCCCGTCCAAGAGGACCGTCTCTGCTGAACCCTGCCGCTAATTAAGCTGGCCCTACAACGACAAGTCGCGATTGGGCTGCCCAGATCGAGCCGACGTCCTCAAGCCTCCGCCGCCAACGCGCGCCGGCCCTGAGTTGTCTTCGCCATGCCGCCAGCGGATCAACTCTAAAGCCGATGTGTGGCCGCAGCCTCGCCTCGAGCCGGCTCTGCCTTGATTTGCTGGGGTCTATCTTGTGCTCATCTACGCCTTTAGTCACCGGTCCATGCGCGGCCGCGTTTCCGAGTCACCTCCATCTTGAGCCACCGATCATCGATCACTGGCCGTTCCGTCAGCTGTTGTAGTTTGTCTCCGCTTCGGCAGTTATGGGCCAGGCTTGTTTTCTTTTTCCTCGGGCAGTCACGGGCCAGGCCATGGACCGCTTCAGTTCGCCTCGCCGCCCTCCGCCTCCGGCTCGGCGATCGAGTCTTGTGGGAAAAGTGCACGAACCTCTGCAGAGTGTACAAACTGATCATGATTAGTCGTGTCCCCGGTTATGGACATCTTGAGTATCCGGTACTTGAATTATTGGTTGATCTCATCACTCTATAATCTAATTTGTTGGGTTAATGATGAACTTTTAATTTGGGATTGAGTTGGAGGTACCTTCTCAATGATTTTCAACCAACATGATAGTTAAAATAAAATTTATTCCTTTGTTGTAGGGAAAAATTGGCTTTACGCAAAAACTTTAACCTTAGAGCCTCCACCAGCCAAATATGCATGTAGTATAGCCTTTATTCTGTTACTTGCATCCTTTGTGTTATCTTGCCAGCATATTCCATGTGCTGACCCGTTTTCGGGCTGCAACATATTACGTTGCAGACTTTTCAGACGAGGAATAAGACGTGCTAGGTCGTTTGTCATGCACTCAGCTATGTCGTTGGAGTTGATGGACTCACTTATCTTCCAAGCCTTCCGCTGTTATTTTGTTAGATGGCCTTAAGCCATAGTTTTGTAATAAGTTCTCATTGGAGACATTCGATGTAATAAGTGTGTGATTGTCACTCTGTTATAAATCCTTCAAGTACTGTGTGTGTCAGCATTACCGATCCAGGGATGACATAGAACACAGATACTTTGATCCATTCGGATCGAGGTCGCTACAAAGATGGTATCAAAGCACACGCTGAATGTAGGACACGACCACTAAGACAAACCCTAGATCACTCTTCTCTACTCATTTCTGACTTCTCTCCATTTTCTACTTCTTTAGGATGGTGGACCCAAGGAACAAGTTCACTCAACCGGATGAAGACACACCATTTGGACGACACTTGAAGAAAGTCACTAGGTACCTGAACATAGGAATACCAAGCTTTACCAGGACCTACACCGCCACTTTACCGGAGGAGGAGCGATGGAGCATTCAAGTCCAAATTCCCAGAAGAACCTTCGCACCATCCACCGAGCCAATAGAGTTTTCTTTGATGCGCCAACCTGGAGCCTAGGAAAGAGTATGGCCGCCCACATCACGATGGGAAGGATCGAAGAAGTCTACAAGCAGGAGCTGAAGGACACCATCTACCAGATTTGTGGACGCCGATATGAGAATTGGGATATGATCAGCACCCGGAAGGATAGATCCATTGCAGCTTTCATCCAGGAGTTGAACCAGCACATTCGACAACGGGAGCACCAGATGTGCACTGGGATGATAGAGTTGAAGAAGGCACTAAACAGGAATTTGGAGCTAGAAGAAGAACTTAAGTCTACTTGTGACGGATACGAGGAGGAGATGTTGATACTAGTGGAGAAGAATGATGATTTGACAAGGAAGCTAGGAGTATTCATGGGAGATCCAGCACCAGGAGGTGAAGAAGAGGAAGAAGAACCCAAGGAAATTCCTCCCGAAGATTACATTATCATCGACGACACGGATTTAGAACTCGATGATAGTAAAGACGAAGACTATGAAGATGAAGCTGGAGCAGATATCATGGAATCGTCCGCCGATCAATATTTTTAGATGACCACCCTGTGACTAGTAGTTCACCCCCACCTATTAGCTATAGAGCACTTTTGTAACGATAGTTAGATTTGTAAGATCTTGCTTGAAATTGATTGGTGTGATATGATTGTGTTTGTCTCATCTGCATATGGGTAGTGATTTCCCTTAGACCTCAATTCTGTTCTAATCTCTTCCCCCTACATCCATCAGATGCCTCCAAGACGTGAGCCCGGATTTGAGTTTCCCCCTAAGCTCACCCAGTTGATCCAGTAGCAGAACACCTTGATGCAACTTATTGTCCAGAACACTCAGAACAACCTGAACACTCAGAACAACCAGAACAACAGCAACAACCCTCCACCACCACCACCCGTGGACAACCTGACACGTTTCTTAAGTTTGCAACCACCCCTGTTTGCTAGCAGCATCGAACCAATAGTGGCTAATGACTGGCTACGCAAGATTGGAAGGGATTTGACCACCGCCAATTGCTCGGATGCTGAGAAGGTGCGATTTGCTGCACACCAGTTGTCTGGACCAGCCGCAGCATGGTGGGAGAATTACACCGCCACTTTCCCCATAGCCAATGTCACCTGGGAGCAGTTTCAGCAAGCTTTCTGTACTGCCCATGTCTCAACTGGAGCTATGAGCATGAAGAAGCGGGAGTTTCGCAACTTGCGCCAAGGAAACCGTACTGTGGCACAGTACGTGGATGAGTTTAGTACCCTATCTCGTTATGCCCCAGATGATGTGGCCACAGATGCCGCTAAGCAGGAGAGGTTTATGGAAGGGCTGAATGATGAGATGAGCGTACAGTTGATGGTGGCAACTTTCAATAACTACCAGGAGTTGGTAGATAAAGCTCTTATGATTGATGGGAAGCACCAACAGGTTGAAAGCCGCAAGAGGAAGTATGGACAAGGAAGGAATAATTCTGGAGCCCAACAGAAGCCCCGACTCACTCCGAATTCAGGAGGATATACCCATAACCATGGAATTCCCCACAACCACAATGGCCCTAAGAATGGAAATGGGAACGGAGCAAGTAGTAACAAGAGCCGCTCTACCCGTCCACAACCGCTAAGAAGGATTTCAGCCACATCACTTGTTTCAAGTGCGGGAAGAATGGACATTATGCCACGGACTGCCCTGAAGCTAAGAATGGGAATGGCAATGGAAGCGCCGGGAAGAAGCCCAACCCGTTCAACAAAGGACAAGTGAACCATGTGACCGTGGAGGAGGTAGAAGAGCAACCAGATGTTATTGTCGGTAAGTTTTTGGTTAAAACATTTACCGCAATAGTTCTTTTCGATATTGGTGCATCGCATTCATACATTTCAAGGGGGTTCGTGAATAGACATAGGATGTCCACCCGAGTTCTTAAGACCCCCATGTTAGTAAGTTCACCTGGAGCAGAGTATATGGCACACCAAGGATGTTTTCAGACGCCATTGACCATAGGATGCCACACTTTCTCCTCTGACCTAATAGTTCTGGAGTCACAAGGATTGGATGTGATATTAGGTATGGATTGGCTATCGAAGTATGGAGGTAATATTGATTGTGCCAGTAAGTCTATTTTGCTCACCACCCCGGAGGGAAAAAGGATCAAGTATGTATCTAGGCATTCGCCTATAAGGACCTAAATACATTCTATCATGGGAGTTGTTCGGGAGGAAGTGCCAGTAGTAAAGGATTATCCGGATGTGTTTCCAGAGAAGTTACCTGGCATGCCACCGGATAGAGATATTGAGTTTTTAATAGAGTTGTTGCTTGGCACCGGACCAATATCTAAGAGACCGTATCGAATGCCAGCGAATGATATGGAGGAGATCAAGAAGCAGATTAAGGAGTTACTGGAGAAAGGTTTTATTCGCCGAAGTTCATCACCTTGGGGAGCCCCAGTGCTGTTGGTCAAGAAGAAGGATGGATCATTAAGAATGGTCGTTGATTATCGTGCGCTAAATGAAGTGACTATTAAGAATAAGTACCCGTTGCCGATGATCAATGATTTGTTCGACCAACTCCAGGGAGCGAAAGTATTCTCCAAGATAGATCTACGATCTGGATACCACCAATTGAAGATACGAGAGAAGGATATACCTAAGACAGCCTTCACCACACAGTACGGGCTATATGAGTATACGGTTATGTCATTTGGATTGACTAACGCGCCTGCCTATTTCATGAGTATGATGAACAAAGTGTTCATGGAGTTCTTGGATAAGTTCGTCGTGGTATTCATAGATGATATTCTGATATACTCAAAGGATGAAGAAGAACATGCAGAGCATTTACGTTTGGTATTGGAGAAGCTCAGAGAACATCGTTGTATGCCAAGTTTAGCAAATGTGAGTTTTGGTTGAAGGAAGTAGGATTCCTAGGGCATGTTATATCGGGAGAAGGTATAGCAGTGGACCCCGTCAAAGTGCAGGCAGTCACTGAGTGGTTGGCACCCACTTTAGTTGGAGAAATCCGCAGTTTTCTTGGACTTGCGGGATACTACCGGAGGTTCATAGAAAATTTCTCCAAGATTGCAAAGCCAATGACGACATTGTTGAAGAAGGAGAAAAAGTTTGATTGGACTGAAGAGTGTGAAGAAAGTTTCCAGGAGTTGAAGAAACGGTTGACGACAGCCCCAGTGCTGATATTGCCAGATATACGCAAGGATTTCCAAGTGTATTGCGATGCTTCACGCTTAGGACTTGGAGGAGTACTTATGCAGGATGGAAGAGTTGTTTCCTATGCATCCCGTAAACTGCGACCGCACGAGTTGAATTACGCGACGCACGATCTAGAGTTAGCAGCAGTAGTGCGTGCACTGAAAACCTGGAGACATTACCTTATTGGAAATCGTTGTGATGTGTACACGGATCACGAGAGCTTGAAGTACATTTTCACACAGAAAGAGCTGAACCTCTGACAAAGGAGATGGTTGGAGCTTATAAAGGATTCCGATATGAAGCTGCACTATCATCCAGGAAAGGCCAACATCGTGGCAGACGCTTTGAGCTGGAAGAGTTATGCCAATACCCTAGTAAAAGGGGGATTGCCACAGGAGTTAGCAGAACATCTCAGGGAGCTTCGTTTGGAGATAGTTCCTAGAGGTTTTGTTGCAACATTGGAAGTTCAGTCGACACTGCTGGGAAAGATACGTGAAGCCCAGAAGGATGATAAGGAAATTGCCGAGATAAGGAAAAGGATGAGTGAAGGAAAAGCCAAGGGATTTCATGAGGACGAACACGACACCTTGTGGTTTGAGGATCGAATCTATGTGCCCAACGACCCGGAGATAAGGAAGTTGATACTGCAGGAAGCACATGATTTGCCATACTCGATACACCCCGGAAACACCGAGATGTATTTGGATTTGAAGGAATGTTTCTGGTGGACGGGAATAAAGAAGGATATTGCCGAGTATGTAGCAGTATGCGATGTATGCCAAAGAGTAAAAGCAGAACATCAGAAGCCAGCAGGATTGCTACAGCCTATGCCGATACCCGAATGGAAGTGGGAGAAGCTTGGCATGGATTTTATCACCGGATTGCCCATGACCAAAGCAGGATATGATTCAATCTGGGTAGTAGTGGACCGATTGACGAAGGTAGCCCACTTTATCCCTATGAAAACCACATATACCAGTGCGAAGTTGGCCAAGATATACATGACCAGGATCGTATGTCTGCACGGAGTTCCGAGGACCATTGTATCAGATAGAGGAACACAGTTCACCTCAAAGTTTTGGCATCAGCTACACCAAACTTTGGGAACGAGGCTGGAATTCAGCACCGCCTTCCATCCGTAGACCGATGGACAAACCGAGAGATTCAACCAGATCCTGGAGGACATGTTGAGAGCCTGTGTGTTAGATTATGGATCTAGTTGGGATGATAATTTTCCCTACACGGAGTTCTCATACAACAACAGTTACCAGGCCAGTTTGAAGATGGCACCGTTTGAGGCATTGTATGGAAGGAGATGCCGAGCACCGCTAATGTGGGATGAAGTTGGAGACCGACAGTTGTTTGGACCAGACTTGATCAAAGAGTCTGAGGAGAAGGTGAAGTTTATTCAAGATAGAATGAAGGTAGCTCAGTCCAGGCAGAAGAGTTATGTAGACTCGAAGCGCAAGGAGATAGCCTATGAAATCAGAGACAGAGCGTACTTGAGAGTATCGCCTCTGCGAGGAGTTAAACGTTTCGAAGTTAAAGGGCAGCTAGCCCCGAGATTTGTGGGACCTTACCGTGTTTTGGAACTCATGGGAGAGGTTGCCTACAAGTTGGAATTACCCAAAGGATTGTGAAGAGTGCACGACGTGTTTCACGTTTTGCAGCTTAAGAAGTGCCATGCGGAGATGGCCGACATACCGCTTAGAGGCACAATACCCCTGGAAGCAATTCAGTTAGACAGTGATCTGACCTACGAGGGGAAGCCTGTTAAGATCCTCGAATTTTCGAGCAGAGTCACCCGCAGTAAGGTTATCATGTTTTGCAAAGTTCAGTGGAGTCACCACACCAAGGAAGAAGCCACCTGGGAACAAGAAGATGATCTACGCAAGGACCACCCACACCTGTTCTCTAGCCAAGTCGAATCTCGAGGGCGAGATTCATTCTAAGGGGGGGTAGGTTTGTAACATCCCAAATTTTCAATTTGGAATGTTAAACATAGATCATATTCATTGCATGCTCTATGCATTTTTGTTGTGGTGTTCCTCGAAATTCTAAGCAACTCAAGGACCTACGGAGAGAGTTGGGACTTTTACCGTTTTGGTATTTGAGTTTACTCGAATACCGGTACGAGGACAGTGTGATTTTAATTATTTTTCTCTCCTAAAAATATTTCTAAATACAATATATGAGTGGAGATAATATGACTTCTCCAAAATAACAGAAATATTGGAGGAAAAATGTTAAAATCACTTTTAGTATTTTTCTGGATTTATTTGCGATTTTATTTGCATAGGAAAAGTGCGCGTTTTTCAAAATTTCATTTAGGTCCGGCAAAAATGTTCACTTTGTCCTAAATATTATTAGAGGACGGTGAAAATTTATTTCGGGATTTTTGGAGTCCGTTTAGTATTTCTTTCGCTAGTTTTTCTGCGCCAGGACTCTTTTAGAAAAAAAAAAGGGCAA
>LR738713.1:151800952-151865232 GCA_902687465.1 Secale cereale | reverse complement strand
CCCGCCCCCCCCGGCCCAAGCCAGCCCAGCCGCCACCTAACCCTAGCCGCCCGTCACCCGCTGCGTCGCCGCCGCTCGCCTGCGCCGCCACCGCCCCGCTGCGTCGCCGCCCTCCCGCAGCCGCGCCGTCCCGCCGCCGGGATCTCGCCGGAGTTCGCCGATTCGAGGTAGTTATCGGTTTTTTTAAAAAAACGATTGGTTTTCGTAAACCATAGATCCGTTTTTCTATTAGGTTTAGATCGGTTCGGTTTTCTTCGGTTTAGCTAGTTAGCGGACGTTCGTCCGTACGTTCGTTTTAACGAATGCTTTTCGTCCGTTAGCCGCAGACAGCGAACGCTCGTTCGTTAGCCTGTTCGTCAGTTTTCTTTTTCGGGGTATTTATCCGCGATTATTCCGATCGCGATTTCTGCCCTCATCTTGTTTTTCGTTTTTCTTTTCGCTCGAGAGTCGGAATCAGGTGATTCAAAATCCCAGATCTTCGTATCGACGCCCTCTTTCCGTTTAACCAACTTGAACAAAGTTTTAGCTACTGTAAAATTTGACTTTAGATCAATTAGTGACCGGAGCTCGTTTCTTTCACAGTTTGAGTTTCGTTGCTTCTTTCGATTTGATTCTTTTTTGCAAACCGGAGTTCTTAAGTTAAACTTTCTGGTTAGATCTTATCTTTTGGAGTTTTTGTTTGTCATCTTTGCTTGTTTGCTTATGTATGCTATTGTTTGCTTGCGATAGAATACCCGGACTGTGAAGCGTGCTACTACGAGTCTCTAGGTTTTGTGAATCGTCAGCAAGGCAAGTAACACTTTGATCATACTTTTTATTACCCAGTTTTTATGCATTAGATCAAACCCTCACACATTGCATGAGTAGGATCTCTTAACTTGTGGGACTGGGAAGTAGATCGAGGTAGAACCTATTTCCTGCATTTTTTTTTCAAACCCTTGGGAGTTACTTCTACGTTTGCTTAGGTTGCTATGCTATGCTCGTAGACGTGGTTTGGGTTTGAGTGAAATCCATGACAGATGTGAGTTGCTAATTAAGGATTCAACTTAAGGTGGCTACTTGAATACACATCTGGGTGGATTGGTTGCAGGGCACCTGGAGAATCCAGTGTTGTCCTAGGAAATCCCAGGGTTCCGTGTGATTTTTCCTATGGAATGCCACCCAGGCTCAAAGGGATCATAAAACTATTCATGCTAGAAACTTCCGTGTGTAGCCACAATGCCATTATGGGCTCTGGCATAGTATGAGTAAGTTGTGTGAGCTCTTTCAGTGGTGGACTAGCAGATGTAGGGGAAAGTATGTGTACCGGTCCACCCGGGGTAAAGAGTAAATGCTTCCGAAAGACTGTGTCTCGATCATCCGTTTCTCAAACACCATGCAGTGCGAGAAACCAAACGGAGGCGATCGAATCTTGTGGGAAAAGTGCACAAACCTCTGCAGAGTGTACATACTGATCATGATTAGCCGTGTCCCCGGTTATGGACATCTTGAGTATCTGGTACTTGAATTATTGGTTGATCTCATCACTCTATAATCTAATGTGTTGGGTTAATGATGAACTTTTAATTTGGGATTGAGTTGGAGGTACCTTCTCAATGATTTTCAACCAACATGATAGTTAAAATAAAATTTATTCCTTTGTTGTAGGGAAAAATTGGCTTTACGCAAAAACTTTAACCTTAGAGCCTCCACCAGCCAAATATGCATGTAGTACAGCCTTTATTCTGTTACTTGCATCCTTTGTGTTATCTTGCCAGCATATTCCATGTGCTGACCCGTTTTCGGGCTGCAACATATTACGTTGCAGACTTTTCAGACGAGGAATAAGACGTGTTAGGTCGTTTGTCATGCACTCAGCTATGCCGTTGGAGTTGATGGACTCACTTATCTTCCAAGCCTTCCGTTGTTATTTTGTTAGATGGCCTTAAGCCATAGTTTTGTAATAAGTTCTCATTGGAGACATTCGATGTAATAAGTGTGTGATTGCCACTCTGTTATAAATCCTTCAAGTACTGTGTGTGTCAGCATTACCAATCCAGGGATGACACCGAACACAGAGACTTCGGTCCATTCGGATTGTGGTCGCTACAAGACGTGATGAGTTATACGTTATTGTATGAGATGATCATGTTTTGTAAATTATCCACAACCGTCAGGAGCCTTATGGTTGTCTCTTTATAGTATGAAATACGATCACCCACTACAAGGACACCCCCTATAAAGCAACACATATTGTACAACATCTTGATTATATGTTGTGAAATTCACAATAGATACACATATAACCATTGTAGCATATGCGTTGTACTGACCCATTGTAGCACATACTAGATTGCAACCGGCCACAACTAAATAAAGCCCAAATGCACTAACCCAGCCCAGCCCAAGTTGTTGGCTTTCACGATTAGGTCATTCACTGACCCCCAGCACCCTCTATTCCTTCACGAGCCTTCCACGCCGCCGCCATCACTCGTCACCGCTCCCCTGCGACCAACTCCTTTGCACGACTGCGACCTACCTGCATCCTGATGCGCCGCCCCTCACCACTCGCCTACGATCCTCCGTCCCGGCGCGCCGCCCCTCACCACTCCCCTGCGATCTTCCATCCCGATGCACTGTCCCTCGTCACCACTCCCCTGTGGCCCTGCATCTTGGCGCGACGCCGCTCGTCATGGCACCCCTGCGACCAACGACGAATCCGAGGTACGCCCATGGACAGTCTCAGTCCTGCCCACCAAGTTTCCCCCCACACCCAAGCCAATCTTATGTACCAACGGCACATGACCTATTCTTAGTGTGGGATCCATCCTTGCTGCTATCCAATTCGCCACTGCTGCCGATGTAACCAGCAGGCCACGCCCAAAATACCTGCCTCACAAATCTGGTTTGCTAAATTGACCTGTCCGGTACTATGCATGTAGGCGTCGTCCGAATCAGCATGATGAGTCAGAGAGGAAAGCAGGGCAGGACCTGACCACGCTTACTAATAGGACTGGATGGGTACTCCTGCCACAAATCTCATTCTAGGTATGTGACCCGTATTTTGTTACTACATCTATTTTATCTCTGTAAAATGAAGAAGATCAGGTTCTTCAACTGTTCATTAACACACAGATTAAGCTCGCATAGTAGCACAATCTCACTAGTGGTTCGTCCACTTGTTAATATTACATGCAAGGTAATGATCAAGCCTCTCTATACTACGCAAATTAATGTGCTTGAATAGCAACAAAGTGCAGCTTGATATGCTTGAACAGCAACAAAGTGCAGCAATTAATTTAATAGAACATATTAACTACAAACGTATTGGAGATTGTAAATCAAGTTCACTATCACGCACTATATAGAAAGCTTTGACTATTGTACATGTTAACTTAGTCTGCATGGTTTGCAGTGCACTTGCTGCAGCCAGGGTATGTATATTAATTCTTATGTATTGCAACGTTGCCTTTGAAACTAAGCAAAATTATTTATTTTGCTTTTTAATGGTTAGTTGTTGATTTATATTTTGCAGATTTCTGCTTGTTTTCTCTTCTGAAATAAAAGTTGATCTTCAAGTTCTGTTAGTCAGATATGATTATTATGTATGACTATATCATCATCAAGGTGTTTTTAGTACCAAAATGATGAATATTTCAACCATTATATGGTGGTAAGTTAGATTTTCCCCTTACTTTCCAAAAATAATACAGGTACTTCTGTTACAGTTGGGAGTTGATGTATTGTTATCTCTGTATGGTGGCCAATACAAATTATATTCTATATTCATATGCACTTTCGGACCGAATAAAGTGTAATTGTATTATCTTTTGACTGCTTTCGTGGTAGTATGGTATCTCGATGTATCCTCTTAAAAAATCATTAGGAATATTTTAACATTAGAAGTTTGCCTTTTCAACTAAAAAGGATACTAGTATTGTGGTTATCATGAGTACAGGACTCGGTGCTCCTGTAGATGTATTTTTTTGGGTACTGTTCCGCATTAAAAGTTAGGAACAAGTTCTATTCTGCCTATTATATTATATGTATGCAAGGTTTTTGAGTCGCGACTTGGCGAGTCGCCGCAAGCCCTACGGCTCGGCGTATAGTCGACGAAAGTCGCTGTATAGTCGCCATAAGTCGTTGTACAGTCACGAGTCGCCTTGATTTTTGGAAAATGACATGGCAATTAGTCGACGACTATACAGCGACTAGTCGGCGACTCAAAACCCATGTATGTATGAATGATGGAAAGACCGAACGGCTTTGTTTTGCAAATTCTATACGGGAAGTGAAAGAACCAACTAGATAAAAGGATTAACTTGTGATGTACTAACTATTGTTCAGTACTATGAGCCTGTACTCATGAAATACGCTCCAAGGACATAAGCGCCTACAAGTTGTCCCTATAAAATTATGGTACTCTTGTAGCCATTCCACTATAAATTAGTTACTCTTTTAGCAATTTCAATATCAATTTGTTGGTTTTGCCCAATAACATGTTCTTAGAAGGCTAGAACAGTATACACACTATCGACTTGCAACCATCCTTGTTTGGGTCCAGAGCTTGAACTCTCACTTTTGTTCGTTCCCCACAATATATTTAGTTATTTACTCATCATTATTTGTGCCATTTGTAAAATGGATGTAACTATGTATCACAGAAAACATATGTTCTGTTGTATTTGCAGCACACAAATTATCATGTTTTTTTTCAGTTTCAAAGAAAAATATATATTTACTTGAGCTAATTACCACGTGTACCAGTGCAGGTATGTGGCATGCAAGCAGAGGAGAGGATGAACTTGACAACCAATCCTACCTAATATTTTATCCGATAAGGTCAGTTTCTTCATAGCTTTTGTCAATGGATGTGAAAATATATGTGCCGTCAGGCCTACTCAGCTTGTGTCGATGAATTTCTGGAGTTTGAATATAGAGATATACCAGCAAACACAGTGACTAATATCCTGCCTCTATCACTACTTGCATTGACATCCATCATGTCAATGCATTGTGTGTTAACAGTTCATTTTGATTTTTTGTTTGTAGATGCAAAAATAAATGGATGAGTATATGGGTGCGTGCCAAGAATTCTACAATGATGATGATGTTGATGATGAAGATGATGATGTTCCTATTCATGATGATGGATGCTATTAGTTTTCGTTAAGTTGTCGGGATGATGTTCATGTTGGATGATGTTCCTCGATTAAGTTTTAGATAAGTTGTAGCGATGTTGATGGATGCTTTTGGTTGAATTTTGTTGTGAAGAAAATATTTAGATAATGCATCATATTTGGATAATGTTCCCCTTGCAATATTCACTATTGTACCAGCAATTTTATTAAATATATGATTTCTTCCTCTTGTGAGTAATATTCTCTTCTTTTTCCTTCACTTCAAATACATAATTATCATCAATTACGTGGAGCATTAATTTAATTGCTAGCACTAATAATATAATTCACATTATATATGTACATACACTTGAAGCATTTGAAATTGTTTGTTGAAAAGTAATGGGATTTTGATTATTGTACACTAAACACCAACGTATAAAAGTGTTGCACAAGTCTGTTTTATGTGTTGCATTCTTGCAACGGTCCATTTTACCAACGGTGGTATAAGCGTTGCATTACACGCTAGCAACACTGGATAAGGCAACGCATCCCAAACCGTTGGTAAATACACTAACAACGCATATATGAGCTTTTAGATACGGAAAAAAGCGTTGCTACAGAGGGGGTCTTGTTGTAGTGACCATGTAATTGCTTTACTTTATCACTATGGGTTAGCAATAGTAGTAGAAGCAATAGTTGGCGAGACGACCACGACGCTACGATGAAGATCATGGTGTCAAGCCGGTGATGATGGAGATCATGACGGTGCTTTGGAGATGGAGATCAAAGGAACAAGATGATGATGGCCATATCATATAATATATTTTGATTGCATGTGATGTTTATCTTTTTATGCATCTTATTTTGCTTAGTATGGCGGTAGCATTATAGGATGATCCCTTACATAAATTTCTAGGCACAAGTGTTGTCCCTGAGTATGCACCGTTGCGACAGTTCGTCGTGCTGAGACACCACATAATGATCGGGTGTGATAAGCTCTATGTTCACATACAACGGGTGCAAGACAGTTTTGCACATGCGGAATACTCAGGTTAAACTTGACGAGCCTAGCATGTACATACATGGCCTCGGAACACTGGAGACCGAAAGGTCGAGCGTGAATCGTATAGTAGATATGATCAACATAAGATGGTCATCATTGAAAACTACTCCATCTCACATGATGATCGGACATGGTTTAGTTGATTTGGATCACGTGATCATTTAGATGACTTGAGAGATGTCTATCTAAGTGGGAGTTCTTTAGTAATATGATTAATTGAACTTAATTTATCATGAACTTAGTCCTGATAGTTTTTGCATATCTATGTTATAGATCAATGGCCCATGCTACCGTTCCCTTGAATTTTAATGCGTTCCTAGTGAAAGCTAAGTTGAAAGATGATGGTAGCAACTACATGGACTGGGTCCGTAACTTGAGGATAATCTTCATTTCTGCACACAATAATTATGTCCTTGATGCACCGCTAGGTGAAAGGCCTGCTGCACAAGCAACTGCTGATGTTATGAACGTCTGGCAAGCTCAATCTGATGACTACTCGATAGTTCAGTGTGCCATGCTTTACGGCTTAGAATCGGGACTTCAAAGATGTTTTGAATGTCATGGAGCATATGAGATGTTCCAAGAGTTGAAGTTAATATTTCAAGCAAATGCCCGAGTTGAGAGATATGAAGTCTCCAACAAATTATATAGCTGCAAGATGGAGGAGAATAGTTCTGTCAGTGAACACATACTCAGAATGTCTGGGTACCATAACCACTTGACTCAGCTGGGAGTTAATCTTCTGGATAATAGTGTTATTGACAGACTTCCTCAATCTCTGCCACCAAGACATAAAGGCTTCATGATGAACTATAATATGAAACAGATGGATAAGACAATTCCCGAGCTCTTCGCAATGCTCAAAGTTGTGGAGGTAGAAATCAAAAAGGAGCATCAAGTGTTGATGGTTAACAAGACCACTAGTTTCAAGAAAAAAAGGCAAGGGAAAGAAGGGGAACTTCGAGAAGAATAGCAAGCAAGTTGCTACTCTCGGGAAGAAACCCAAGTCTGGAGCCAAACCTGAAACTGAGTGCTTCTACTACAAAAGGACTAGTCACTGGAAGCGGAACTGCCCCAAGTATTTGGCAGATAAGAAGGGTGGCAAAGTGAACAAAGGTATATTTGATATACATGTTATTCTGTACCTTACTAATGCTCGTAGTAGCGCATGGGTATTTGATACTGGTTCGGTTGCTCATATTTGTAACTCGAAACAGGGACTATGGATTAAACAAAGATTGGCTAAGGACGAGGTGACGATGCACGTGGGAAATGGTTCCAAAGTCGATGTGATCGCCGTCGGCATGCTACCTCTACATCTACCTTCGGGAATAGTTTTAGACCTGAATAATTGGTATTTAGTGCCAGCGTTGAGCATGAACATTATATCTGTATCTTGTTTGTTGCGAGACGGTTATTCATTTAAATCAGAGAATAATGGTTGTTCTATTTATATGAGTAATATCTTTTATGGTCATGCACCCTTGAAAAGTGGTCTATTTTTGTTGAATCTCGATTATGGTGATACACATATTCATAATATTGATGCCAAAAGATGCAAAGTTGATAATCATAGTGCAACATATTTGTGGCACTGTTGTTTAGGTCATATTGGTTTAAAGCGCGTGAAGAAACTCCATGCAGATGGGCTTTTGGAATCACTTGATTATGAATCATTTGATACTTCCGAACCATGCCCCATGGGCAAGATGACTAAGACTCCGTTCTCTGGAACAATGGAGCGAGCCACTGACTTATTGGAAATAATACATACCGGTGTATGCGGTCCGATGAGTGTACAGGCTTGCGGCGGGTATCATTATTTTCTGACCTTCACAGATGATTTGAGCAGATATGTGTATATCTACTTGATGAAACACAAGTCTGAAACATCTGAAAAGTTCAAAGAATTTCAGAGTGAAGTAGAGAATCGTCGTAATAAGAAAATAAAGTTTCTACGATTTGATCGCGGAGGCGAATATTTGAGTTACGAGTTTGGTCTTCATTTAAAACAAGGATCATTTGCATTTCTATCCCTAACTCGAACCACCTAATCAGATTTGCCCCTAATTTCAAAGCCTGCTCAAATTTGCCCCTCTGCCATTAGATGCTCTTACAGAAATGTCCTTCTGCGTCGTTACCGTCCGGTCAACAGGCTTTGACCATCTTGAAAAAAATAGCAAAAATAGCTTAAAAACTAAAAATTTGTGGGATTGAAGATACTCATGTGCGCAAGGTGCGTGCAAATTTTTGTGCTATTTGGACATTCCAGGAGCTCGTGGCGAGGAAAAACAGTTAATCTGTATACTTGTGAACAGTAAATTTGAAATAAAATAGCAAGAAAATTCAAAAAATATGAAAAAAATTGGCATCAAAGAGGCTTAGGTGCACAAGGTGCTTGCAAGTTTTTGTGATCAAATGACATACGAGGAGCTCTAGCAAAAAATAAAATTGTCATTTTTTTAAAGTTTTTTCCTGAGCCAAATTTTGTTTTTTTTTCACGAGCTCCTACGGTGTCCAAACACAACAAAAAATTGCACGCACCTTGTAGACTCGAGCCTCTTTGATGCCAATTTGTTTCATATTTTTTTGAATTTTTTTGCTAATTTTTGAATTTATTATTCACGGGTGTAGATATTTACTATTTTTTTTTCTTTGCCACGAGCTCCTGGAATGTCCAAATAGCGCGAAAATTTGTATGCATCTTGCAAACTTGAGTATCTTTGATACCACAAAATTTCAGATTTTTTTGGTTTTTCGTTATTTTTCAGGATGGTCAAAGCCCTTTGACCGACTTTGACCGGACGGTAAGGGCACATAAGGGCATTTCTATGAGTGCACATAATGGCAGAGGGGGAAATTTGAGCATGCTTTAAAATTAGGGGTAAATCCGAGAGTGGGCGCAAATTAGGGGCATATATGTAAATGTCCCTTAAAACAATGTGCAAAAGTTTCACAACTCACACCATCTGGAACACCACAGCGTAATGATGTGTCCGAACGTCGTAATCGTACTTTATTAGATATGGTGCGATCTATGATGTCTCTTACCAATTTACCACTATAATTTTCGGGTTATGCACTAGAGACAGTTGCATTCACGTTAAATAGGGCACCATCTAAATCTGTTGATACAGCACCATATGAACTGTGGTTTGGCAAGAAACCTAAGCTGTCGTTTCTTAAAATTTGGGGTTGCGATGGTTATGTGAAAAAACTTCAGCCTGATAAGCTCGAACCCAAATCAGAGAAGTGTGTCTTCATAGGATACCCAAAAGAAACTGGTGGGTACACCTTCTGTTACAAATCCAAAGGCAAGGTCTTTGTTGCAAAGAATGGATCCTTTATACAAAAGGAGTTTCTCTCGAAAGAAGTGAGTGGGAGGAAGGTAGAACTTGATGAGGTAGTTGTACCTTCTCTCGAATTGGAAAGTAGCTCATCACAGAAAATAGTTCCCATGATGCCTACACCAATTAGTGAGGAAGCTAATGATGATGATCATGAAACTTTAGAAAAAGTTACTACCGAACCTTCTAGGTCAACCAGAGTACGGTCCGCACCAGAATGGTACGGTAATCCTGTTCTAGAAGTCATGTTACTAGACCATGACGAACCTATGAAATATGAGGAAGCGATGATGAGCCCAGATTCCGCAAAATGGCTTGAGGCCATGAAATCTGAGATGGGATCCATGTATGAGAACAAAGTATGGACTTTGGTTGACTTGCCCGATGATCGGTAAGCCACAGAAAATAAATGGATCTTCAAGAAGAAGACTGACGCTGGTGGTAATGTTACTGTCTACAAAGCTTGACTTGTTGCGAAAAGTTTTCGACAAGTTCAAGGAGTTGACTATGATGAGACCTTCTCACCCGTAGCGATGCTTAAGTTTGTCTGAATCATGTTAGCAATTGCCGCATTTTATGATTATGAAATCTGGAAAATTGACGTCAAAATTGCACTCCTCAATGGATTTCTTAAAGAAGAGTTGTATATGATGCAACCAGAAGGTTTTGTCGATCCTAAAGGTACTAACAAAGTGTGAAAGCTCCAGCGATCTATCTATGGACTCGTGCAAGCATCTCGGAGTTGGAATATATGCTTTGATGAGGTGATCAAAGCATATGGTTTTGTACAGACTTTTCCAGAAGCCTGTATTTACAAGAAAGTGAGTGGGAGCTCTGTAGCATTTCTAATATTATATGTGGATGACATATTATTGATTGGAAATGATGTAGAATTTCTGGATAGCATAAAAGGATACTTAAATAAGAATTTTTCACCGAAAGACCTCGGTGAAGCTGCTTATATATTGGGCATCAAGATCTATAGAGATAGATCAAGACGCTTGTTAGGAATTTCACAAAGCACATACCTTGATAAAGTTTTGAAAATGTTCAAAATGGATCAGTCAAAGAAGGGGTTCTTGCCTGTGTTACAAGGTGTAAAGTTGAGTCAGAATCAATGCCCGACCATTGCAGAAGATAGAGAGAAAATGAAAGTCATTCCCTATGCCTCAACCGTACGATCTATCATGTATGCAATGTTGTGTACTAGACCTGATGTGTGCCTTGCTATAAGTTTAGCACGGAGGTACCAAAGTAACCCAATAATGGATCACTAGACAGCTGTCAAGAACTTCGTGAAGTACCTGAAAAGGACCAAGGATATGTTTCTCGTTTATGGAGGTGACAAAGAGCTCGTCGTAAATGGTTACGTCGATGCTAGTTTTGACACTGATCCGGATGACTCTAACTCACAAACCGGATACGTATTTTTTTAATGTTGGAGCTGTCAGTTGGTGCAGTTCCAAGCAGAGCGTCGTGGCGGGATCTACGTGTGAAGCGGAGTAAATAGCTGCTTCGGAAGCAGCAGATGAAGGACTCTGGATGAAGGAGTTCATATCCGATCTAGGTGTAATACCTAGTGCATCGGGTCCAATGAAAATCTTTTGTGACAACACTGGAGCGATTGCCTTGGCGAAGGAATCCAGGCTGCACAAGAGAACCGAACACATCAAGAGACGCTTCAAATCCATCCGCGATCAAGTCAAGGAAGGAGACATAGAGATTTGAAAAATACATATGGATCTGAATATAGCAGACCTGTTGACTAAGCCTCTTCCACGAGCAAAACATGATCAGCACCAAGACTCCATGGGTGTTAGAATCATTACTATGTAATCTAGATTATTGACTCTAGTGCAAGTGGGAGACTAAAGGAAATATGACCTAGAGGCAATAATAAAGTTGTTATTTATATTTTCTTATATCATGATAAATATCTATTATTCATGCTAGAATTGTATTAACCGGAAACTTGATACATGTGTGGATACATAGACAAAACACAGTGTCCCTAGTAAGCCTCTACTAGACTAGCTCGTTAATCAAACATGGTTGAGTTTCCTAACCATAGAAATGTATTCTCATTTGACTAATGGGATCACATCATTAGGAGAATGATGTGATGGACATGACCCATCCATTATCTTAGCATATTGATCGTTCAGTTTTATTGCTACTACTTTCTTCATGTCAAATACATATTCCTCAGACTATGAGATTATGCAACTCCCGAATACCAGAGGAATGCCTTGTGTTATATCAAACGTCACAACGTAACTGGGTGATTATAAAGATGCTCTACAAGTATCTCCAAAGGTGTTTGTTGGGTTGTCATAGATCAAGATTAGGATTTGTCACTCCGAGTATCGGAGAGGTATCTCTGGGCCCTCTCGGTAATGCACATCATAAGAAGCCTTTCAAGCAATGTGATTAATGAGTTAGTTGCGGGATGCTACATTATAGAACGAGTAAAGAGACTTGCCAGTAATGAGATTGAACTAGGTATGAAGAATATCGACGATCGAATCTCGGGCAAGTAACATACCGATGACAATGGGAATAACATATATTGTCATTACGGTTTGACCGATAAAGATCTCCGTAGAATATGTGGGAGACAATATGAGCATCCAGGTTCCACTATTGGTTATTGACCGGAGAAGTGTCTCGGTCATGTCTACATAGTTCTCGAATCCGTAGGGTCCGCGCGCTAAATGTTCGATGACGATTTGTATTATGAGTTATGTGTTTTTGGTGACCGAAGATTTTTCGGATACCCGGGTGAGATCACAAACATGACGAGGAGTCTCGAAATGGTCGAGAGGTAAAGATTGATATATTGGATGATAGTACTCGGACACCGGAAGGATTCCGAGGGGTACCGGGTACATATCGGAGTTCCGGGGGGTTACCGGAACCCCCAGGGGGAAGTTATGGGCCCTATGGGCCATAAGACGGAAGCACACCAGCCCACATAGGGGTGGTGTGCCCCCCACATGGAAGGAGGCCAAATTGGACTAGGGAAGGGGGCGGCACCCTATAACACCCCAGATGTGATACTTTCCATTTGTGGCAATATATGAAACGTTGACTTCAACAATTCCATTCTAGGCTCTTCTTTCATTTTGGGTTTCTTTGTTTTGTCGTGTGCGTGTGTGCATTTCATCCATGTCATGTTATCATGTGCATTGCATTGCATTCCTGTTCTCACTTGCACCCGGTCCCTCTCGCCTCTTCCCGTTGTCCATTTTGAGTTCGGACACTCGCACACGTGCCCGTGACATCCCCGAGTCCTTCTTTCGTGTGCGGCCATGTAACGTTCCCGGAATGAGGTCAGACTTGTCGTGCGTTGTTGTTTTGGTACGTGTAGGCCACCTGTCAAGTTTCGTCGCGTTTGGAGTTTGTTGGGTACTCCAACGGTTAACCTAGTGGGCTAAAAGCTCCTCTTCCTTTTGTCCCAAGACCCCCTCCACAACAGCCCACTAACCCATCACAACCACTCCCATCCTCTCGGTCGTCGGATCGTGATCGTGTGGGCGAAAACCGCACCCCATTTGGACCTTCCTAACTCCCTATGCCTATAAAACAGCCTCCCCGCGTCCATTTTCGGGCGAAAAACCCTAGATCCGAGCTCCCCGCGCCGCCGGACATGTCCGTCCCGGTCGTATGCATCCGCTCCGCCCCCCTCACCCAGTGGCATCGCGCCACGTCACCTCCTCCGCCGCTAGCCTCCCACTGCGGGCCCGCTCGGCCCAGCGCCGGCCCGCCGGCCCGCATCGCTTCCGCGCCGCAACCCGCATCGCCCGTCCCCGCCGCCGACGCGCCACCGCCCGACGCCGCCGCGCGCCACCGCCGCCTCGCCGGCGACCCCACCGGTTGTCGCCGCCTCGGAGATCCACCGCTGCCCGGTCGTCCCCGCCGCCGCCTCCCGCCGGTCATCCCCGACCGCCGCCGCCTCCCGCCGGTCGTCCCCGACGCCGCGCCGCCAAGCCCGCCGGCCACCGCCCTTGTCCCCGCCTCCGGCCGCCGCCTCTGGCCGAGCTCCGGTGAGAGCTCCGGCTGGATCCCGATCTGATCCAGGCGGGATCAGATCCACCCACTCCGCCAACCAAACGTGTGTCCCGATCCGGATCCCTCCATCCCGCATCTTCTCGTCCACGTTTGACTTTTTCGGAGGGTAAAATTCCACAAGTCCCCAGATTCCGTAATTTTGTTGCCCTCTTTGACATGCAATAACTTCATGCTCATAGATCCGTTTTGAGCGTGTAATATATCAAAATGTTCATTGAGATGTGCTCTTCATTTTGTTCCACTGTGGCATGCTTGTTTGAGTTCATCTTGATGCCCTAATCATTGTTGCAATAGTGCTATATGTTTAAAACTGCTGATGACTGTAAATTTGTTGCCATGTTTGAGATGTGATAACTTTGTGCATGTTGGTCTGAATGAAGCATATGATATGTCAAAATGTTCATTGTGAAGTGCTCTTAATGATGGTTGCTGTAGAATTCATGTTAGGTCTCATATTTCCATGTTAATCTATGTTGCAAAAGTGCATGTGGCTGTTAAGTGCTGAAACTTGTTGAGATGTTGTTTTGACTTGCTCATTGCTATTGATGTGTTTGTCTTCATGTCTCATGTCAATATGTTATAGAAGCTCATTCATATGGTCTTTGCTGTGGTGCAATCCACTTTCCATGATATGCCTTGAGGTGACTTAAACAAGCTTGTAAACTTGCCATGCCAATGTTGTTGTTTTATACTTAGTAAAAAACTGCTAAGTCTGGAATCTGTTAAACCTGATGCTATGTTTGCTTGATGCCCCACTCAAATCCATGCATGTTTTAGTATGTCAAATGGTCATATCTTGTTGTCCATGTTATGCTCTATCCATCCATGCCCTTATTCGCATATATGGCCTGTTGTAACTTATTTATTTCTTGCTCTCAAGTTGCTATAAATTTACGTGTTAGGTTTTTATCAGCATGATCAATTTGGTGAAGCTTGTTGTTACTGATCCATGCCTCCTATGGAGCTGCTCCAATGGAGTTGTTTGATGCATGCTATGTCTATTACATGTCCATGATCTTTATATACTTAGTAGAGTTGATATGCCTGTTGTTTTGTGCCTCCTAAGGCAGCATCGTGATGATGTTTTTGCCTTCCCAGATTTTGACTAAGTCTGGATAAATTTATTGCAACTTGCCATACTTGGTTAATTGTGTTCCAGTAGATTTTTGGGTGTGTTCTAAGTTCATGATTGTTAAGTATCATGTCTACTTCACATCCATGCCCTTTGCCTCCATGTTTGAGTGTTGTAGCATAATTATTTCTTGCTCCAAAGATGCCATGTTGCTGTAAACTGCAGTTTTGTGTGAATATTGTTTTGCTTGCCATTTGAAAACCGTGCATCCATTTCCGGTGATCTTTATATCAATTTCATACGAAATCTTCCCCTCTATCTAGTGGCATGCTTGGTTTTCCAAGATGAGGCCTTTTCCATCTTCTTCTCCTTAGGCTCAAGTGCTTCCTCATGCATACGCACATCATACTTGCATCATGTTGTTTGTGCATTGCACCGTGTTTGATGTTGTGCCATGTTGTGTTCTTGTGTTGAGTAGAGCCGGGAGCCGAGAATGAGTTCGAGGGTCTTGGCGAGCCTGAGTACGAGGAGCCGTCTTATGATCCCTCCGTGGAATCAACAGGCAAGATGACCTTACCCAGATATCACTACTATCTTTGCCTATGCTAGATGTCTCGCTCTTTAGCTTATTGCCTTGATGCCTATGTCTGTTTGTCAGCCTCCTATTGTTGCCATGAACCTCTCATACCACCCACCTAGCAAACCGTTGTTTGGCTACGTAAGCTTTGCTCAGCCCCTCTTATAGCATTGTTAGTTGCTGGAGAAGATTTGAAGATTCTTGCTTCATGTTGAAGTTATTGTTGGGGTATCACAATATATAATCTGTTAAACCAAATCACCTATATATTGGTAATGGGTGGAAGGCTAAGCCTCTTGCTTGGTGTTTTGTTCCACTCATGCCACCCTAGGAACCGTTTAAACCGGTGTTATGTTCCTTGATATTGCGTCGCTAACACGGTTGGGGTTTATGGGCCCCCCTCGATAACCCGCTTAGCGCTAAAGCTTTTCCAGCAAGGCCCAACACTGGTTTTACATTTGCCTAATAAATAAAACTTGCATAGGGACTAACTATCCCGTGGACTTAATTAACAACCCCCGGGCCAGTGCTCCACATGAGTGTTGGTCCAAACTGGGCGGACTGCAGGGCCACCTTGGGGAAACCCGAGGGCTGGTATTTTCCGATAGGCTGACCTATCCGGTCGTGGCCTGAGACTAGATACGCGCGGCTACTGTTAGGGTGTCGGCACGCCGGGAGGTCTTGCTGCATTAGTTTTACCTTTGTCGAAATATCTTGAGCACGGGATTCCGAGAATACTCGGGTCTTCCCACCTTGGAGTTGCGACTCCGCAGATCGTGAGCTTGTGATGGGCTAAGTTGGGACACCCCTGCAGGGTTTGATCTTTCGAAAGCCGTGCTTGCGGTTATGTGGCAGATGGGAATTTGTTAATATCCGGTTGTAGAAAACTTGACACCATGTTCATAATACACTACCAACGTGAGTAACCGTGATGGTCATTTTCCGAAGGGGTTCGGGAAGTGAACACGGTGGGGTTATGAATGACGTGCTTAGATAGGATCACTTCCCGATCACTTTTTCGATCGTTGTCACTTTCTCATCTCGCTCTAAACACGTAAGCTAGTGCTAGTGCTGCTGCAACCTTGTCTTAAGCCTTTTCCACACCTAAGGCTTTGATAGTATTGCTACCCGGGAACGGGATTGATGAGTCCTCTGTGGCTCACAGATTCTACACAGCACCAGATAAAGATACCGATGAGAACTACTCAGGAGATGGGACAGAGCTGTATTGGGAGTTTGATGAAGAGCATGGGTGATACTATGTGTCTTATCCCGACGATCAGTAGTGGCTTCTACTAGGGGTGATCAGACCTCGTGTTGCTTTATTTATGGTATCTTTCATTTGGATCTTCGTCCGTAGTCGTACTGTGATGTTATTTGGATGATGAATGTTATGTAATACATTGTGTGACGTGGCGAGTGTAAGCCAACTACTCTTTTACAATTTCATCCGTCTTTTACATGAGTCGTGCAAAGATACCATACTTGAGATCATTCTAGTATGAGATTATGCCTTTAAGTCGTGCCTCGACACATAGGAGGTATAGTCTCATACTGGGCATTACAAGTTGGTAATCAGAGCCTTCTCCGACCTAGGAGCCCCCACTGATTGATCGAATTGTTGACGGTTGAGTCTAGGCACACACACATAAATATGTTTTGAGTCCTATATATATCAAAGAGTAGGATTTCTTTTTACTCCTCATCCCTTTATCACTCTGGTGAGGACTCCTGGCGATTTCTCTATCTCTTCTACTCTCAAAAATTCACTAAATTATTTTTAGGATCACGCGAGTATTGTTTGGATTGTTCCGATATCTTTGTGACGAGAACATTGTTCTCGATGCCTCCTGTCATTTAGGGGTTGTGGCAGTGTCCCGGGGAGTTGAGCTCCAAGGTGTTGTCGTCACAAATATATCGCAGCAGTTTTGGAATACTTAAGACGGCCGACATCGAAAACTCTTCTATGCGGTTAGTGGCAAGATAACCCCGACATCACCCAGTACTGGGGAGGTAGTTCGGGAGTATTGCCATAGCTTGTATAGCAGATGCGTTTCGAAGGTCCGAGGTAAACGGTTTCCGGAAATAACTGGTTATGTGTGGAAGGATGGATACAGCTGGATGTAGAATTAGAGTTGAGTGCGCGGTGCTTCCCCTGTATCCCCAACACCCGATTGCATAATCGGAAACTTTCGGAAATTAATAGGTGGGTTCATCTAGTAGCTCGTAGGCATTCTTCCAACGAATGCATGATATGGAGTTCGGGGTTCGACATTGAGTGAACTGGTTTTATGGGCGTTGTTCCGATCGGGAGTTGCATCTTAAAGGGTCCTTGGCTATGCTGATCCGGGGATTGCAAAACCCTTTTGTAACACGTTCCATGAACTTTCAGCACGAACATGTGGGATGAAGCTTCTATCTTGTATTTGTTCTATCTGCTCCTTGTTGTTTTTATTTACCTTTGTTCTCCCAAGTGGCTTCTCGTGAAGATTGTCGTACCATTGAACTGTGGATTACATTCGTTCATTTCGTTCGAATGTTCTTGTGAAGAATTATGTTGCAAGTTCTAGCCGTTGATTCAGCTTATATATTTCAATCACTGGCTAATAGTTGTCATCTCATTCAGGATGGCTCCTAAGAAGGTTCCCAATGCTAACCCAGAGGGTGAAGAAGTTCCTGATCGTCCTCCTTCCCCTCCTCCTCCGTCTGAGGCCTGGAGAGCAATTATGCAAGTGACCAACCAGAATATCCAGATGCTTATGCAAATGATGCAGAACTTTCAAGCCAACCAAGCAAATCAAGGTGGTCATGGGAACCAAGGCCAAGGCAATCTGTTCAATCAACCTCACTTTGCTACCCTCAACCAATTTCTGGCAAACCAACCGAAGTCTTTGAGTTACTGTGTGGATCCGCTAGATGCTGAGGACTGGATAACAGACATCAAGAAGCACTTTGAATGCAGTAACATGAGACCTGAGGATTATGTCAAGTTTGCCGCCTTCCAACTCAAAGATCAAGCTGCTGATTGGTGGCAACAGTACAAAGATTCCGGAGGTGAACGTGAAATCTCGTGGACTGACTTCTGCAAGGATTTCCGCTCTCACCACATTCCAACAAGTGTAATTGAAGGCATGCGTGAGCAATTCCGCAACCTGAAGCAAGGCACCATGTCCGTCTATCAATACAATGTCAAGTTCTAGAACCTTGCCCGCTATGCCAAGAAAGACATCCCAGATGCCAAGAGCAAGATTTATCAGTTCCGTGGTGGTCTGAAGGATGAACTCCAACTAGCTCTCACCTTGTTCGAGCCGGATGAATTTGATCAATTCTATAACATGGCTCTTAAGAAAGAGGCAGCCCAGCTCAAGGTTGAAGCTTTCAAAAAGAGAATCAGAGACTGTTAACTCCTCCTCTTCTTCCCAAGTGGTCGCAAAGCAGCAGAAGTTCTGGCTTCCACCTCCTCCAATGCTCCACCCTCCAAACAACAACAAGCACTCAGGTGACCGTGGTTTCTCCCACCCACCCAACCCAAGCTTTCAGTCCAAGACTCACTTTCAAGCTTCGAAGTCAAGTGGTCCTTATCACCGTCCTCTCTCACAAGTGGTTTGCAACAAGTGCACTCAGAAGGGTCACTATGCTAACAAGTGTCTCAACCCAAGGCGCCTTCCGCCTCCTCCACCTGTCAGCACTGCTATTGTCAAGCACAATCCCAAGCATGCAAGAGTGAATGTGATAAATGCAGCTCAAGCGGAGAATTCTTCTGATGTGATATTGGGTAACCTCTCAGTTAACTCTATTCCTGCAAAAGTATTGTTTGATTCTGGTGCATCACTTTGCTTCATGTCAAGACCATTCTTTACCAAGCATGATTTCATTTTGGCACCCTTGGGCAAGGAGTTATCAATTATTTCTCCGGGCAAACACATGAATTCTAGCTTGTATGCTCCGGATATATCTATTCATATGGGTGATTACCGTTTCATGGTTTCTCCGGTTATTCTCGGCAACTCCGACATTGATCTTATTCTTTGGATAGATTGGCTCTCCAAGCATGATGCAAACATTGATTGTGCAAATAAGGAAGTCAAGCTTACTCATCCTGACGAAGACGTGATTATCTTCGCTTCTCAAGATAACACAATCAGGCTATTCTCTCTCAATGACAAGGGCGAGATTAATGCCATTCTCATATTCCAGTGGTCAATGAATATGAAGATGTTTTCCCTGAAGAGCTTCCAGGCATGCCTCCCCATCGTCAAGTTGAATTCGTCATTGAACTCGAGCCCGGTACCGAGCCAGCATGTCGGCGTCCGTACAAGCTCTCCTGATGAGTTGAAGGAGCTGAATAAACAACTCGATGAGCAAGAATGTATGGGTCTAATCAGGCCTAGTACTTCTCCTTGGGGCTGTGGTGTTCTATTTGTCAAGAAGAAGGATGGCACGGAACGCCTTTGCGTTGATTACCGACCATTGAACAAGAAGACAATAATGAACAAGTATCCGCTCCCCAATATCAATGAATTGTTCGAGCAGCTCAAAGGAGCAAAGGTGTTCTCGAAGCTCGATCGCCGGATGGGTTACCATCAGATTCGTATCCGTGAAGAGGATATTCACAAGACCACATTCAGAACAAGCTATGGCTCCTATGAATACACGGTCATGTCTTTTGGCCTCGCAAATGCTCCACCCACCTTCTCGAGGATGATGCACTTCATATTCAACCCCAACACCAATGAATTTGTTATCGTATATCTGGATGATATCTTGGTATTCTCCAAGAATGAAGAAGACCATGCCAAGCACCTTCGTTTGGTTCTGGACAGACTCCGTGAACACAAGTTCTATGCGAAGTTCTCCAAGTGTGAATTATGGCTGGATAATGTCTTATATCTTGGCCATATCATCTCTGCCGAGGGTATTTCTGTGAACCCCGAGAAAGTTGAAGCTATTGTCAACTGGGAACCCCCGTAGAATGTCAAGCAACTCCGAAGCTTCCTTGGTCTCTCTAGCTATTGCAGAAGGTTCATTGAGAACTTCTCCAAGATTGCCAAGCCTCTTTCCAACCTGTTGCGGAATAATGTCAAGTACTCTTGGACTCCTGATTGTGATGTGGCATTCAAAACACTCAAAGAGAAGCTCATTTCTGCTCCGGTTTTTACTCCTCCGGATGAGTCCAAGCCCTGTGAAGTTTTTGTGATGCTTCTTTACAAGGACTTGGTGGTGTTCTCATGCAAGACAAGAAGATTGTGGCATACACTTCTCGTCAGTTGAAACCAAATGACAAGAATTACCCCACACATGATCTCGAGCTAGCAGCAGTGTTACATGCCTTGATCATGTGGAGACACCTTCTGTTCGGCAGAAAAGTGGACATCTTCACCGATCACAAGAGCTTGAAGTACATCTTCACACAGCCAAACCTGAACCTTCACCAGACTCGTTGGGTTGAGATGATCCAAGAGTATGATCCAAGCATTGAGTACACACCTGGCAAGGCCAATGTCATTGCAGATGCCTTGAGCAGAAAGGCATATTGCAACAGTCTCCTTCTCAAGCCATTCCAACCTGAGCTTTGCGAATCATTCAGGAAGCTCAACCTCCAAGTTGTTCCGCAAGGCTTTCTTGCAAACCTTCAAGTTGCTCCTACCTCGGAAGATCAGATCTGTGAGGCCCAACTCAGTGATGCTATGGTGCAGAAAGTGAAACATGGTATTGCTAAGGGTACTCCCAAATACAAGTGCTATCGTGTTGATGAGAAAGACACCTTGTTCTTTGAGGACAGAATTGTGGTTCCCAAGGGTGATCTCAGGAAGCTCATAATGAATGAAGCACATGACTCCCTCCTCTCGATTCATCCCGGGAGTACCAAGATGTACCAAGACCTCAAGCAATCTTACTGGTGGACTCGCATGAAAAGAGAGATTGCCCAATTCGTGAATGAATGTGATGTCTGCATAAGAGTGAAGGCAGGGCATCAACGTCCAGCCAGTCTCCTCCAACCTCTACCTATTCCCGAGTGGAAATTCGACCACATTGAAATGGATTTCGTCACTGGGTTTCCAAAGTCCAAGAAGGGGAATGATGCTATCTTTGTAGGATTGACAAGCTAATCAAAGTAGCTCACTTCCTTCCCGTCAAAGAATCCATCAAAGCAGCTCAGTTGGTGTCGTAGTTTTGTCACGGCAGATGTCCTAGCAAAAGGACATAGTCGTGAGGCCATCGCTACGGGTTAGCTTAAAGAGGTTAAAGCGGACAAGGACACAGGGATTTTATACTAGTTCGGCCCCTTCGATGAAGGTAAAAGCCTACGTCTAGTTTGGTGTAGTATTGCTAGGGTTTCGATGACCAGGGAGCGAATCCGCTTTGCCTGTGTCTCGAGCTGTTGTTCTCTGTCCTAAACCGTCGCCGGGTCGTCCCTTTATATAAGAGGTGACGCCCGGTCTGGTTTACAGAGTCCTGAGGCCGGCTCATAAACGTGTCCGCCTCGGTCTCTGTTCTTTCTATCTTACATCCCAAGTTACATAACATGGCGGTTTACAAATCATGTGCCCTAACATTTGGGCTCTAAACCTCCTGGGCTAAAGTCTCTTACTTCAATTCCGCCAGGCTTCAAAATAATCTTGATAACATAAACCGGACCCTCCTGGGCGGTTTATACCTGATAGTAATATCCCTGACATTAGGCCCCAAATTGATTTGAACCTGTTCATGTCAATCTTCATAGTCTTGTACAAATTTCCCTTTCCGCAGCTTCAGCATGCTTTGTAAACCGACGTGACGTCATCTCCTCAGATCACCTTAAACCGTCGTGATGCCATCTGCGCATTTAATACTTATACCTGTTTTTTACCTTTTATTCATTAAAGCTCCGAAGATCGAGGCGACAGTATCGTCCATATCCGCCTTTTGGGCTCCTCGATTCCCGCGCCTGCCGTTTTATCCCTTCAGCTTATAAATAGGGCAGAGGGGCACCTCCTTTTACCCCCCTTGCCTCTTCTTCTTCCTCTGTCCTCTTGCACTCGAGCTCCGCCGCCGTCTGTCGAACTCTGCGTCTTTGTCGAGCCCGGCCGCTGCATCAACCTGAACGTTTCCAGAGATTCGCCAGTGCCTCTCCGCACCCGTCGCCTCGGGTACGTCTTCTTCTTCCCTTCTCATAGATCTCAATTCTAGGGTTTCCTCATGCGAGCTCGTAGATAAGTCCCTGTTCTTCACAGTTCTTCGCAATAGGCAGTAGTTCGCCGTAGATCTCAAACTCTAGGTCAACCACCATAAGCATGATTTCGCTCCACTGTTGTAACTTTATCTCTCCCAATACGGCTAGTTAGACTGAATCTGTCTAGGGCCTTCATCGCATCTGCTGAATATAACTTGAATTATTTCTGAGTTTTCCACATGCTGTAGATCCGTATTTTACTGATGTCTGTGTGAAAGTTGTTTCCTCAAAATTTCAGATATGTGTCATGTTTGCCTGTGTTGGCGGTTTAACTTTTTTCAAACTTCATAATCCGGTAGATGTCATGGTTATAGCTGTTCCGGATATTTAACCCGGTAGATACCATTAGGCCCCTGCTTAAACCGCCGTTTAGACCAGTACCTTCATAGAGCATACCGGTTTAAATCTGCGTAGATCACAAACCGGATCTTCATTGTATTTTCAGCCTTTCCCTTCCGAAAAGATGACTACTCAAGCCAAACAGTTTGTTTCCTGCAACTGGGTCCCATCCCGGATCACCGAGGATGACTTAGAGAAAATGGCCTCAATTGGCGCTTTAGGCCCAAAGGATGTCCTTCACTGGAGGGCTCCCGGATCAGAATGTCCCCCAGAGCCCAAAGAAGGTGAAATCATCGTCTTCTTTGATCACTTGGCCCGGGGGTTCAACCCTCCTGGGTCAAAGTTTTTCCGTGATGTGCTAGCAAACTTTCAACTTCATCCACAAGACATTGCTCCCAATTCTGTATCAAATATTTGCAACTTCCAAGTCTTCTGTGAGGCTAATCTGCAAGAGGAGCCAACAGTGGAGCTATTCCGGGACTTCTTCCACTTAAACCGTCGTACTGAATTTCATGATGGCCCAAACACTGAACTTCGCAGAATGACTATTCAGAAAAGGAAGGATGTTAGTTTTCCTCATGCCACTCTCCACAGCCATCCAAAGACTGGAATCAGACTTGGTTCTACTGTGTGGACACTTCACCGAAAGGCGAAAATCCGCTGCCGGGTTATTGCTCCCACCGTCTTCCGGAGAACCATCCTTTCCCACAGCGTTTAAGCGCCCAGGAGCGAGCATAATATGCCCCTCAACTTTCAAAGCTCAGGGCCTTTGTGGCCAATGGATTAACAGGATTTGACTTCCTCTGATGCTGGCTTTCTTGGAGTATCCTCCGGCTAAGCCAGCGTTCCGGTTTAATGTGTGAGTATACTGGGAATTCTAAGGACCCTCTACACCACACAGAGACGGTGCCGCCAGAAAGCGAGATTAATGAATCCGTCAAGAAGCTGCTTAATTTACCTCTGGAAGATTGCAGTCAGACCGGCTTGGCGCCCTTCTGTGTAACCAACAAATCCCCATCGGTAAGAATTTGTGCTGTCATTTTGCTTTGTTTTAATCCGTCCATAGTACTTGTCTTAAAATGTCTTTATTCCTGTAAATAGGACAATGACCCTTTCTGGAAAAGGAAGACCCAGGATAAACCGGCGAAGGCAGCTCGCCAAAAGGTCCTGGCTGTTAAGAGAAACAAGAAGAAGAATATTGCCGCATCGGGATCTAATGTGGAAGAGGATGATCCGGCCTCCGAGGTATCCCCTGATTCTTTTGATTTCCTTATCTTTTCTTTATCTATATTTTTATTAACAATAACTGCTCCCAAGCCCATGTTGAAGGCAGTAAAGCGGACGCTGTTGAGGTAATCTCTCTCTCTCTCTTCCGATTCAGAACCGCTGCCGCCACCAAAAATTCGTCGGACAGTCCGGAAATTTCAATTTTCTCATCCTTATGCTCATTTGGATCAAAACTATTTTTTGAAGAAGCAGCAGCATGAAGCTCGCCGCACTACTCGCCACAGTGGTCATGCGATTGAATCCACTGGATTAACGCACACTATGGCTCGAAGGCATCGTTCCGAGGTTTTACTCACTCCAACTACTCTTTATCACAAAGAAGGTCTTTTTCGACAGCCCCTTAATCCTTCTGATTCGGATTATCAGGAAACTCCTCTTTCATCCTCTGGTGAATCAACAGCCACACAAATCCTTCCACTCAAGATTGTTCTTGGGCAAGTTGTCTTTTGCTTTTTCCGATTTAACTTTTCACTTTTGACTCTTCTAATTTCATTATTTCTAACTTACATAGTAATCCCAAGCCCAGCAAAAAGGCTAAGCTGAGCAAAACGGTAGCCGACAATACTACTCCTGAACTGGCAGAAGATCCTGAGCCGGCTAATCCTTTGGAAGATAACATTGAGATTACGCATGATGATCCTCCTCCTATGGACCAAGAAAACCTTGTTGATCATGGGAACGATCCCATGGAACGTGATCTTGAACCGGCCAGCCCTGCCCGGGCTAGCCCTGCCCCTGCTAGTCCTGCTGCTGCTTATCCTGTTGCTGCTAATCCCTATAAGCCAACGGCTGCTTCACCTGGTGATGTTGAGATCACGGGGACTGTTTTTACCACCCTAGGGGAGCCTGTCGCTTTGGCCAAACACACTGCCAAGGAAGAATTTCTCAACAAGGACAAGGGCAAGTGGGATACTGACTTGTCCATCTATGCTCAACTCAGTGCTCAGGACCTTCATTCCGGATACTTAAACCGGCTTCATACCAGCTGCGATTATGAAGTTGGACTGGTAAACTTAATGAAGGAACGTTATGAGGTAACTTCTTCTCCTTTGTCTTTATCCTCACTCTGCTTGTGCCTTGTAATTGTACCTTTACTCCATCGTAGCCCCCAAGTGCCGGTTTAGCCTTTTAGGGTGAACCGGGACTTCAGTAGATCAAGTATATAGCTTTGATTTGCACATGTAGCCCCCAAGGGCCGGTTTACTTCATTGAGGGTGAACCGGGACTTCTCCTATTTTTAGAACAATGTCACATTAGCCCCCAAGTGCCAAGTATATAACTTGTTTATGTGCTTGGGACTTGTCTGAAAAAATTGCTTGCTTTCACTGCAAATATACATTAGCCCCCAAGTGTCAAGTGCATAACCGGTTATGTGCTTGGGACTTTGATTGAATTGCTCCATGAATATCTGATATACTTTTATTTTTGGCAGACTGACTTGAACCGGAGGGCCTCTGAAGTAACTGAGCTCCGGGATACTTTGAAGTTCCAAAAAACTGCTGCCCTCAAGGTCAAGGATGAGCTAACACTTGCATTAGCAAGTATAGAGAAGTTAAAAAAGGACTTTGAAACAGAGCGGTCAGCCTGGGAGGTTGAAACGGCTGGTTTAGAGAAGAGAGCTAGCGACGCAGAGGTTGCTCTTAATCCGGCGATAGAGGAGCTTTCCGGATTGAGGCAACAAATAGATGATATGAGGTCTGCCATCTTTGGTAAGTATTCTCAACGTAACCTTATCCTTGCAATCATGTACTACTTTGGTTTAACTCGTAATTGTAATGCAGGGAGGCGTATCACTCATCTTGGTGATGATGTGCGGAAGAAACTGAAAGCTGCATACACTCTAGTGGAGCAGCTAGATTCCGGTGCTCCAAGGGCCATTAGCGCTATCTCCCACAACAAACCGGCTCCTACTACCATCCAAGGTACTTTGGAAAAGCTGTCAATTTTGCCTACCCGCCTTGTCGAAGTGAAGAAGTCATCTGCAAGAGTCGGCGCTCTGATGGCCTTAACGCGAGCGAAGGCTTGGGTTCCTGACTTTGATCCAGCGGAGGCGATGAACGGCTATCCGAGCATGAAGGAAGACGGATCAGCCTTTTCTAGTGATGATATGCGTGCTTTAACCAAGGATATGCGGCCTCTTGCGAGCAAACTTGCCGATGAAGCCGATTTATCAAGATATCATCCACGATATGATGTGGAGAACGTGCGGGCGGATCGTCCGTCTTATGATATTGAGAATCTTATTCCACCCGTCCGTAAGCACACCTTCGCTCCTGACATTGATCCGTCAGAACTCATAAATGACGAAGTTTATTTCCGAGCCCTTGCCAAGATTAACTGGACCACCACTGACTTCCAACAGCTGGAATAAAACGCCAAACACCCGGAGCAAGCTGACCCTCAATCTTCACGGTGAGCTGATGCAGAATCTTAAACCAACATCGGTTTAACTTTATGCCCCAGTAGTTTGGGAAAAGCTGATATTCTTTTGGGCCTTCCAGCGCCTTGTAATAGGATAGCTGAGATACTCTGCATTCGTCCCAGACTTATATTTTGTGAGATTGCTTTGATTGGCAACTTCTTGAATATATCCTGCTTTCAATGCTTTTGACGGTTTATTCTACATGTTTCTGCATTAAACAATGTTCAAAGTGTCCTGGCGGTTTACTGTCGGACGGGTCATAATGCCCAAGCACATGATCTAAGTTGATAACTTGAACTGTGTATAAAGTATAAGCATGTATCATACCTGTGATTAAGTGTATCTTAATAGACCTTAATCCGGCAGGAAGAAATAACGATCCAAGGTGTAAGCGCCGATGACTCCCTTGATTATTTGTCGGCTTGCCATGAAAACTGAACTGGGTTACAATGAACTCCGGTTTAGCTGTAGTTAGTACTGGTGTTTATAACCCAGACTAGAACTATGTAAATACATATGTAGTGGCAACATATAGTCATCCACTCCCTGAATCGATGGACTTGGTTGAAAAACCAATGACCTTGAGGATAAAGATTTGATAAATCATAAAAAATAAAATAAAGTTTTTGGGCAAATAAGACCATGTAGTCGAGGCTTTTTACGAGCTGCTAGGCTCCAAATTTGAGGCTTTTTATGAGCTGCCAGGCTACTGTCATTAACCATTTTGCAAAGCATGTTAAGATGGGTTTCAATCTTTAACCAAATCATCAATGTCAAATGCTACCAAGTTCAAAAATCTGTGAAGATTGACTTGGGTAATCACTTGATGATCGTCAATATAACGTTATCAAGTTCAGGGTCCGTAAGGATTGACTTGTGTGTACGTTCGACGGGTCGTACCAGGTTTACCTGGACGGAGTGACTTACTTGATGCAGGCAAGTTAATCCGGGGTTATAGGTGTATACACCAAGCTTCCAAGACGTGTTTACTACAAGGGTTTTCAACTCGTTGATGTCTTGCATCAAGAGCCCCCAGGTAGCATTTGAGCATTGCTCGTCGGGGCCTATGTTTGAGTTGTGCTAGGCATCAAACTCTCTTTTGCCCCTCATCATCATGTGGAAATTGCCGAAGCAACCAGAGTTATGCTCTTATGATGGCCTTGATGTGGTCACCAGTTTAAGAGGCCATAAGAACTCCCTTGCCAACAGAAGCCCCCATGTGATAATCTTATGAAAAAAGGCGGCTGATACCCCGCTTTATCGGGGGCGCCGGTTTATTATATTGATCATAATATATACATTGTAAAGATATGTACATAAAGCAGAGCCTATGGCTCAGGCATAGTAAGGTCGAAGAAGAGCGATGTTCCACGGCCGCTTGGTCTCCTCCTCCGCCGTACGTGAGTCCTTATGTTCTTGAACGTCGACGAGGTAGTATGATCCGTTGTGCAGATTCTTGCTGACCACAAAAGGTCCCTCCCAAGGTGGGGATAGCTTGTGCATGTCTGTCTGGTCTTGGATGAGCCGGAGCACGAGATCTCCTTCTTGAAACGTCCTGGTTTTAACCCGGTGACTGTGGTACCGGCGCAGATCTTGTTGATAAATCGTCGATCTAGCTGTTGTCGTGTCCCTTTCTTCGTCCAGCCGGTCCAACGCATCTTGCCTTGCTTTTTCATTATCCACTTCAACATAAGCCGCCACCCGCGGCGAGTCATGACGGATATCACTAGGGAGGACCGCTTCAGCTCCATATACCATGAAGAAAGGCGTGTACCCTGTGGATCTGTTAGGTGTAGTATTGATGCTCCATAGTACAGAAGGTAATTCCTCCACCCAACAACCCGGTGTTCTCTACAAAGGAACCATAAGCCGGGGTTTGATACCTCTCAAGATCTCTTGATTGGCTCTTTCAGCTTGGCCATTAGACTGAGGGTGAGCTACTGATGATACATCAAGGCGGATGTGCTCTCATTGACAGAACTCCTCCATAGCCCCCTTGGATAGATTGGTGCCATTATCAGTTATAATGTTGTGTGGAAAGCCAAACCAGAAAATCACCTTTTTGATGAACTGAACCGCCATTGCCGCATCACACTTACTGATAGGCTCCGCTTCAACCCATTTGGTAAACTTGTCCACCGCCACCAAAAGGTGGGTCTTTTTATCTTGGGATCTCTTGAAGGGTCCAACCATATCAAGCCCCCAAGTCGCAAACGGCCAAGTAATTGGAATCATCCTCAACTCCTGCGCCGGTATATGAGCACGCCGTGAGAATTTCTGGCAAGCATCACACCTTCTGACCAAGTCCTCTGCGTCGGCATGAGCCGTCAACTAGTAGAACTCATGACGAAAAGCTTTAGCCACCAAAGATTTTGAACCGGCATGATGAACACAATCTCCTTCATGGATCTCTCTAAGAATGTCACAGCCCTCCTCAAGTGATACACACCGCTGAAAAGCCCCAGAGACGCTGCGATGATGAAGTTCTCCATTGACAATAGTCATTGACTTGGACCGCCGGATTATCTGTCGAGCCAAGACTTCGTCCTCTGGTAACTCACCTCGGTTCATGTATGCTAGGTAGGGAAGCGTCCAATCCGAAACAACATGAAGTGCCGCAACCAATTGTGCCTCCGGGTCAGGAACAGCCGAATCCTCTTCTGAAGGTAACTGTACCGACGGATTGTGCAATTCACCCAAGAAGGTATTGGGTGGAACCAGTTTACGCTGAGAACCCAGCCGGCTTAACGCGTCAGCTGCTTCATTCTTTCGTCGGTCTATATGATCCATCTGATAACCCTTGAAGTGTCCAGCAACAGCGTCTACCTCTCGTCGATATGTTGCCATGAGTGGATCCTTGGAATCCCACTTGCCAGATACTTGTTGTGCCACCAGGTCTAAATCGCCAAAGCATTTAACCGGGCTTAAGTTCATCTCCTTGGCCATTCGTAGACCATGGAGGAGAGCTTCATACTCAGCTGCATTGTTAGTACAAGGGAACATTAGACGGAGGACGTAACAAAACTTATCACCTCGCGGGGAAGTTAACACGACTCCAGCCCCCAAGCCCTCCAATTGCCTGGACCCATCAAAGTGAATAGTCCAATATGTGTGATCCGGATTTTCCTCAAGTGCTTGCAACTCTGTCCAATCGTTAATGAAATCCACCAATGCTTGGGATTTTATAGCAGTACGGGGCACATACTTCAATCCGTGCGGGCTAAGCTCAATGGCCCACTTTGCAACCCGACCAGTAGCTTCTCTGTTCTGGATTATATCTCCCAACGGAGCTAAACTGACAACGGTGATTGGGTGGCCTTGAAAATAGTGCTTTAGCTTCCGGTTTGCCATGAAGACTCCGTATACCAATTTCTGCCAATGAGGGTATCTCTGTTTTGATTCGATGAGCACCTCACTGATGTAGTAAACCGGCCGTTGAACCGGATATTCTTTGCCTGCCTCCTTGCGCTCTACCACAATGGCAACGCTTACCGCACGAGCGTTAGCAGCCACGTACAACAATAGCGGCTCATTGTCAACTGGGGCAGCAAGGACTGGTGGCTCTGCTAACTACTTCTTCAGGTCCTCAAACGCAGCATCGGCCGCATCACTCCAGACAAAGCGATATGTCTTTTTCATCATCTGATAAAGCGGAATAGCCTTCTCCCCCAAACGGCTGATAAACCGGCTGAGTGCCGCAATACAGCCCGCCACGCGTTGGACATCATTAATGCACGCCGGTTTAGCCAAGGATGTAATCGCCTTGATCTTCTCCGGATTAGCTTCGATTCCCCTGTTCGATACTAAGAACCCCAAGAGCTTGCCTGCCAGAACACCAAAAACGCACTTCTCTGGATTGAGCATCATTTTATAAACCCGGAGATTGTCGAAGGTCTCTTTCAGGTCTGTTACCAATGTCTCATCCTTCCTGTATTTCACCACAATGTCATCCACATATGCGTGAACATTCCGCCCAATCTGTCCATGAAGGCAATTCTGTACACAACGCGGATAGGTCGCCTGGGCACTCTTAAGCCCAAACGGCATAGAAACATAGCAGAAGGCTCCAAAGGGAGTTATAAAGGCCTTCTTCTCCTGGTCCTTGACTGCCATCTTGATCTGATGATAACCTGAATATGCATCCAAAAAACTTAGTCGCTCACATCATGTCGTAGCATCAATGATCTGATCAATACGGGGGGGGGCAAAGGGATCAGTTGGGCAAGCTTTGTTCAGATCTGTGTAATCAACACACATTCGCCAAGTGCCATTTTTCTTAAGTACTAGCACTGGATTAGCCAACCACTCTGGATGAAACACCTCAACTATAAAGCCTGCCGCCAAAAGGCTAGCCACTTCTTCTCCAATAGCCTTGCGCCTTTCTTCATTGAAGCGGCGCAGAAATTGCTTGATCGGTTTAAACTTAGGATCAATATTGAGATTGTGCTCAACGAGTTCCCTCGGTACACCTGGCATATCAAAAGGCTTCCATGCAAAGATGTCCTGATTCTCACGGATGAACTCGATGAGCGCGCTTTCCTATTTTGGATCTAGGTTAGCACTGATAGTGAACTGTTTGGATGAATCGCCAGGAACGAAGTCAACCTGTTTGGTCTCTTCGGCTGATTTGAACTTTAAAGCCGGATCATGCTCTGTGGTTGGTTTCTTCAGCGGGGATATATCTACCGGATCAACATTGTCCTTACAAAACTTCAGCTCCTCAGTTGCACAAACCGCTTCAGCATAAGCTGCACCACCTTCCTCGCATTCCAATGCAATCTTGCGACTCCCATGGACCATAATAGTTCCCTTGTGTCCTGGCATCTTGAGCTGTAGATAAACATAACACGGCCTTGCCATGAACTTGGCGTAAACCGGTCGCCCAAACAAGGCATGATATGGGCTCTTGATCTTTACCACCTCAAAGGTCACGGTCTCCTACCTGGAGTCGTGTTCATCTCCAAAGGTAACCTCTAGATCAATCTTGCCAACTGGGTATGCCGATTTTTCGGGCACCACCCCATGAAACACTGTATTGGACTGTCGGAGCTTCTTATCTGTCAGCCCCATACGCCGGAAAGTCTCATAATACAGAATGTTGATGCTGCTGCCTCCGTCCATAAGCACCTTGGTAAACTTGTAGCCACCCACCTGAGGTGCCACAACTAGAGCCAGCTGACCCGGATTATCAACCCGGGGCGGATGATCCTCTCTGCTCCACACAATGGGCTGCTCCGACCAACACAGGAAACGTGGCACCGCCGGTTCAACATAATGTACTGCCCTCTTTAGAACTTTCTGATCACGCTTGCACAAGCTCGTGGTGAAGACATGATACTGCCCACTGCTCAGCTCCTTCGGATTATTCTGATATCCGGATTGCTGCTGCTGTTGACGCTGTTGATTTCCCTGATCGTTATAACCACCCTGACCATGCTACTGGTTATGCTGATTGTGCCCATTGTGGTTGCCGTTACTGCCTTGGTACCCTGAACCGTATCCACCACCTTGATAACCCGGCCCTCGAAAACTAGGGCCTGATCCACCGGATGGTCCGTGATCATATTGAGACCGGTTCATGAATTCCTGCATAATGAAACAGTCTTTCCAGAGATGCGCAGCTGGCTTTCTGCTGTACCGTGGTTCGGGCAAGGCACATTCAACTGCCGCTCCAGATTAATAGGCGGCCTCCCATTCCGTGGGGGCGGTCTACCCTTGCGGCGCTGCCCATCATCTTGAGCACTGGTGTTGGCTACAAAGTCCAAATTAGCATCCGCTTTACGCTTACCATTGAATCCTTGACTCGCTGGGTTGGGCTGCGGCGCCTTACCATTCTTGCTTGCCTTCCTTGACTTGTCACCATCGGCGTCTGGGTGCTTGGTATTATCGGAGTCCGCATACTTCACTAAAATCCTTGGGCAGTTTCACGTTCCGCAAAGCGGGAGTAAGACAAGGCACTCCCAGGGAACTAGACATGGCCCCCGGTTCAACTGTGGTAGTGGGACGAACCGGCGTCGCCTGACGGGCTTCGTAATGTGCTGTTACTTCGGCCTCCCGGCGCTGCCTGCCCTGATCCACCACTTTCTGAGCATTTGTGTCTCCTCCTGCCGGATTATCCTGCCTCTGCGGATTACGTCTTCGTGCACTGCTTGACACGGTCGGTTCATCCAGACGCCTAGTATAACTCCGGCTTGGGAGGGGAGTTGAATGAATCCTCTCACGGCTGTGAGAATAAGCTTGCTGTTGAGTTAGCGCCGTCTCCAAGAACTCCCTGGCCCGTCGTGCCTCCACTGCTATGGGGGATGTTCCTTCAATGGGAAGGGCGGCCAGCCGTGAAGCAGCGGCGACTCTGTTATCCAATGGATTAGAATAAAGACCCGGGGGGTGGGCACATGCTGTGACGGTACAACCTGGCGGGTTGGCTCCGCGGCCGGCAGCTGGACTGACGCTCCCGTGCCCGGTGCCCCTCCCCGGTTCACCTCCGGCTAGTTACTGGTTCCTGCTCCTGGGTGCTAAAGAGATTCCTTGCCTCATAAACCGGTGGCAAGCGAGATCGTTGCCTTCTCATAATTACCTCGTGTGAAGCGGTCTGATCCAACATGAGTCGATAGGCTTGGGCGTCAAGCTCCGCCTGTCTTGTAGCCATCCTGGCTTTCTCAGCAGCTAGGTCCAACTTGGCTTGTTCAATCCGGCTCTTCACCTGAGCGACCTCCGCATCATGATGCTCCTTGTTGGCCTGAGCTACGTCTGCTGTTAATAGCGTTGTCAAAGTATCGATCAAAACAGATAAAATTTCAGATGGTGACTGGGCAGGATCTCCAACCCTAGCCCCCACCGCGTCTGATGTCAACGCCGCTGTTGTTGAGGACTTCTGCACAGGTTGTGATCCGGCCATAAAGACATCAACCCGGTTTGGCGGATCGAGGGGGTCTGGAATACTGTCACCATCGGAACAGCCCTCAGATCGGCCGTCCTACAGCAGGTATGAAGATTATGTTTCTCCGGAAGAAGATTCATCACCGGAATAGACAGCAGTCTAGCCGTCAGAGTCTGATCCATCCTCGGCTTGCACTCCATGCACTGCTCCAACGAAGACGTGCTTCACGGCGGGCTGAATCCGTGTAATGCCCAGGATGGGACTATATCTCCTACGTGTCGAGGCACGACTTAAAGATATAAGCCCATTCTGGAATGATCGCAAGTTTGGTATCTTTGCACGACTCATGTAAAAGAGGGATTAAATTGCAAAAGGAGATAGTTGGCTTACACTCGCCACTTCACACAATACATTACATAAGCAAATCATCATTCAAAACATCACAACCCGACTACGGGCGAAGATCCAAAAGAAAGATACCAAAACAACATAAAGCCACAGGTCAAGATCGAATCCTAGTAGAAACCACTACTGATCGTCGAAAACGTCACAAGCATACGGCCACTCTCTTCATCGGACTCCCGGTGAAGTTCTGATCCATCTTCTGCATCATTCTCGGCTAAACCTGCATCTGGTGTTGTAGTAACTGTGAGCCACGAGGACTCAGCAATCCCATAACCATGGGTATCAAGACTAGCAAAGCTTTATGGGTAGGAAGAGGTAAAGTGGTGAGGTTGCAGCAGCGACTAAGCATAATATGGTGGCTAACTTACGAGTACAAGAATAAGATGAGCATCTACGCAAACGGTCGCAAAAGTAGTGATCGCTAAAGATCCTGAACTACATACGAATCAAACATAACCCCACCGTGTTCTCTTCTCAAAGTGAAAAGAGACAGTCACGGTTACTCACACAGTTGTGTGTTTTACTTCGGATCCTCTGTCAAGTTTTCTACAACCGGACATTAACAAATTCCAATCTGCCACATAACCGCGGGCACGGCTTTCGAAAGATCATAACCCTGCTGGGGTGTCCCAACTTAGCCCATCACAAGCTCTCACGATTAGCTGAAGTGATAAATATAATATCATCACTCCTTATCTTAGGGAAATCCGATCAGGCTCGGCATCCCAGTGCACAAGACATTTCGACAATGGTAAAACAAGTCCAGCAAGACCTCCCGGCGTGCCGACACCCTGATAGTAGCCGCGCGTATCTCGTCTCAGGCCATGTCCGGATGAGCAATACGTACAGCAATCGAAGACCCTAGATAACTGGGTGGCACCGCAAGTGGCTCTAGTTTGGGACCAACACCATCAGCACTGGCCCCCCTGTTATGTAGAATTAAGAACCCGGGGACATGACCCCCTATGCAATTAATTAATTATTTAAGTTGTTATTATGAGCAAATTAAAACCAATGTTGGGCCTTGCTGGAGGAGTTTTATGTTGGGGAACGTTGCATGGAAAACAAAAAAATTTCTCTACGTTCACCAAGATCAATCTAGTAGATGCAACTACGAGGAGAGAGTAGGATCCACATACCCTTGTAGATCGCTAAGCGGAAGCGTTATGAACGCGGATGATGGAGTCGTACTCGCCGCGATTCAGATCGCCGAAGATCCTAGCACCGAAGCAACGGTGCCTCCGCGTTCTTCACACGTACGGCTCGGGGACGTCTCCTCCTTCTTGATCCAGCAAGGGGTGGAGGAGAGGTTGATGGAGAACCGGCAGCACGACGGCGTGGTGGTGATGGTGGAGGAGAATTCCAGCAGGGCTTCGCCTAAGCACCGCGGGAGAAGAAGATGTTGTGGGAGAGGGAGGGCAGCACCGAGGCACGAACTTGTGTTTGCCGCCCTCCCTTTGCCTCACTATATATAGGGGGGGTGGAGAGGTGAGGGGCGCCCTAGGGTTTCCCCTAGGGGGCCGGCGGCCAGGGCAAGGGGGGGGGCGGCGGCCAAGGGCCAGGCCCTAGGGTTTCCCCCCCTAGGTGCCTTGCCCCCCACTCCAAAGGGGTGCGGCTGCCCTAGGGGGTCCCACCCCCTTAGCCGCAATAGGAGAGGGCCCAGGGGGAGGCGCACAGCCCCTTGAGGGCTGTGGTGTCCCCCCTTGTGGCCCATTAGGCCCAGAACTACTTCCGGACCCCCCCGAAGCCCTTTCCGGTACTCCGCCGATTTCCCGATGCTCCCCGAAACACTTCCGGACTCCGAAACCTTTCATCCTATATATCAATCTTCGTCTCCGGACCATTCCGGAGACCCTCGTCATGTCCGGGATCTCATCCGGGACTCCGAACAACCTTCGGTAACCATGCACTCTTCTCACTAACAACCCTAGCGTCACCGAACCTTAAGTGTGTAGACCCTGCGGGTTCGGAAACCATGTAGACATGACCGAGACACTCCCAGGTCAATAACCAATAGCGGGATCTGGATACCCATATTGGTTCCCACATGTTTCTCGATGATCTCATCGGATGAACCACGATGTCAAGGATTCAGGCAATCCCGTATACAGTTCCCTTTGTCTCGTCGGTATGTTACTTGCCCGAGATTCGATCGTCGGTATCTCTATACCTAGTTCAATCTCGTTACCGGCAAGTCTCTTTACTCGTTACCGTAATACATAATCCCGTGACCAACTACTTGGTCACTTTGAGCTCATTGAGATGACGTATTACCGAGTGGGCCCGGAGATACCTCTCCGTCACACGGAGTGACAAATCCCAGTCTCGATCCATGTCAACCCAACAGACACCCTCGGAGATACCTGTAGAGTACCTTTATAGTCACCCAGTTACGTTGCGACGTTTGGCACACACAAAGCACTCCTACGGTGTTAGTGAGTTACATGATCTCATGGTCATAGGAAGTTATACTTGACATGCAGAAAACTATAGCGATAACTGACACGATCAAAAGCTATGTTAACGTTTGGGTCTCGTCCATCACATCATTCTCCTAATGATGTGATCCCGTTATCAAATGACAACTCATGTCTATGACCTGGAAACCGCGGTCATCTTTGATCAACGAGCTAGTCCTGTAGAGGCTCACTAGGGACACAAAGTCTGTCTATTCATCCACACGTGTATTTGAGTTTCCAATCAATACAGTTATAGCATGGATAATAAACGATTATCATGAACAAGGAAATATAATAATAACTCTTTTATTATTGCCTCTAGGGCATATTTCCAACATTTTATTCAAAGTCGAACTGTCAAGGGGTCCCCATCCACCCATCATGTAAGGAACGCAAAATCAAGGAACATAATGCCGGTTTATCGGCGCCTAAGGTGGCATGAGTGGAACAAAACACCGAGCAAAAGGCCAAGCCTTCCACCCATGCACAGTATATATGTGTGTTAATAATATTAATAGATATTTTGATATACCAACAACAAGTTCCCACCTGGAACGATCTTCATCTTCACCTGCAACTAACAACGCTATAAGAGGGGCTGAGCAAGCGGGTAACATAGCCAAACAGTGGTTTTGCTAGGAAGGTTTCAAAGGTTAAAGGTTTCATGGCAACAAGGAGAGGCTGACATAAAAGATGGGTAGCGCGACATGTAACGATAGCATCGAGACAACTAAGCATGGCAATGGTAGTAAAGGTATCCAAGGGTATGATCATCTTGCCTGGGATTCCGCAAGGGAGAAGAACGGGTCCATGAAGTAGACGGAGCAACATAGTCGAGCGAATCCTCACAACTCCGGAACAAAACCGAAGCTAACAAGAGAAGCAACCGGAAAGAAGCAAACAACACGGTAAACACACAAGCATAAACATGGCATACGATGCACATCCAAGTATGATGCATGTCCGGTTTAAATATGCATTGCATGGCAAGGTGCACAAACAAAACTACAAGTTAAGTGGAGCTCAATATGCAACGAGTTGCATATTGACGAAACACCACATGTTATTTATTTAGTTGACTCTCGTTTATTTACAAGACAAGATTAAATGTTTGTTAACATGGCAAGAGGTGAAGCAAAAACAAACTACCTATTTAGGCAATTTAAATGAGGCCGGAAAATAACAACAACAAATCCGGAAAATCCCCATGAGCATGTTTAGTAATTTTATGAAAACAACCATTCACACATTATAAAGTTGTTAACATGATGCGGATGACATGATCAAGTTTTATGCAATCTTATTAAAAGTTGACATGACGAGATAAGAAGTATTTTTCACCGTGGTGGAAAGAAGGGGTGCCACGGCAACGATCCGAAAATGATGCAATGGCAACATCTCGGTTCCGGTAACCCGTTGAGAGACCGGAGCAAAAGAAAGGAGACGTGAGCGAGTGAAACAAGATGAAAAGGTGGGGTGATCCCGTCACCGGGTTCCCACGGGTCGGCGACGAGGCAACCGAGGAGCATGAAAAAAGTTGAAACGGGAACGGAGCACACAAGTGAAACATCTCATACAACACATCAAGCATTCGTCCACGGGGTCGTCTCGGGGTTATACCTTCGAAGCGTTCGTTCTCGGAGGGGGTTCGAGATCGTAGAGGAAGAAGTCGTTCTCGCAATTCGTAGTGGAAGTAGGCGTTCACGTGACGGCAGTTGAAGTAGTTGTACACGAAGTCGTCAACGAAGTAGTCGTTCTCGTTTCGTAGTTGTACTTGACGGTTTCGATGGCTCCGGGCGTCGTGGTACTTGGGGTCTCGGTCTTGTCGACGGTAGTCGTTCACATTGGCGTCTTCGTTCACGGTCGTTGTAGAGGTAAAGTCGTCGGTAGTCGAACTTGACGAAAAACACACCAGCTGTAGTTGTACTCGGGTTCTTGTGGTCGTGCCGTTGGGGTACTTGCGTCCATGGTGTCTTGCGAGTTGTAGGTGGCAGTAGAGGTACACAACATCCTGGCACTTGGCGAAAAAAACAACAGCAACAGCCACGGAGGTACACGGAGACAACGAAGACCTCCGGTGAGAGACGCGGCTACCGGGGCTGAGCAAACGGACTCGGGCCCGAGGAAGAAGACGGCAGCAACGCTATCTCCAACGAGAACCAGGGCAGAGGAGGTCGGGGCGAGGCGACGGGCTAGCGACCAGCGGAAGCTTGAGGTCGGGGAGGACGGGGCGCTCGGGGCCTGGGTCGACGCGGCTCCGCGCGCTGGAGGGGCGCTGGAGGCGCGAGGTCGCGGCCTTGGCGACGCGAGGAAGGCCACGGCGCGCGGGATTGGAGGCAGCAGGGGCCATGGCGCGGACGAGGGAGCTACGGTCGCTGCGGCCTCGATGGCCTGGAGGGGGTCGGGGCCCGGCCGGGCGCTGGAGGCTCTCGAGGAGCGAGCGAGGGCTCGCGCGGCTGGGGCGCTAGAGATGGGGTGGCCGGCGGAGCTGACGTGCTGGCCGGCGGGGCGGCCATGGCGAGCGGACGGCGCGGCCATGGGGCGGCCGGCTCGCGGGAGAAGCGGCGGGCGCGACGCGTCGAGGTGGCTGGCGGCGACCTGGGGCGCGCAAGGAGCGGCGCGGGAGGTCAGGCAGCAGGGGCGAGGCGAGAGGATGGAGAGGTGCGGGTGAAGGGGAAAACGAGGAGAGGGAGATCGAGGGAGCGGAGCGAGCGATGCGGGACTCTGGCGGCGCATCGGGAGGACGAGGGGAGAGATGGAGAGGAGCGGGGTCGATCGCTGGCTAGGGTTCGGGCGAGGGAGTGGGCCTGGAGGGATGGAGGCTGAGGCCCAGATGGCCAGAAGCCTTAGGGAGGCCTCGCTGGGCCGAAGGACCTGATGGGCCAGGAGGCCTGGGCCAAAACATAGCTGGCGGCTGGGATCTCCTATTTATTTCTTTAACAGAAAAAATAGAGAGAGTGCAAAATAATTAAGAAAAGAGGCCAAGAACAGGAAATAAAGGATGGAACATTTTTGTAAGGCTTTAATGAATATTACCAACCCAACAAAAATGGTTCGGACAAAATAGGGAAGTGCAAACCAAAAATATTAGCTTGCCTTAAAGGAGTTTGGAAGGAGTCTAGATTTTTGGAGGAGCCTCGATACAACGGAAAAGAATTATGGACAAGGTTTGGAGGCAAGGAATAAGAAAGAGAAGGCATGGGGGAAAATATGCAAGTGTGTTGGGTTAATTCCGAACAAATGGAATAATTTAATATAGCTCCCTAATAATATTGAGAGGCTTTTATATGTTATAAAGAGAAGTCATCCTTCCCTCGATTTAAATGGACCAAAGGTCCACCCAATTTATTTAAGTTGAGATGCAAAAGAAATATGACATGATGGCATGATGACAAGATGCAATGTAAAAAAAAATAACACAAGCACAAATGAAACACACGGGAGAACCCGGAACATCTGGAATCTTCTGGAATCTTCTGGGACGTCGGTCTTCGGGCGTCACAACTCTCCCACACTAACAGAGGATCTCGACCCGAGATCCTAGAGATGACACCGGATAAAACGGAAAAGGAAGAGGTAAAACAAAGTTGCTTCTTTGACAGACGAGTGAAACCAAGAACCTTGAGAGGTTGAACAAACTTGAAAGAAAGAATGCAACGGAGATGAACGAAGTTGAGAGCACTCCGGTAAAAAGGAGGAACAAGGAACATCACGAGAACCTTGTAGGTTGAAAGACATGAAACAAGAGCTTATGAACCAAAAGAATAGGAAACTGCAACGGTATAGCCAAGGAATAAGAATGACGGAATTTGGACAGCACTCCGTCTGAAAATGGAAGGAATTAACAAGAACTTGAGAAGATGGAATGATACTTGATGAGAACAACAACATATTGCCTTTGAAACAATTGAAAGGATGGCACAAGAGGTAAGAAAGATTTCAGACAGCACTCCGGTTGAAAAGTGAGGCAAAACTAGATAAGATGACGGAACTTGAATGAAGAATACAACACTCCGGTTAAATGGATAAGCAAGGAAAAAAACATCATCTCGATAAAACGAGATGAGGGTTTGGAGAGAGCAACATCACAAAGCCTCCGGAACGAAAGAATAGATGCAAGATTGTTGGGAAGAAAGAACGGATAAGAAAATGGCAACTTCTCTCAAAATTGAATTTGGAAGAGCATCCTTACGAAGAAGGGATGAACGGAGTTGTTGGAAAAATCAACAACGAAAACGAATAAGCTTGATGTGGGCTTATGGAAAACATCTTAAATTTAAGAGGTGGCAACCAGCCACTGACGGAAACATTTAACTGGATTGAGATCAACAAGGAGACGATAAACTTATTTCACCGGGAGGATAAATGAAGAACTTGGGTCATTTATGAGCACCATAATTAGCAACAATCCTTAGGGAAAGCTTTTAGGTGAAATACAACCCAAGATTACTCCAACGAATAATTGAAGAGTTGAAAAGATCTCCTGAACAAGGAAAAATGATGGTTTTAAATATCTCATTCTTGATAACTCGTGAATCATGAAACATGAAGGAATTGTCAAGAATGACATAACACCATCTGAAAAGATAAGGTAGAAAGGATTGCACTTGGAAATAATGATGAAGAATGTTTAAGCTCCAACAAGAATCTTGATGAAAACTTCGAGGATGAATTAATTGATGATGAACCACCATGAAGAACTCCGGTAACAAAAGGATGAGAAGTGAAAGATGAAAAGAATAAGATTCAAGGCCTGCGATGAATTAGATGGAGCTTTGAAAAGATATAATAGAAATAACTTGGAGCTCCGGAAAACAAGATGAAGAATTAGAACCTTGAATATATATGATGAACAAGCTCCGGAAAACAGAGATTAATCACTTCGAGGAAAAATAAGAATAAGATTTACTGTATGCTTATCCTTCATCAAATTAAATTGATGACAAGCAAACGGATTTGGCATACTACTTATTCTCGTTGCAAAGAATTAAGAGAGATCTCGCACAAGCTTGGGTAAATCTACAACGAACCACCGGTAGGATTATGAAAAGAACAAATGAATTAATGCGATAACAAAGGAAGATAAAACTTGAATGAACCACCGTAAGAATATGGAGACGAACGAAGAGACATCGATGAAGAATATTTGGAGGACGAAGTTGAAAACTGAGAACGAAGAATCTTCTGAAATGATGGCCTTCGGAGGATCACAAAGAAAAGAATTCATGAAAAATCTTGAGAGAACGGGCCAAGATTTAAGAGAAACACTTCTCCGGTCTCCAAATGTTGAGAATGAAGACGAGAAATGCCATGAAGAATTGTTGAGCACTCCGGAATGAAGAATTAAAAAGGTTGAAACAACGATGAAAAGAATTTGAAAGCGATCTTGGAGAAGGCATGTGACTGATGGGATTCATACTTACGTCACACTTGAAAAGAATTCTGTAACAACTCCGGATAATTAGAAGAGTCAGGTAAGATCCTGGGAAAAGACCTGTGGGTTAGGGCCCACTAAAGAAATCACCGTTGGAAAAGATTGCTTAAGAGATATTGCACCGGTTGAATTAAATGGCTTGAATAAGATGACAATCTCAAAATATCTTGAATGGATTAAGAATTGAAACACGAATCTTCTGAGATATCTTGAGCTCTCCAGATAAGAATAGCAAGAGGAGAATGATTAATTGGTGCACCGGAATAAGAAAGCATTGTGAAATGAGGGAAAAGGATAAGATCAACACCGAAATCTTGAATTACATCCACCGGCAGAATTTGAGAACAAAAGAATGATGAACTTGAAGCTCTTGAGCATCTTCACGATAAATCACCGGATAAGAACATTGAAGGAAAAGAATGAAGAAATATCACATGAATAAAATGGATACTCCATTTGAGAATCTCTTGCTCCAGGAAGAAGAAGGGTGGGAGGGTGGGGAAACACAGATAACTTGGGATGAATGAAACAGACAAAACGTCGGATTTCTCAACGGCGTCCGTATGAATAACTTGAAGAGAAGGCACACCGGTTGGAAAAGAATTTAACATGACCATCTTGATGATTAAGAAGGACTAGCACTCCCATAGAAATATGAGAATACCGATTAGGAAAGGTATGGAATCAACATTTGACATCGAAGCAACTTGAATACCAGAATCAAATCAAAACAACGGATAGATATGTTGCAGCATGATCTTCACAATATCATTCAAACCGAGAATTGCACGAATGAATTCCGCAGGTACATCGACTTGTCGAGAAGCCACTTGGAAGAACAAAAGGTAAATAAAAAGCAACAATGAGCAGATGGAACAAATACAAGATAGAAGCTTCGTTCGACATATTCGTGCTGAAATCTCATGGAACGTGTTACAAAAGGGTTTTGCAATCCCCGGATCAGCATAGCCAAGGATCCTTTAAGATGCAACTCCCGATCGGAACAAGCCCATAAAACCACTTCACTAAATGTAGAACCCCGAACTTCATATCATGCACTCGTTGGAAGAATGCCTAAAACTACTGGATGAACCCACCTATTAATTCTGAAAGTTTCCAGTTATGCAATCAGGTGTTGGGGATACAGGGGAAGCACCGCGCACTCAACTCTAATCCTACATCCAGCTGTATCCATCCTTCAACACATAACCAGTTATTTCCGGAAACCGTTTACCTCGGACCTTCGAAACGCATCTACTATACAAGCTATGGCAATACTCCTGAACTACCTCCCCAGTACTGGGTGATGTCGGGGTTATCTTGCCACTAACCGCATAGGAGAGTTTTCGATGTCGTCCATCTTATGTATTCTAGTACTGCCGCGATGGATTTGTGACGACAACACCTCGGAGCTCAACTCCCCGGGACACTGCCACAACCCCTAATGACAGGAGGCATCGAGAACAATGTTCTCGTCACAAAGACATCGAAACAATCCAAACAATACTCGTGAGATCCTAAAAACAAATTGGTGAATTTTTTAGAGTAGAAGAGATAAGAGTAATCGTTAGGAGTCCTCACCGGAGCGGAAGGGGATGAGAAGCAAAGAAATCCTACTCTCCGATATAAATATAGGACTCAAAATATTTTCAGTGTGTGCCTAGACTCAACCGTCAATGATTTGATCAATCAGTGGGGGCTTCTAGGTCGGAGAAGGCTCTGAATACCAACTTGTAATGCCCAGGATGGTACTATATCTCCTACGTGTCGAGGCACGACTTAAAGATATAAGCCCATTCTGGAATGATCGTAAGTTTGGTATCTTTGCACGACTCATGTAAAAGAGGGATTAAATTGCAAAAGGAGATAGTTGTCTTACACTCGCCACTTCACACAATACATTACATAAGCAAATCATCATTCAAAACATCACAACCCGACTACGGGCGAAGATCCAAAAGAAAGATACCAAAACAACATAAAGCCACAGGTCAAGATCGAATCCTAGTAGAAACCACTACTGATCGTCGAAAACGTCACAAGCATACGACCACTCTCTTCATCGGACTCCCGGTGAAGTTTTGATCCATCTTCTGCATCATTCTCGGCTGAACCTGCATCTGGTGTTGTAGTAACTGTGAGCCACGAGGACTCAGCAATCCCATAACCATGGGTATCAAGACTAGCAAGGCTTTATGGGTAGGAAGAGGTAAAGTGGTGAGGTTGCAGCAGCGACTAAGCATAATATGGTGGCTAACTTACGAGTACAAGAATAAGATGAGCATCTACGCAAACGGTCGCAAAAGTAGTGATCGCTAAAGATCCTGAACTACATACGAATCAAACATAACCCCACCGTGTTCTCTTCTCAAAGTGAAAAGAGACAATCACGGTTACTCACACAGTTGTGTGTTTTACTTCGGATCCTCTGTCAAGTTTTTTACAACCGAACATTAACAAATTCCAATCTGCCACATAACCGCGGGCACGGCTTTCGAAAGATCATAACCCTGCTGGGGTGTCCCAACTTAGCCCATCACAAGCTCTCACGATTAGTTGAAGTGATAAATATAATATCATCACTCCTTATCTTAGGGAAATCCGATCAGGCTCGGCATCCCAGTGCACAAGACATTTCGACAATGGTAAAACAAGTCCAGCAAGACCTCCCGGCGTGCCGACACCCTGATAGTAGCCGCGCGTATCTCGTCTCAGGCCACGTCCGGATGAGCAATACGTACAGCAATCGAAGACCCTAGATAACTGGGTGGCACCGCAAGTGGCTCTAGTTTGGGACCAACACCATCAGCACTGGCCCCCCTGTTATGTAGAATTAAGAACCCGGGGACATGACCCCCTATGCAATTAATTAATTATTTAAGTTGTTATTATGAGCAAATTAAAACCAATGTTGGGCCTTGCTGGAGGAGTTTTATTCAAAGTCGAACTGTCAAGGGGTCCCCATCCACCCATCATGTAAGGAACGCAAAATCAAGGAACATAATGCCGGTTTATCGGCGCCTAAGGTGGCATGAGTGGAACAAAACACCGAGCAAAAGGCCAAGCCTTCCACCCATGCACGGTATATATGTGTGTTAATAATATTAATAGATATTTTGATATACCAACAACAAGTTCCCACCTGGAACGATCTTCATCTTCACCTGCAACTAACAACGCTATAAGAGGGGCTGAGCAAGCGGGTAACATAGCCAAACAGTGGTTTTGCTAGGAAGGTTTCAAAGGATAAAGGTTTCATGGCAACAAGGAGAGGCTGACATAAAAGATGGGTAGCCCGACATGTAACGATAGCATCGAGACAACTAAGCATGGCAATGGTAGTAAAGGTATCCAAGGGTATGATCATCTTGCCTGGGATTCCGCAAGGGAGAAGAACGGGTCCATGAAGTAGACGGAGCAACATAGTCGAGCGAATCCTCACAACTCCGGAACGAAACCGAAGCTAACAAGAGAAGCAACCGGAAAGAAGCAAACAACACGGTAAACACACAAGCATAAACATGGCATACGATGCACATCCAAGTATGATGCATGTCCGGTTTAAATATGCATTGCATGGCAAGGTGCACAAACAAAACTACAAGTTAAGTGGAGCTCAATATGCAACGAGTTGCATATTGACGAAACACCACATGTTATTTATTTAGTTGACTCTCGTTTATTTACAAGACAAGATTAAATGTTTGTTAACATGGCAAGAGGTGAAGCAAAAACAAACTACCTATTTAGGCAATTTAAATGAGGCCGGAAAATAACAACAACAAATCCGGAAAATCCCCATGAACATGTTTAGTAATTTTAAGAAAACAACCATTCACACATTATAAAGTTGTTAACATGATGCGGATGACATGATCAAGTTTTATGCAATCTTATTAAAAGTTGACATGACGAGATAAGAAGTATTTGTCACCGTGGTGGAAAGAAGGGGTGCCACGGCAACGATCCGAAAATGATGCAATGGCAACATCTCGGTTCCGGTAACCCGTTGAGAGACCGGAGCAAAAGAAAGGAGACGTGAGCGAGTGAAACAAGATGAAAAGGTGGGGTGATCCCGTCACCGGGTTCCCACGGGTCGGCGACGAGGCAACCGAGGAGCATGAAAAAAGTTGAAACGGGAACGGAGCACACAAGTGAAACATCTCATACAACACATCAAGCATTCGTCCACGGGGTCGTCTCGGGGTTATACCTTCGAAGCGTTCGTTCTCGGAGGGGGTTCGAGATCGTAGAGGAAGAAGTCGTTCTCGCAATTCGTAGTGGAAGTAGGCGTTCACGTGACGGCAGTTGAAGTAGTTGTACACGAAGTCGTCAACGAAGTAGTCGTTCTCGTTTCGTAGTTGTACTTGACGGTTTCGATGGCTCCGGGCGTCGTGGTACTTGGGGTCTCGGTCTTGTCGACGGTAGTCGTTCACATTGGCGTCTTCGTTCACGGTCGTCGTAGAGGTAAAGTCGTCGGTAGTCGAACTTGACGAAAAACACACCAGCTGTAGTTGTACTCGGGTTCTTGTGGTCGTGCCGTTGGGGTACTTGCGTCCATGGTGTCTTGCGAGTTGTAGGTGGCAGTAGAGGTACATAACATCCTGGCACTTGGCGAAAAAAAACAACAGCAACAGCCACGGAGGTACACGGAGACAACGAAGACCTCCGGTGAGAGACGCGGCTACCGGGGCTGAGCAAACGGACTCGGGCCCGAGGAAGAAGACGGCAGCAACGCTATCTCCAACGAGAACCAGAGCAGAGGAGGTCGGGGCGAGGCGACGGGCTGGCGACCAGCGGAAGCTTGAGGTCGGGGAGGACGGGGCGCTCGGGGCCTGGGTCGACGCGGCTCCGCGCGCTGGAGGGGCGCTGGAGGCGCGAGGTCGCGGCCTTGGCGACGCGAGGAAGGCCACGGCGCGCGGGATTGGAGGCAGCAGGGGCCATGGCGCGGACGAGGGAGCTGCGGTCGCTGCGGCCTCGATGGCCTGGAGGGGGTCGGGGCCCGGCCGGGCGCTGGAGGCTCTCGAGGAGCGAGCGAGGGCTCGCGCGGCTGGGGCGCTAGAGATGGGGTGGCCGGCGGAGGTGACGTGCTGGCCGGCGGGGCGGCCATGGCGAGCGGACGGCGCGGCCATGGGGCGGCCGGCTCGCGGGAGAAGCGGCGGGCGCGGCGCGTCGAGGTGGCTGGCGGCGACCTGGGGCGCGCAAGGAGCGGCGCGGGAGGTCAGGCAGCAGGGGCGAGGCGAGAGGATGGAGAGGTGCGGGCGAAGGGGAAAACGAGGAGAGGGAGATCGAGGGAGCGGAGCGAGCGATGCGGGACTCTGGCGGCGCATCGGGAGGACGAGGGGAGAGATGGAGAGGAGCGGGGTCGATCGCTGGCTAGGGTTCGGGCGAGGGAGTGGGCCTGGAGGGATGGAGGCTGAGGCCCAGATGGCCAGAAGCCTTAGGGAGGCCTGGCTGGGCCGAAGGACCTGATGGGCCAGGAGGCCTGGGCCAAAACATAGTTGGCGGCTGGGATCTCCTATTTATTTCTTTAACAGAAAAAATAGAGAGAGTGCAAAATAATTAAGAAAAGAGGCCAAGAATAGGAAATAAAGGATGGAACATTTTTGTAAGGCTTTAATGAATATTACCAACCCAACAAAAATGGTTCGGACAAAATAGGGAAGTGCAAACCAAAAATATTAGCTTGCCTTAAAGGAGTTTGGAAGGAGTCTAGATTTTTGGAGGAGCCTCGATACAACGGAAAAGAATTATGGACAAGGTTTGGAGGCAAGGAATAAGAAAGAGAAGGCATGGGGAAAAATATGCAAGTGTGTTGGGTTAATTCCGAACAAATGGAATAATTTAATATAGCTCCCTAATAATATTGAGAGGCTTTTATATGTTATAAAGAGAAGTCATCCTTCCCTCGATTTAAATGGACCGAAGGTCCACCCAATTTATTTAAGTTGAGATGCAAAAGAAATATGACATGATGGCATGATGACAAGATGCAATGTAAAAAAATAAATAACACAAGCACAAATGAAACACACGGGAGAACCCGGAACATCTGGAATCTTCTGGAATCTTCTGGGACGTCGGTCTTCGGGCGTCACAACTCTCCCACACTAACAGAGGATCTCGACCCGAGATCCTAGAGATGACACCGGATAAAACGGAAAAGGAAGAGGTAAAACAAAGTTGCTTCTTTGACAGACGAGTGAAACCAAGAACCTTGAGAGGTTGAACAAACTTGAAAGAAAGAATGCAACGGAGATGAACGAAGTTGAGAGCACTCCGGTAAAAAGGAGGAACAAGGAACATCACGAGAACCTTGTAGGTTGAAAGACATGAAACAAGAGCTTATGAACCAAAAGAATAGGAAACTGCAACGGTATAGCCAAGGAATAAGAATGACGGAATTTGGACAGCACTCCGTCTGAAAATGGAAGGAATTAACAAGAACTTGAGAAGATGGAATGATACTTGATGAGAACAACAACATATTGCCTTTGAAACAATTGAAAGGATGGCACAAGAGGTAAGAAAGATTTCAGACAGCACTCCGGTTGAAAAGTGAGGCAAAACTAGATAAGATGACGGAACTTGAATGAAGAATACAACACTCCGGTTAAATGGATAAGCAAGGAAAAAAACATCATCTCGATAAAACGAGATGACGGTTTGGAGAGAGCAACATCACAAAGCCTCCGGAACGAAAGAATAGATGCAAGATCGTTGGGAAGAAAGAACGGATAAGAAAATGGCAACTTCTCTCAAAATTGAATTTGGAAGAGCATCCTTACGAAGAAGGGATGAACGGATTTGTTGGAAAAATCAACAACGAAAACGAATAAGCTTGATCTGGGCTTATGGAAAACATCTTAAATTTAAGAGGTGACAACCAGCCACTGACGGAAACATTTAACTGGATTGAGATCAACAAGGAGACGATAAACTTATTTCACCGGGAGGATAAATGAAGAACTTGGGTCATTTATGAGCACCATAATTAGCAACAATCCTTAGGGAAAGCTTTTAGGTGAAATACAACCCAAGATTACTCCAACGAATAATTGAAGAGTTGAAAAGATCTCCTGAACAAGGAAAAATGATGGTTTTAAATATCTCATTCTTGATAACTCGTGAATCATGAAACATGAAGGAATTGTCAAGAATGACATAACACCATCTGAAAAGATAAGGTAGAAAGGATTGCACTTGGAAATAATGATGAAGAATGTTTAAGCTCCAACAAGAATCTTGATGAAAACTTCGAGGATGAATTAATTGATGATGAACCACCATGAAGAACTCCGGTAACAAAAGGATGAGAAGTGAAAGATGAAAAGAATAAGATTCAAGGCTTGCGATGAATTAGATGGAGCTTTGAAAAGATATAATAGAAATAACTTGGAGCTCCGGAAAACAAGATGAAGAATTAGAACCTTGAATATATATGATGAACAAGCTCCGGAAAACAGAGATTAATCACTTCGAGGAAAAATAAGAATAAGATTTACTGTATGCTTATCCTTCATCAAATTAAATTGATGACAAGCAAACGGATTTGGCATACTACTTATTCTCGTTGCAAAGAATTAAGAGAGATCTCGCACAAGCTTGGGTAAATCTACAACGAACCACCGGTAGGATTATGAAAAGAACAAATGAATTAATACGATAACAAAGGAAGAGAAAACTTGAATGAACCACCGTAAGAATATGGAGACGAACGAAGAGACATCGATGAAGAATATTTGGAGGACGAAGTTGAAAACTGAGAACGAAGAATCTTCTGAAATGATGGCCTTCGGAGGATCACAAAGAAAAGAATTCATGAAAAATCTTGAGAGAACGGGCCAAGATTTAAGAGAAACACTTCTCCGGTCTCCAAATGTTGAGAATGAAGACGAGAAATGCCATGAAGAATTGTTGAGCACTCCGGAATGAAGAATTAAAAAGGTTGAAACAACGATGAAAAGAATTTGAAAGCGATCTTGGAGAAGGCATGTGACTGATGGGATTCATACTTACGTCACACTTGAAAAGAATTCTGTAACAACTCCGGATAATTAGAAGAGTCAGGTAAGATCCTGGGAAAAGACATGTGGGTTAGGGCCCACTAAAGAAATCACCGTTGGAAAAGAGTGCTTAAGAGATATTGCACCGGTTGAATTAAATGGCTTGAATAAGATGACAATCTCAAAATATCTTGAATGGATTAAGAATTGAAACACGAATCTTCTGAGATATCTTGAGCTCTCCAGATAAGAATAGCAAGAGGAGAATGATTAATTGGTGCACCGGAATAAGAAAGCATTGTGAAATGAGGGAAAAGGATAAGATCAACACCGAAATCTTGAATTACATCCACCGGCAGAATTTGAGAACAAAAGAATGATGAACTTGAAGCTCTTGAGCATCTTCACGATAAATCACCGGATAAGAACATTGAAGGAAAAGAATGAAGAAATATCACATGAATAAAATGGATACTTCATTTGAGAATCTCTTGCTCCAGGAAGAAGAAGGGTAGGAGGGTGGGGAAACACAGATAACTTGGGATGAATGAAACAGACAAAACTTTGGATTTCTCAACGGCGTCCGTATGAATAACTTGAAGAGAAGGCACACCGGTTGGAAAAGAATTTAACATGACCATCTTGATGATTAAGAAGGACTAGCACTCCCATATAAATATGAGAATACCGCTTAGGAAAGGTATGGAATCAACATTTGACATCGAAGCAACTTGAATACCAGAATCAAATCAAAACAACGGATAGATATGTTGCAGCATGATCTTCACAATATCATTCAAACCGAGAATTGCATGAATGAATTCCGCAGGTACATCGACTTGTCGAGAAGCCACTTGGAAGAACAAAAGGTAAATAAAAAGCAACAATGAGCAGATGGAACAAATACAAGATAGAAGCTTCGTTCGACATATTCGTGCTGAAATCTCATGGAACGTGTTACAAAAGGGTTTTGCAATCCCCGGATCAGCATAGCCAAGGATCCTTTAAGATGCAACTCCCGATCGGAACAAGCCCATAAAACCACTTCACTAAATGTAGAACCCCGAACTTCATATCATGCACTCGTTGGAAGAATGCCTAAAACTACTGGATGAACCCACCTATTAATTCTGAAAGTTTCCAGTTATGCAATCAGGTGTTGGGGATACAGGGGAAGCACCGCGCACTCAACTCTAATCCTACATCCAGCTGTATCCATCCTTCAACACATAACCAGTTATTTCCGGAAACCGTTTACCTCGGACCTTCGAAACGCATCTACTATACAAGCTATGGCAATACTCCCGAACTACCTCCCCAGTACTGGGTGATGTCGGGGTTATCTTGCCACTAACCGCATAGGAGAGTTTTCGATGTCGGCCATCTTAAGTATTCTAGTACTGCCGCGATGGATTTGTGACGACAACACCTCGGAGCTCAACTCCCCGGGACACTGCCACAACCCCTAATGACAGGAGGCATCGAGAACAATGTTCTCGTCACAAAGACATCGGAACAATCCAAACAATACTCGTGAGATCCTAAAAACAAATTGGTGAATTTTTTAGAGTAGAAGATATAAGAGTAATCATCAGGAGTCCTCACCGGAGCGGAAGGGGATGAGAAGCAAAGAAATCCTACTCTCCGATATAAATATACGACTCAAAATATTTTCAGTGTGTGCCTAGACTCAACCGTCAACGATTTGATCAATCAGTGGGGGCTTCTAGGTCGGAGAAGGCTCTGAATACCAACTTGTAATGCCCAGGATGGTACTGTATCTCCTACGTGTCGAGGCACGACTTAAAGATATAAGCCCATTCTGGAATGATCGCAAGTTTGGTATCTTTGCACGACTCATGTAAAAGAGGGATTAAATTGCAAAAGGAGATAGTTGTCTTACACTCGCCACTTCACACAATACATTACATAAGCAAATCATCATTCAAAACATCACAACCCGACTACGGGCGAAGATCCAAAAGAAAGATACCAAAACAACATAAAGCCACAGGTCAAGATCGAATCCTAGTAGAAACCACTACTGATCGTCGAAAACGTCACAAGCATACGGCCACTCTCTTCATCGGACTCCCGGTGAAGTTCTGATCCATCTTCTGCATCATTCTCGGCTGAACCTGCATCTGGTGTTGTAGTAACTATGAGCCACGAGGACTCAGCAATCCCATAACCATGGGTATCAAGACTAGCAAAGCTTTATGGGTAGGAAGAGGTAAAGTGGTGAGGTTGCAGCAGCGACTAAGCATAATATGGTGGCTAACTTACGAGTACAAGAATAAGATGAGCATCTACGCAAACGGTCACAAAAGTAGTGATCGCTAAAGATCCTGAACTACATACGAATCAAACATAACCCCACCGTGTTCTCTTCTCAAAGTGAAAAGAGACAATCACGGTTACTCACACAGTTGTGTGTTTTACTTCGGATCCTCTGTCAAGTTTTTTACAACCGAACATTAACAAATTCCAATCTGGCACATAACCGCGGGCACGGCTTTCGAAAGATCATAACCCTACAGGGGTGTCCCAACTTAGCCCATCACTAGCTCTCACGATTGGCTGAAGTGATAAATATAATATCATCACTCCTTATCTTAGGGAAATCCGATCAGGCTCGGCATCCCAGTGCATAAGACATTTCGACAATGGTAAAACAAGTCCAGCAAGACCTCCCGGCGTGCCGACACCCTGATAGTAGCCGCGCGTATCTCGTCTTAGGCCACGTCCGGATGAGCAATACGTACAGCAACCGAAAACCCCAGATAACTGGGTGGCACCGCAAGTGGCTCTAGTTTGGGACCAACACCATTAGCACTGGCCCCCCTGTTATGTAGAATTAAGAACCCGGGGACATGACCCCCTATGCAATTAATTAATTATTTAAGTTGTTATTATGAGCAAATTAAAACCAATGTTGGGCCTTGCTGGAGGAGTTTTATTCAAAGTCGAACTGTCAAGGGGTCCCCATCCACCCATCGTGTAAGGAACGCAAAATCAAGGAACATAATGCCAGTTTATCGGCGCCTAAGGTGGCATGAGTGGAACAAAACACCGAGCAAAAGGCCAAGGCTTCCACCCATGCCCAGTATATAGGTGTGTTAATAATATTAATAGATATTGTGATATACCAACAACAAGTTCCCACCTGGAACGATCTTCATCTTCACCTGCAACTAACAACGCTATAAGAGGGGCTGAGCAAGCGGGTAACATAGCCAAACAGTGGTTTTGCTAGGAAGGTTTCAAAGGTTAAAGGTTTCATGGCAACAAGGAGAGGCTCACATAAAAGATGGGTAGCGCGACATGTAACGATAGCATCGAGACAACTAAGCATGGCAATGGTAGTAAAGCTATCCAAGGGTATGATCATCTTGCCTGGGATTCCGCAAGGGAGAAGAACGGATCCATGAAGTAGACGGAGCAACATAGTCGAGCGAATCCTCACAACTCCGGAACAAAACCGAAGCTAACAAGAGAAGCAACCGGAAAGAAGCAAACAACACGGTAAACACACAAGCATAAACATGGCATACGATGCACATCAAAGTATGATGCATGTCCGGTTTAAATATGCATGGCATGGCAAGGTGCACAAACAAAACTACAAGTTAAGTGGAGCTCAATATGCAACGAGTTGCATATTGACGAAACACCAGATGTTATTTATTTAGTTGACTCTCGTTTATTTACAAGACAAGATTAAATGTTTGTTAACATGGCAAGAGGTGAAGCAAAAACAAACTACCTATTTAGGCAATTTAAATGAGGCCGGAAAATAACAACAACAAATCCGGAAAATCCCCATGAGCATGTTTAGTAATTTTAAGAAAACAACCATTCACACATTATAAAGTTGTTAACATGATGCGGATGACATGATCAAGTTTTATGCAATCTTATTAAAAGTTGACATGACGAGATAAGAAGTATTTGTCACCATGGTGGAAAGAAGGGGTGCCACGGCAACGATCCGAAAATGATGCAACGGCAACATCTCGGTTCCGGTAACCCATTGAGAGACCGGAGCAAAAGAAAGGAGACGTGAGCGAGTGAAACAAGATGAAAAGGTGGGGTGATCCCGTCACCGGGTTCCCACGGGTCGGCGACGAGGCAACCGAGGAGCATGAAAAAAGTTGAAACGGGAACGGAGCACACAAGTGAAACATCTCATACAACACATCAAGCATTCGTCCACGGGGTCGTCTCGGGGTTATACCTTCGAAGCGTTCGTTCTCGGAGGGGGTTCGAGATCGTAGAGGAAGAACTCGTTCTCGCGATTCGTAGTGGAAGTAGGCATTCACGTGACCGCAGTTGAAGTAGTTGTACACGAAGTCGTCAACGAAGTAGTCGTTCTCGTTTCGTAGTTGTACTTGACGGTTTCGATGGCTCCGGGCGTCGTGGTACTTGGGGTCTCGGTCTTGTTGACGGTAGTCGTTCACGTTGGCGTCTTCGTTCACGGTCGTCGTAGAGGTAAATTCGTCGGTAGTCGAACTTGACGAAAAACACACCAGCTGTAGTTGTACTCGGGTTCTTGTGGTCGTGCCATTGGGGTACTTGCGTCCATGGTGTCTTGCGAGTTGTAGGTGGCAGTAGAGGTACACAACATCCTGGCACTTGGCGAAAAAAAAACAACAGCAACAGCCACGGAGGTACACGGAGACAACGGAGACCTCCGGTGAGAGACGCGGCTACCGGGGCTGAGCAAACGGACTCGGGCCCGACGAAGAAGACGGCAGCAATGCTATCTCCAACGAGAACCAGAGCAGAGGAGGTCGGGGCGAGGCGACGGGCTGGCGACCAGCGGAAGCTTGAGGTCGGGGAGGACGGGGCGCTCGGGGCCTGGGTCGACGCGGCTCCGCGCGCTGGAGGGGCGCTGGAGGCACGAGGTCGCGGCCTTGGCGACGCGAGGAAGGCCACGGCGCGCGGGATTGGAGGCAGCAGGGGCCATGGCGCGGACGAGGGAGCTACGGTCGCTGCGGCCTCGATGGCCTGGAGGGGGTCGGGGCCCGGCCGGGCGCTGGAGGCTCTCGAGGAGCGAGCGAGGGCTCGCGCGGCTGGGGCGCTGGAGATGGGGTGGCCGGCGGAGCTGACGTGCTGGCCGGCGGGGCGGCCATGGCGAGCGGACGGCGCGGCCATGGGGCGGCCGACTCGCGGGAGAAGCGGCGGGCGCGGCGCGTCGAGGTGACCGGCGGCGACCTGGGGCGCGCAAGGAGCGGCGCGGGAGGTCAGGCAGCTGGGGCGAGGCGAGAGGATGGAGAGGTGCGGGCGAAGGGGAAAACGAGGAGAGGGAGATCGAGGGAGCGGAGCGAGCGATGCGGGACTCTGGCGGCGCATCGGGAGGACGAGGGGAGAGATGGAGAGGAGCGGGGTCGATCGCTGGCTAGGGTTCGGGCGAGGGAGTGGGCTTGGAGGGATGGAGGCTGAGGCCCAGATGGCTAGAAGCCTTAGGGAGGCCTGGCTGGGCCGAAGGACCTGATGGGCCAGGAGGCCTGGGCCAAAACATAGCTGGCGGCTGGGATCTCCTATTTATTTCTTTAACAGAAAAAAATAGAGAGAGTGCAAAATAATTAAGAAAAGAGGCCAAGAACTGGAAATAAAGGATGGAACATTTTTGTAAGGCTTTAATGAATATTACCAACCCAACAAAAATGGTTCCGACAAAGTGCAAACCAAAAATATTAGCTTGCCTTAAAGGAGTTTGAAAGGAGTCTAGATTTTTGGAGGAGCCTCGATACAACGGAAAAGAATTATGGACAAGGTTTGGAGGCAAGGTATAAGAAAGAGAAGGCATGGGGAAAAATGCGCAAGTGTGTTGGGTTAATTCCGAACAAATGGAATAATTTAATATAGTTCCCTAATAATATTGAGAGGCTTTTATATGTTATAAAGAGAAGTCATCCTTCCCTCGATTTAAATGGACCGAAGGTCCACACAATTTATTTAAGTTGAGATGCAAAAGAAATATGACATGATGGCATGATGACAAGATGCAATGCAAAAAAAATAACACAAGCACAAATGAAACACACGGGAGAACTCGGAACATCTGGAATCTTCTGGAATCTTCTGGGACGTCGGTCTTCGGGCGTCACAATCCGGGCAGGTCTCGCACGCTGAGCCGGCTCGACGATGTTGGGGGTCCGGCTCAGGGCCCGGTTCGCCGATCTTGCCGATGGAGATGTGGATGTCGCCGAAGGGGACCCGATACCCGTATTCGATTGAATCGGCCTCGGGGCCCCAGCCTGCATCGTCGATGTAGATCTTGCCGCAACGACTCTTAGTCATCTGGCCCGCTGCGTAGCCCTTGAGTCCTTCAAAGCTGCCCTTAAAGAACTCGACCATCGTGCGATAGCCCCAGGGTGGGTGCCAACTGTCGTTGTTTTGTCACGGTAGATGCCCTAGCAAAAGGACTTAGTCGTGAGGCCATCGCTACGGGTTAGCTTAAAGGGGTTAAAGCGGACAAGGACACATGGATTTTATACTAGTTCGGCCCCTTCGATGAAGGTAAAAGCCTACGTCTAGTTTGGTGTAGTATTGCTAGGGTTTCGATGACCAAGGAGCGAATCTGCTTTGCCTGTGTCTCGAGCTGTTGTTCTCTGTCCTGAACCATCGTCGGGTCGTCCCTTTATATAAGACGTGACGCCCGATCCGATTTACAGAGTCCCGAGGCCGGCTCATAAACATGTCCGCCTCGGTCTCTGTTCTTTCTATCTTACATCCCAAGTTACATAACATGGCGGTTTACAAATCATGGGCCCTAACATTTGGGCTCTAAACCTCCTGAGCTAAAGTCTCTTACTTCAATTCCGTCAGGCTTCAAAATAATCTTGATAACATAAACCGGCCCCTCTTGGGCGGTTTATACCTGATAGTAATATCCCTGAGAGTTGGCAGAGTTGTACACTTCCAGAATTATTTCGTTGCATGGCATTCCTCAAGTCATCTCCTTAGACCGTGGAAGTTTGTTCACATCCAAGTTCTGGGACTCCTTTCAGTCAGCCATGGGCACTAAAATCCGATTCAGCACTACGATTCACCCTCAGACTAGTGGTCAAGTCGAAAGAGTGAACCAGATCCTTGAAGACATGTTGAGAGCTTGTGTCATCTCTTTTGGCATGAAGTGGGAAGATTGTCTCCCGTTTGCCGAATTCTCATACAACAACAGTTTCCAAGCAAGTGCCGGCAAAGCTCCTTTTGAAATCCTTTATGGCAGAAAGTGTCGTACCCCGCTCAACTGGTCCGGGACTGGTGAACGTAAACTTCTTGGCAATGACTTGATCTCAGAAGCTGGATAAATGTGCAAAGTCATACGTGAGAATCTCAAAGCCGCTCAATCACGTCAAAAGAGTTACTATGACGGCAAGCATCGTGATTTGGCTTTCAACATTGGAGATCATGTCTATCTCCGTGTTTCTCCTATGAAAGGAACCCAAAGATTCGGTATCAAAGGAAAGCTTGCTCCTAGATACGTGGGCCCTTTCAAGATTCTTGGCAAGAGAGGCGATCTAGCCTACCAACTCGAGCTTCCCTCCAACTTTGCAAATGTGCATGATGTGTTTCACGTGTCTCAACTCCGCAAGTGATTCAAGACACCTGAACACACCATTCCGTTCGAGGAGATTGATCTTCAACAAGACTTGTCTTATCGTGAGCACCATGTTGCTATTCTTGAAGAAACTGAGCGCAAAACCCGCAACAAGTCCATCAAGTTCTTGAAAGTAAAGTGGTCACACCATACCGACCGAGAAGCTACGTGGGAACGAGAAGATCACCTTCGTTCCGAGTACCCTTCCTTCTTCCAGTCCTAGATCTCGGGACGAGATCTTTTTGTAGTAGAGGAGAGTTTGTAACACCCCAGATGTGATACTTTCCATTTGTGGCAATATATGAAACGTTGACTTCAACAATTCCATTCTGGGCTCTTCTTTCATTTCGAGTTTCTTCGTTTTGTCGTGTGCGTGTGTGCATTTCATGCATGTCATGTTATCATGTGCATTGCATTGCATTCATGTTGTCACTTGCACTCGGTCCCGCTCGCCTCTTGCCGTTGTCCGTTTCGAGTTCCGACACTCACACACGTGCCCGTGGCACCCCCGAGTCCTTCTTTCGTGTGCGCCGTGTAACGTTTCCGGAATGAGGTGAGACTTGTCGTGCGTTGTTGTTTTGGTACGTGTAGGCCACCTGTCAAGTTTCGTCGTGTTTGGAGTTTGTTGGGTACTCCAACGGTTAACCTAGTGGGCTAAAAGCTCCTCTTCCTTTTGGCCCAAGACCCCCTCCACAACAGCCCACTAACCCAGCACAACCACTCCCATCCTCTCGGTCGTCGGATCGTGATCGTGTGGGTGAAAACCGCAACCCATTTGGACCTTCCTAGCTCCCTATGCCTATAAAACAGCCTCCCCACGTCCATTTTCGGGCGAAAAACCCTAGATCTGAGCTCCCCGCGTCGCCGGACACGTCCGTCCCGGTCAGGCGCGTCCGCTTCGCCCCCCTCAGCTAGTGGCATCGCGCCACGTCGCCTCCTCCGCCGCCAGCCTCCCACCGCGCCACCGTGGGCCCGCTCGGCCCAGCGCCGGCCCGCCGGCCCGCATCGCCTCCGCGCCGCCGCCCGCATCGCCCGTCCCCGCTGCCGGCGCGCCACCACCGCCTCGCCGGCGACGCCACCGGTTGCCGCCGCCCCGAAGATCCACCGCCGTCCGGTCGTCCCCGACCGTCGCCGGCGCCTCCCGCCGGTCGTCCCCGACAGCCGCCGCCGCCGCCTCCCGCTGGTCGTCCCCGACACCGCGTCGCCAAGCCCGCCGGTCGCCGCCCTCGTCCCTGCCTCCGGCCGAGCTCCGGCGAGAGCTCCGGCCGGATCCCAATCTTACCCAGGCGGGATCAGATCCACCCACTCCGCTAACCAAACGTGTGTCCCGATCCGGATCCCTCCATCCCGCATCTCCTTGTCCACGTTTGACTTTTTCGGAGGGTAAAATTCCACTAAATCCCCAGATTCCGTAATTTTGTTGCCCTCTTTGACATGCAATAACTTCGTGCTCGTAGATCCGTTTTGAGCGTGTAATATATCAAAATGTTCGTTGAGATGTGCTCTTCATTTTGTTCCACTGTGGCATGCTTGTTTGAGTTCATCTTGATGCCCTAATCATTGTTGCAAGAGTGCTATATGTTTAAAACTGCTGATGACTGTAAATTTGTTGCCATGTTTGAGATGTGATAACTTTGTGCATGTTGGTCCGAATGAAGCATATGATATGTCGAAATGTTCATTGTGAAGTGATCTACATGATGGTTGATGTAGAATTCATGTTAGGTGTCATATTGCCATGTTAATCTATGTTGCAAAAGTGCACGTGGCTGTTAAGTGCTGAAACTTGTTGTGAGATGCTGTTTTGACTTGCTCATTGCTATTGATGTGTTTGTCTTCATGTCTCATGTAAATATGTTTTAGAAGCGCATTCATATGGTCTTTGCTGTGGTGCAATCCACTTTCCATGATATGCCTTGAGGTGACTTAAACAAGCGTGTAAACTTGCCATGCCAATGTTGCTGCTTTATACTTAGTGAAAAACTGCTAAGTCTGGAATCTGTTAAACCTGATGCTATGTTTGCTTGATGCCCCACTCAAATCCGTGCATGTTTTAGTATGTCAAATGGTCATATCTTGTTGTCCATGTTATGCTCTATCCATCCATGCCCTTATTCGCATATATGGCCTGTTGTAGCTTATTTATTTCTTGCTCTCAAGTTGCTATAAATTTACATGTCAGGTTTTTATCAGCATGATCAATTTGGTGAAGCTTGTTGTTATTGATCCATGCCTCCTATGGAGTTGCTCCAATGGAGTTGTTTGATGTATGTTATGTCTATTACATGTCCATGATCTTTATATACTTAGTAGAGTTGATATGCTTGTTGTTTTGTGCCTCCGAAGGCAGCATCGTGATGATGTTTTTGCCTTCCCAGATTTTGACTAAGTCTGGATAAATTTATTGGAACTTTCCATGCTTGGTTAATTGTGTTCTAGTAGGTTTTTGGGTGTGTTCTAAATTCATGCTTGTTAAGTATCATGTCTACTTCACATCCATGCCCTTTGCCTCCATGTTTGAGTGTTGTAGCATAATTATTTCTTGCTCCAAAGATGCCATGTTGCTGTAAACTGTAGTTTTGTGTGAATATTGTTTTGCTTGCCATTTGAAAATCGTGCGTCCGTTTCCGGTGATCTTTATATCGATTTCAACCGAAATCTTCCCCTCTATCCAGTGGCATGCTTGGTTTTCCAAGATGAGGCCTTTTATATCTTCTTCTCCTTAAGCTCAAGTGCTTCCTCATGCATACGCACATCATACTTGCATCATGTTGTTTATGCATTGCACTGTGTTTGATGTTGTGCCGTGTTGTGTTCTTGTGTTGAGTAGAGCTGGGAGCCGAGAACGAGTTCGAGTGTCTTGCCGAGCCTGAGTACAAGGAGCCATCTTACGATCCCTCCGTGGAATCAACAGGCAAGATGACCTTACCCGGATATCACTACTATCTTTGCCTATGCTAGATGTCTCGCTCTTTAGCTTATTGCCTCGATGCCTATGTCTGTTTGTCAGCCTCCTATTGTTGCCATGAACCTCTCTAACCACCCACCTAGCAAACCGTTGTTTGGCTACGTAAGCTTCGCTCAGCCCCTCTTATAGCATTGTTAGTTGCAGGAGAAGATTTGAAGATTCTTGCCTCATGTTGAAGTTATTGTTGGGGTATCACAATATATAATCTATTAAACCAAATCACCTATATATTGGTAACGGGTGGAAGGCTAAGCCTCTTGCTTGGTGTTTTGTTCCACTCATGCCACCCTAGGAACCGTTTAAACCGGTGTTATGTTCCTTGATATTGCGTACCTAACACAGTTGGGGTTTATGGCCCCCCCTCGATAACCCACTTAGCGCTAAAGCTTTTCCAGCAAGGCCCAACATTGATTTTACATTTGCCTAATAACTAAAACTTGCATAGGGACTAGCTATCCCGTGGACTTAATTAACAACCCCCGGACCAGTGCTCCACATGAGTGTTGGTCCAAACTGGGCGGACTGCAGGGCCACCTTGGTGAAACCCGAGGGCTGGTATTTTCCTATAGGGTGACCTATCCGGTCGTGGCCTAAGAGTAGATACGCGCGGCTACTGTCAGGGTGTCGGCACGTCGGGAGGTCTTGCTGGATTTTTTTACCTTTGTCGGAATATCTTGAGCACGGGATTCCGAGAATACTCAGGTCTTCCCACCTTGGAGTTGCGACTCCACAGATCGTGAGCTTATGATGGGCTAAGTTGGGACACCCCTGCAGGGTTTGATCTTTCGAAAGTCGTGCCCACGGTTATATGGCAGATGGGAATTTGTTAATATCCTGTTGTAGAAAACTTGACACCATGTTCATAATACACTACCAGCGTGAGTAACCGTAACGGTCATTTTCCGAAGGGGTTCGGGAAGTGAACACGGTGGGGTTATGAATGACGTGCTTAGATAGGATCACTTCGCGATCACTTTTTCGATCGTTGGCACTTTCTCTTCTCGCTCTAAACACGTAAGCTAGTGCTAGTGTTGCTGCAACCTTGTCTTAAGCCTTTTCCACACCTAAGGCTTTGATAGTATTGCTACCCGGGAACGGGATTGCTGAGTCCTCCATGGCTCACAGATTCTACACAACACCAGATGCAGGTACCGATGAGAACTACTTGGGAGATAGGACAGAGCTGTATTGGGAGTTCGATGAAGAGCGTGGGCGATACTATGTGTCTTATCCCAACGATCAGTAGTGGCTTCTACTAGGGGCGATCAGACCTCGTGTTGCTTTATTTATGGTATCTTTCATTTGGATCTTCGTTCGTAGTCGGACTGTGATGTTATTTGGATGATGAATGTTATGTAATACATTGTGTGACGTGGCGAGTGAAAGCCAACTACTCTTTTACAATTTCATCCCTCTTTTACATGAGTCGTGCAAAGATACCATACTTGAGATCATTCTAGTATGAGATTATGCCTTTAAGTCGTGCATCGACATGTAGGAATTATAGTCTCATACTGGGCATTACACACACCCCTTTTCTTCTCCTCCTGCCTCTCCTTCCCCATTTCCCCCTCCAAGAGAAGGAATAAAAGGGGGTGTCGAATCCTACTAGGACTAGGAGTCCTAGTAGGACTCCCCCCCCCACTTGGCGCGCCCCCTAGGCTTCCTCCCTCCCTCTCCCTCCTTTATATATGTGGGGAGGGCACCCCTATAAGACACATCAATTGTTCCTAGCCGTGTGCGGCGCCCTCCTCCACAGTTTGCTCCTCCGGTCATATAGTTGTGGTGCTTAGGCGAAGCCCTGCGCTGATCACTTCACCATCACCGTCACCACGCCGTCGTGCTGACGAAACTCTCCCTCGACACTTTGATGGATCAAGAGTTCGAGGGACGTCATCGAGCTGAACATGTGCTGAACTCGAAGGTGTCGTACGTTCGGTACTTGATCAGTTGAATCACGAAGACGTTCGACTACATCAACCGCGTTGAACTAACGCTTCCACTTTCAGTCTACGAGGGTACGTGGACACACTCTCCCCGTCTCGTTGCTATGCATCTCCTAGATAGATCTTGCGTCATCGTAGGACATGCTACGTTCCGAACAGGAAGTGGTTCCAAGATTGATATGATCATCATCGCACACTCCCTATACTTTCGGGATTAGTGTTGAACCTAAATAAAATGTTATTTGGTGTTTGCGTTGAGCATGAACAATATTGGATCGTGTTTATTGCAATAGGTTATTCGTTTAAGTCAGAGAATAATTGTTGTTTTGTTTACATGAATAAAACCTTCTATGGTCATACACCCAATGTGAATGGTTTATTGAATCTCGATCGTAGTAACACACATATTCATAATATTGATGTCAAAGGATGCAAAGTTGATAATGCTAGTGCAACATACTTGTGGCATTACCATTTAGGTTATATTGGTGTAAAGCGCCTGAAGAAACTCCATGCTAATGGACTTCTGGAATCACTTGATTATGAATCATTTGATACTTTCGAACCATGCCTCATGGGCAAGATGACTAAAACGCCGTTCTCTGGAACAATGGAGCGAGCTAATGACTTATTGGAAATAATACATACCGATGTATGCGGTCCGATGAGTGTTGAAGCACGCGGCGGGTATCGTTATTTTCTCACCTTCACAGATGATGTGAGTAGGTATGGGTATATCTACTTGATGAAACACAAGTCTGAAACATTTGAAAAGTTCAAAGAAATTCAGAGTGAAGTAGAGAATCAACGTAACAAGAAAATAAAGTTTCTACGATCTGATCGCGTAGGCGAATATTTGAGTTACGAATTTGGCCTTCATTTAAAAACAATGTGGAATAGTTTCACAACTCACACCACCTAGAACACCACAGCGTAATGGTGTGTCCGAACGTCGTAACCGTACTCTATTGGATATGGTGCATTCTATGATGTCTCTTAGCGATTTCCCTTTATCATTTTGGGGTTATGCATTAGAGACAGCTGCATTCACGTTAAATAGGGCACCATCTAAATCCGTTGAGACGACACCTAGTTTGGCAAGAAACCAAAGCTGTCGTTTCTTAAAGTTTGGGGTTGCGATGCTTATGTGGAAAAACTTCAGCCTGATAAGCTCGAACCCAAATCTGAGAAGTGTGTCTTCATAGGATACCCAAAAGAAACTGTTGGGTACTCCTTCTACCACAGATCCGAAGGCAAGATTTTTTTTTTGCTAAAAATGGGTCCTTTCTAGAGAAGGAGTTTCTCTCGGAAGAAGTGAGTGGGAGGAAAGTAGAACTTGATGAGGTAATTGTACCTTCTCTCGAATTGGAAAGTAGCTCATGAGAGAAAACCGTTCCCATGATGCCTACACCAACTAGAGAAGAAGCTAATGATCATGATCATGAAACTTTGGATCAAGTTACTACTGAACCTCGAAGGTCAACTAGAACACGTACCGTACCAGAGTGGTACGGTAACCCTTTCCTGGAAGTCATGTTGTTAGACAATGGCGAACCTTCGAACAATGAAGAAGCTATGATGAGCCCAGATTCTGAGAAATGGCTTGAGGCCATGATATCTGAGATAGGGTGTGACGTCCAATAATTATGCTACAGTAATTCCTCACTAATAATGCCACGTCACCACGATCACTGTTGCTAATCTCGTGTTAGTTCGAAACCGATCCAAATTAAAAATTGAATTAAAAGAAAACAACAAAAGTTTTCAAACATTAAAACTAAAAAGTTCGAGATGTGTCATATAAATCATAAGGAATTATGGTGCAGGATCCTTATTTTTATAAAATATTTAAATGCACCAAAATGATTGAAAACAGCAGACAAAACAATTAAGTAAATGCCTTTGGTATTTTATAAAATATTAAACTATTTTATTTAGTTGCCCAAATTTATGTGGCAGTAGTATATTTATTGAGACTAATTTAGGAACTAGTATGTATTTTATTTTAAACTAAAATAAAAGGGAAACTAAAAAGAAAACAGAAAAACAAATAAAAAGAGAAACGAACAAAAATTAGAAAAAAGGG
>LR738713.1:151681855-151782596 GCA_902687465.1 Secale cereale | reverse complement strand
CCCCCCCCCCCCTTGATCACAAGATATCGCCTATTCTTCTCTCTACTGCTTGCATTAGAGTAGTGTAGCATGTTACTTTTCGGTTACTCCTATTCTGTTGCATAGCCTGTCTTTGTTGCTACAACTATTGATACCTGTACCTGCCATCCTAATGCTTAGTATAGGATGCTAGTATTCCATCAGTGGCCCTTCATTCTTGTCCGTCTGCCATGCTATACCATCGGGCCGTGATCACTCGGGTGGTGATCACGGGTATATACTATATACATACTTTACATACACATGATGATGATTCGGATATGGGGGCTGAAGGGGCAGGTGGTTCCACCCAGGTAGTGGTGGGCCTGGGTTCCCGACAGTCCCCTGATGGTTACTTTGTGGCGGAGCGACAGGGCAGGTTGCGACCACCTAGGAGACAGGTGGGCCTGGCCCTGGTCGTTGTCCGCGGTTATGTCATAATAACACGTTTATCGAGATCTTGGTATTTGATCTAAGTCTGGCCATTTGGTCTATACGCACTAACCAGCTGCGTGGGAACAGTTATGGGCACTCGACGTCGTGGTATCAGCCGAAGCCTTCTTGACGTCAGCGACTTAGCGGCGCGCGCCGGATTGGACCGGAACGCCTACTCTAGTATTAGGACAGGCTAGGTCTGCTTACCGGCCGCCCTCGCAACGTGCAGGTGTGCATTGGGCGATGGGCCCAGACCCCCGTGCGCTTAGGGTTTAGACCGGCATGCTGACCTCTCTGTTGTGCTTAGGTAGGGCTGCGACGTGTTGATCTTCCAAGGCCGGGCATGACCCTGGAAAGTGTGTCCGGCCAAATGGGATCAAGCATGCTGGGTTAAGTGGTGCACCCCTGCAGGGAAGTTAATCTATTCGAATAGCCGTGTCCCTCGGTAAAAGGACGACCCGGAGTTGTACTCTGACCTCATGACAACTAGAACTGGATACTTAATAAAACACACCCAGACAAGTTCCAGATACAACCCGGTGATCGCTTTCTCACAGGGCGACGAGGGGAGGATCACCGGGTAGGCTTATACTATACGTTTTTACTTGGTGAACTTACCATCTACTCCCTTCTACTGCTGCAAGACGGAGGCTGCGAGAAGCAAGGATACTTGTTACTTTCCAGCTACTCTCATCTACTGCTGCAAGATGGAGGTGGCCAGAAGTGTAGTCTTCGATTGGATTAGCTATCCCCCTCTTATTCTACTTTCTGCAGTTCAGTCCACATATATTACCCCTTTACACAGATATCATTGCATATGTAGTGTAGATCCTTGCTTGCGAGTACTTTGGATGAGTAGTCACGGTTGCTTTGCTCCCCCCTTTTCCCCCTTTTCTCTTTCTTCTCGGATGATGCAACCAGATGATGGAGTCCAGGAGCCAGAGGATCCCGATGATGTTTCTACATGGAGTTCGGCTTCGAGGAGTAGTTAGGAGGTCCCAGGCAGGAGGCCTTGCCTTTTCGATCGTTGCTACTTTTGTGCTAGCCTTCTTAAGGCATCTTGTTTAACTTATGTCTGTACTCAGATATTGTTGCTTCCGCTGACTCTTGTGCTTTCGAGCTTTTGTATTCGAGCCCTCGAGGCCCCTGGCTTGTAATATAAAGCTTGTATTATTTTAATTTGTGTCTAGAGTTGTGTTGTGATATCTTCCAGTGAGTCCCTGATCTTGGTCGTACACATTTGCGTGCATGATTAGTGTACGGACAAATCGGGGGCGTCACATAGGGTCCATGTATGAGAACAAAGTGTGGACTTTGGTGGACTTTCCCGATGATCAGCAAACCATAGAGAATAAATAGATCTTCAAGAAGAAGACTGACACTGATGGTAATGTTACTATCTACAAAGCTCGACTTGTCACAAAGGTTTTTTTGACAAGTTCATGGAGTTGACTATGATGAGACTTTCTCACCCGTAGCGATGCTTAAGTCTGTCCAAATCATGTTAGCAATTGCCGCATTTTATGATTATGAAATCTGGCAAATGGATGCCAAAACCGCATTCCTTAATGGATTTATGAAAGAAGAGTTGTATATGATGCAACCAGAAGTTTTTGTCGATCCTAAAGGTGCTAGCAAAGTGTGCAAGCTCCAGCGATCCATCTATGGACTGGTGCAAGCATCTCGAAGTTGGAATATACAATTTGATGATTTGATCAAAGCATATGGTTTTATACATACTTACCGTGAAGCCTGTATTTACGAAAAAGTGAGAGGGAGCACTACAACATTTCTGATAAGTATATGTGGATGACATACTGTTGATCGAAAATGATGTAGAATTTCTAGATAGCATAAAAGGATATCTGAATAAGAATTTTTAAAAAGAAAGACCTCTGTGAAGTTGCTTACATATTGGGCATCAAGATCTATAGAGATAGATCAAGACCCTTGATAAGAATTTCGATGAGTACATGCCTTGATAAGATTTTCAAGTAGTTCAAGATGGATCGAAGGAGTTCTTGCCTGAGTTGTAAGGTGTGAAGTTGAGTAAGACTCAAAATCTGACCACGGCAGGAAAAATAGAGAGAGAATGAAAGTCATTCCCTATGCCTCAGCCATAGGTTCTATAAAACATGACATGTTGTGTACCAGACCTAATCTGTGCATTGCCACGTGTTTGGCAAGAGGGTACAAGAGTGATCCATGAGTGGATCACTAGACAGCGGTCAAAATTATGCTTAAAGGAATAAGGAAATGTTTCTCGGTTATGGAGGTAATAAAGAGTTTGTCGTAAAGGGTTACGTCAATGCAAGCTTTTACACTAATTCAGATAACTCTGAGTATCAATCTAGATGCGTATTGAACGTAGGAGCAATTAGCTAAAGTAGCTCTATGCGAGCATTGTAGACATAGAAATTTTCAAAGTACACACGGATCTGAATGTTGTAGACCCATTGACTAAAACCTCTTTCACAAGCAAACCATGATTATACCATAGAACTCTTTGGGTGTTAATCACATGGCGATGTGAACTAGATTATTGACTCTAGTAAAACTCTTTGGGTATTAATCACATGGTGATGTGAACTATGTGGGTTAATCACATGGTGATGTAAACTAGATTATTGACTCTACTACAAGTTGGAGACTGATGAAAATATGCCCTAGAGGCAATAATAAAATGGTTATTATTATATTTCCTTAATCATGATAAAGGTTTATTATTCATGCTAGAATTGTATTGACCGGAAACCTAAATACATGTGTGAATACATAAACAAATGAGATCATGCCACTCCCGGATATCGGAGGAATACTTTATGTGCTATCAAACATCACAACGTAGCTGGGTGATTATAAAGATGCTCTGCAGGTATCTCCAAAGGTTTTTTGTTGGGTTGTCATGAATCGAAATCAGGATTTGTCACTCCGAATACGGAGAGGTATCTCTGGGCCCTCTCGGTAATACACATCATAATATGCCTTGCAAGCAAATGACTATTGAAGTTAGTCTCGGGATGATGTATTACGAAATGAGTAAAGGGACTTGCCAGTAACGAGATTGAACTAGGTATAGAGATACCGACGAACGAATCTCGGGAAAGTAACATACCGACGGACAAAGGGAATTGTGTATGTTGTCATAACGGTTCGACCGATAAAGATCTTCGTAGAATATGTAGGAGCCAATATGGGCATCCAGGTTCCGCTATTGGTTATTGACCGGAGAGGTGTCTCGGTCATGTCTACATAGTTCTCGAACCCGTAGGGTCCGCACGCTTAACGTTCGTTGATGATATAGTATTATATGAGTTATGTGATTTGGTGACCGAATGTTGTTCGGAGTCCCGGGTGAGATCACGGACATGACGAGGAGTCTCGAAATGGTCGAGAGGTAAAGATTGATATATATGACGATGGTATTCGGACACCGGAAGTGTTCCGGAGGGTATCGGGTACTTACCGGGTCACCAGAAGGTGTTTCGGGTACACCCGGCAAACGTTATGGGCCTTATAGGCCAAGAGAGGGAACGCACCAGCCACAAAGGGCTGGTGCGCCCCCCATAGCAGGTCGGCCTAGGAGGAGAAGGAAAGAGGGGAAGGGAAAGGGAAGTGTGGATTAGGATTCCCACTTCCTTCCCTCTCACCCCCCCCCCCCTCTCTCTATTTCCTTCCCCCTCGGTTATATATGGCAGGGGGGCACGGCTTTGGGAGGGACTCCAAGTAGGATTCCACCTACTTGGGCGCCTCCTATGGTTGTTCCTCCCTCTCTCCCACCTATATATATGTGGGGGCGCCACAACAACACACAACATTGGCTTAGCCGTGTGTGGCACCCCCGTCCACCGTTTATACTCCCCTGGTCATATTTTTGTAGTGCTTAGGCGAAGCACTGCAGAGATCACTTCACCATCACCGTAACCACGCTGTCGTGACAACGAAACTCATCTACTAAACCGATGTCTTGCTGGATCAAGAAGGAGAGGGACGTCACCGAGCTGAACGTGTGCAGAACGCGGAGGTGTTGTGCGTTCCGTACTTGATCGGTTGAAGCGCGAAGAAGTTCGACTACATCAACTGCGTTGTGAAACGCTTTGGCTTACGGTCTACGAGGGTACGTAGACACACTCTCCCCCTCGTTGTTATGCATCTCCATGGATAGATCATTGCGTCTGCGTAGAATTTTTTATTTCCCATGCAACGTTTCCCAACAACTTTGGCTCAAAGACTTCGACTCCATGTTGCGATGGTACGAGCAAGTACGACCGGCGACTAACGTGCTTGAGTTGTGGTCGCCATTGTTGTGTTGTGTGTCTCATCTGCGTGCACGTGTGGCTTGTGAGCCATGAACCCATGTGGGGGGTTTGTATTGTGTCATTTGGATGCCTTCCAACTATACCGTTTATTTCTGTTTCCAATTTAGTTATGTTGTGAACCTTTGAGGGCATCGGTTTCCTAAAGTTGGGCAATGGCCTTCTTTCTGATGTGTCTCTATTCACAACCAAGCTCTATCGATGATTTTTTTTGCACAAATTCTTGAACAAGGATAACATACTATGGGGTCAACATTGTTTGGGAAACCTACTCCACCACTACTATGCCTAATGATAGACCTGTGGAATCCTTTTAGTGGAAAGTTGTTCTCAAATTACTCCCCACATACAAGCAACATACTCAAATTACTATTGGTGATGGCAAATACTATCCATTTCTAGTCAAAGAAATGGAATAGGCTTTGCTTACAGTCTCTCTATTCACAACTTTACTCCTATTGTATCGATTTTGACGTGTCTCTTCAGTATGTTATAGTTTTGTAGGATTTGGAGGATCTGTTTCATAGACCTTTATCCACCCAAGCCCACCAGCAATTTTTGACTCTCACTACATAGATGTCTATGCTAGAGGTGCATACAAGGAAAGATGTATGGAAGTAGACAGTGCAACACTCAACTCACTCCTCCATGAAAAGGTATAAAGCATTAATAGGCCCTTGTCGGACTCATAGCTTATTCAAGCAGCTTCCGAAAGTTGCAGATCAACTCAGACACAAATTTTTCTTCTCGTTATTTCTCCATGATAGAGTCGATACTAGGAATATGTTGAACAGAAGATCTATGCACATAGATGACTATAACCGTGTTCTCTGCAATGATAAGACTGAAGAAACTCTAATGCATATGTTTTGGGACATCACTTTTGTTGGGGAATGTCGGGACTTGATCTTGCTTAAGAGGAAGCTGGGAATTTCCTGCTACGACGAAATATGTAACTCCCTCCGAGCTCTGCCAAGAGATTCCGCCATGGAGTTATTATTATTATGAGTTGTTGGGGGACTTGGTCATTCAGAAATGATAAGGTCTTCATGAAGGCGGCTCCTCACACTCTGAATTGGAAGTACTATCTCAAAGAGGGACTTACTGTTGTTCCTTACAAAGCAAAACCAGCAAAGTCTCAGAAGATTCATGTATGGGTAGATATTAATATGTAATTCTTTGTTAATGTTTCCTAGAGAGGCATTGGTTGAGTTTGTACATTTTTCTCTTTTTTCTTTCTTTTTGTATATCCTTGTTCAAGAAGTGAGAATCATAATTCATATTTTTCTTTCCCTTCACCTCATATACACTTCTACGGTCCAAGGTTAAAAAAATTGCCTTCTTTCTAAAAGAAAACACTCTCTTCATGTCATCAGGTTTGACAAGTAAATCGAACGCAATGAGCCAGGGGAACATTCGTGTGAGAAATAGCAAGCGCGGGCAAAAATACAGGGTAGGGTTTGAATAAGAAATGTGGGAAGCATGTTTATTCCCCGCCGTCTGATGCCACATGGACGGACAGATGCATGCAAGATAGCTCATTCATGTAGCTGCCACCCTATCCCGAACCTGCGAACGCCCCCATCCCCATGGCATCCCGAACTTGCTGCTCCGGCCTCCCGGCGACGCCTCGCCGGCAGGCGGGCCACCACACCCTCCCACTCCCGGCGGCTTGTGGCCTCGCCTTCGCCCCCGAATTCGGCTCTTCTAGCCGCCGCGGCCGTCCTCCTCCGCTCTGCTGCACCAGCACTGCGCGGACTCGGGTGGTCGCTTCTTGTTCCGGTAAAGATACCTAGCCTGCTTGGTAGACCGGTAGTAGCATACTAATCCAACCCATGCATCATCCATGTTTCCCATTCAGTCGCACAAGGTCGGTGCTGTTCGGTTCCCCACTGCCACTGCACCTATCCTGATACAGTAGTTTTTTCTTCGAGAAAGGGCGCTTTTATTAACTCCAGTGGTACTTGACCGACTTGGATTTCTAGTCTTCCCATGGACGGTTCTGCTCCAGACTTGAGATTCATGTCAAATTTCCATGATTCCGATTGTTGGAATGTTCCTGAGCCTTGATATTCTACTCTACGACCACGCAGCACTTTCCAAGACGCGCGAGTTCTATTGTGTTCTGTTATTCCTCTAGCAATTCATAGTAATTCCCGAAAGCTACTGGCTAGCTGCCAGCAAATCACAGTAATTCATGAAAGCTACTAACTGCTGTTGGCGCAGAAATGGAACCTCTGCACTCCGGCGATCACCGGAGACAAGGTCCGACGAGAGATGGATGAACACAGAGATTTTTTCCGGCGCTCGAACACCTCCTGCCGCACGAACGGCACCCTCTGTATATTTCCTTACCTGAGCACAAACTCAACCACTCGGCTACACGGCTTACGACCCCGCTCAGCACAGAACCAGTACACAGGAGGGAGCTATATAGCACACACACGCCACACCCCACTCCGGCCTGCTCGCTCACGACGCGTTCCACGATCCGCATGCCCAGGCCGCGCACACGACGCGCTCTTACGCGCTCGACGCGGCCGGACTCCGCATGCATCGCCCACATCCGCTCGCTAACTACCAAGCATGCACACACAGGGGTCACGCACGCCACGCTCCCGATTCGTCCCGCGTGCACACACGCACGCCCGACGCGATCGCCGTGGCTTATGCCCAACACTCACCCCATAAGCCACGAACTACAGCACGTGAGTCCATCGTCGTCGATGTCGCCATGGCCGCCGCACTGCACCGCTGCGGCCTCCGCCGCGCCGTCGTCGTCGTGGTCGTTGTAGCCGCCACCGCCCCGACGTCGCTGCCGCTACAGCAGCCTGCAGTCTCGTGTGCCGCTGCGCCCGTCTCCGTGCCACGCACCTTCACGGTTGTCGCGCCGAGCCGCCGCGAACTCTGCGCCACCACGCAGGTCCCTCGCGACCTCCTCGTCTCCGCGACCGCCGTGCCCTTCGCGCGCACCCCCACGTCTCCGCGCTCCCGGCCCGCGCTCCCGCCGCGCACGTACGCGATCTGCGCAACCAGGTCCAGCGCCTCGACGCGGTCCACTCCCGCGGTCCCGACGCGCCCGACGCGTCCGGTGCGCACCCATAACACGCACCGGTCGCGCCCGGCTCGCCGCCGCGGCTTATTCGCCACGCTCCGCACGCCTTCAGCTCGCGCCATGATCGCGCTCCAACACGATCCACGCGGCCGATCCGGCGTGTCCCGGAGCTTGGCCTTCCCTCCACCGAGCCACGCCGCGCCACCGCAGCCTCTGCGCCACCGCGCAGGTCCGCCGCGGCCGCCGCGCTCCCCGCACGCACGGCATCACCGTGCTCCGCCGCCGTACAGGACGAGCGCCATCGCCGGCGAGCTCCTCCGAACCCGAGGCTCTGATACCAAATGTTGGCGCAGAAATGGAACCTCTGCACTCCGGCGATCACCGGAGACAAGGTCCGACGAGAGATGGATGAACACAGAGATTTTTTCCGGCGCTCGAACACCTCCTGCCGCACGAACGGCACCCTCTGTATATTTCCTTACCTGAGCACAAACTCAACCACTCGGCTACACGGCTTACGACCCCGCTCAGCACAGAACCAGTACACAGGAGGGAGCTATATAGCACACACACGCCACACCCCACTCCGGCCTGCTCGCTCACGACGCGTTCCACGATCCGCATGCCCAGGCCGCGCACACGACGCGCTCTTACGCGCTCGACGCGGCCGGACTCCGCATGCATCGCCCACATCCGCTCGCTAACTACCAAGCATGCACACACAGGGGTCACGCACGCCACGCTCCCGATTCGTCCCGCGTGCACACACGCACGCCCGACGCGATCGCCGTGGCTTATGCCCAACAACTGCTGCCAGCTAGCGGTGTTGCCGCTTCCTGTGTGAACTTGATGCTATGTCCATGCCAAGTCTTGCGCTCTTGTTGTTTCTTCGTACGGTTTTGGCTCATCCGGAGGCATACACTCCTTAATTTCCAGCCATTCTGGAGTTCCTGCTTACTACTTCAGTGAATTATAGACAGCACTGACAGTTAGTTGCAACAATTCCATTTTGATCGGCTGGGCTAGTGAAATTTTCCACATTGATGTTAGAATTAGCCATCTTGTGATTGGATTCACCACGAAGAATGACACGACAAGGGCTCTCAAGTCTATTGTGGAATTGATCAAGACTAACATTCATTTTTCTCCGCTTTGATGGGGACAGTTTTAGTATTCGTTAGTTATGAACTTATGATGACCTGTTATTTAGAGTTCATGCAAACCGGCAACATGTACCTAGAGACTACAAATTTGTAGTACACCGCTTTCATGAAAATATTTTTCTCCGCAATGACTGTTTTTAAGAAACATGGTAGAGAAGAAAATGCTCATATGCACGCATGCACACTCTAGAGGTCATGCAAACAGACAAAATGTATGTAGAGAGTAGAGACTATTGCAGATTGAACCCGCTTCCATGGAAATATTTGTGTTTGTCGAAGTAGACCACTAGTTTGGAAGTCGGTGCACAAGAGCTACTCTCCAAAACATCCGTACAGTTGAGATGTTCAAACTGTTGAACTTTGGTAAACTTAGGAGCTTCTTTTAGTACAAGTCTTCCATAGACTTACTTGTTTTGACACATTGCATACTTTGAAGGCTTATTGTCGCTAAAATCCACACTACAGACAACGTAAGTACTGATAGGATTGATGGAAACAGAAACTGGTTAGCTTGAAGAGAAGTCCTGATGTAGAAGTCATGCATTCAGACAGTTTATGCGTAAGAATGAACGTACCAATTGTGTCACTGTTCTACCTTTCAAAGTAGAAAGTTGTCATTCTGGAGTTCATGGCTTACTCCAAGAACATCGCCCCACTGCGCCACTGGCAGCAAGACAGTAACAGCTAAGAATTTCTTGTTTACCGTGTAAATGCTGACAAGCAGTGAACTATTGTAGAGCGTAGTAGAGACTAACTTCAGACAGCGGCATCATCAAAACCTTTACTGTTACTCATGAATTTGCCACCTATTTTCTGAAACCCAACATGTGCTAATAATAATATGCATCTGCATTATTTGCCAAATACGCAAAGTGCTAAACACAAACAATACTAGCAAACTTGCAATTTCTTGAAGAGCTTCCTTTCTTTCCATGATCACTACTGCATGTCATCAAACTATTACATTTGTTTGCAAACTGCAAGTGAACTAAAGATTTTTGCAGTTCCCAGGAGGAATGTACTATCCACGCTGCTATCCGCTTCAACGGTGCTGCTTCTCGGACCAAGACAGATCACCTTAGCTGAGACCACCGGCGGTGCATTCAGGGAGTACATTGACACATTTGACGGCTACTCCTTCATATACCCAAAGGGCTGGATCCAGGTCAAAGGAGCTGGCGCAGACATATTCTTCAGAGATCCGGTCCTCCTTGATGTGAACATGTCCGTCGACATATCATCCCCTTCGTCGTCAAATTACAAGACTGTCGAGGACCTAGGCCCTCCCGAGAAGGCAGCAGAGGGAGTTCTGAAGCAGTATTTGACGGAGTTCATGTCGACCAGACTAGGCGTTCGGCGAGAGTCGAATGTCTTGTCAGCATCGTCCAAGGTCGCCGACGACGGCAAGCTTTACTACGAAGTTGAGGTAAATCAAATAGTCGATGCAGACATCATAGTCCACTGTAATCAAGAAGTAGATTTGGCTTATATTTCTAACCCAGTTTGCTGAACCCTGATTCTGAATTGTACAAATCAGCATGAGTATTAAGAAGTTAAGATGTTTCTGCTTTCCAGGTGAACATCAAGTCCTACGCAAGCAACAATGAACTAGCGGTGATGCCGAAGGACAGGGTGCAGAGCCTGGAGTGGAACCGGCGGTACCTGACAGTCCTCGGCGTCGAGAACAACCAGCTGTACGCGCTACGGCTGCAGACACCGGAACGGTTGCTCTCGGAGGAAGAGGGAGACCTGAGGAGAGTCATGGACTCTTTCAGGGTCAACAAGATACAAGCGTAGGACTAAAATGTGCGGCAGCAGCAAGCAATGTTTTGCCGAGTGGAGATAACAGAATTTTGTATAGCCGAAGCCATTCTTTATTCCCTGACACTATCGTTTATTTTCCCTTGGCTTGTATAAGAGCCTACATGTACCTCGTGTGCTGTATTATAGTTGCAAAAGTAGTGTCAAAAAACATCGCGCATAAAAATACAGAGTATGCAACATTGAGATGAAATTTGAGAGTTTTCTGAGGCAGAGATTTCTCAAGGCAACACCACAAAGTGTATATTTGCTCTTTTAGGCCGCCGTCTCTGTTGCACTGGCCCCTGGCCTCTCAAATGCCGGAGGTGTAAAACACTTTACATGCACTAAAGTGTATTTGCTGCCTCAACTGATCACATCACGGGATTTACATGGTTTCTACAGAGCGCAGACAGATCATACCACAGGATTTACATGCGTTCTGCAGACAGCAGTGGATCAAAACTTCAGTGCATTGTCATGGTGGTTTCAATCTAGTTACTTTTCGCAGCCTTTTTCCCTTTCTGCTTCTGCTTCTGCTTCAGTTGTGTGAGGCCAGGTGCGGTGATTTTGGCATTTCCAACAATCGCAGCAACCAATTCAGGATCAGTGCATGCCTTCATTAGTTCCTTCTCGCGGTTCGTGGCATCAGCAATGTGCATGAATAAGCTCATAGCAGTTTTGGCGGCTGAAACAAACAAGCAAAGTCATCAGAACACCCCAAAAAATGATAAGATGCACAAAATTTGTTACTTCCATGTTCAAGAATGAGTAGAAGATACCTTTTCCTTTCTTTGCAGTGCCTGGGGTGATCTTTACACGATATTTGTATGTCTGTAACGCGTTATAAGGTGCACATACAGGTACCGCGTATAGCAAAATGTCACTTGCCACTGGAATTCCAGTTAAGTAGTCCAAATCAATCAACTTTTCTTTCTCTTCATCACCAAGTTCATTGATGTCATCTTCATCCATGGCAACGCTGCCATCAACAGGAGTAGCACTTCTATCGATACCATCTCTGCTTCTACCAACGGTGGCATCAGTCGGATCCACAGCTGATGTACTTTCAGGGCAATCACGAGATAGATGTCCAGATTTTTTGCATTTATAACAAACTTTTAAAGAGTCGTCTTCGCCTGACAGGGTAAAAGGAATAACAGCTCAGTTGAGACAAAAATAGCCACAAACAGATTGCACAGTTCAGTATTTGGGCATGACATGAACGAACTACTAATATCTTGTCTAAAATGAAGATGATTAGTGACCTTGCAGTCTGGCACAGGTCATTATCGCTATGGTGCAGTGTAGAATTATAAGCGCAAAATTGTAACTAAACAATCATATGCACAGATTTAAAAAGGAGAGTTGTGACAAGCACCAGTTGATGGTTTTGGTTGTTTTGCAGTGGCATCTCCATTCTGTGAAGGATTGTCCTTTTGTGAAGCCTTTCCAGAAGACTAGTGTCGGGAGAAGAAGGTTATCAGTTCCAATGACAAAAGGAGAAAAGAGTGCAACGGAAATCAAAACTTAAGTGTCGGTAGTGCTATTACCGCAAGCAAAGCCATACGAATTTCTCTTTCCTCTTCATCCTGCTCTGCATACTTCTCTTTAATCTTCTTAAGCTTGCCCTTCTGTCCACGACTTGTTTTGGGATTAGCAGCCTTTGTATTATCCTTGCTCTTCTCTTGCTGTGGGTTATCTGGCTTTTTGACAGCTTTCTGAGGATCACTAGTAGATTCAAAGGCATTCTCACCCTTCTTCAGTTTTCTTCTCTCTGCTTTTGATACATATGGTTTCTCTCTTACCATTGATTTTTTCACATCAAGATCATCAGTGTCTTCTCCTAAACTTGAAAGACTGCTGACGAGCAAAGAGCTTTTACCTGACCCCTTGGCAGGGCCCAGACCAATACTCTTATCAAGCAGATCCTCTAGTCGAGATGAAACGGAAGCATCAGTTCCACTGTTTTCCACTGTTTTCGTTTCAGCGACTTGTTGAGATTTGTCGGCAGTATCCACATTACTAGGCAGATTAGAATGGTTGGTATCATCATTCTGGTGAACGCCAGTATGAGCCCTGCTTGATTCATTATCATGTGTTCCTTTGCTCATCTCATTGTCAGTAGCAAGTTTGTCATCCGGTTCAGGATTACTTTGCTGCTTTTGAGGCTCTGCTTCGGTTTCTGGAAGGGCCTCATCCTCACCCCTAATCCTCCTTTCATTTAGACGAGGCTCTGCTTCGGTTTCTGGAAGGGCCTCATCTTCACCCCTAATCCTCCTTTCATTTAGATGAGATGCCAAGCAACTCTCGTCCAAACGGAAGAGGATACCAAAGCCCATAACAAGGGGGTGAGGTGGAAGGAAATTTTTCTTGCCACGGATCATAAAACTACCAACAGTGAGGTACTCGCCAGTGGGAGCTGTTTTGCTAACTTGATGAGGATACACCCACCAAGCACTTGTAACAATTTTTGAATCCCATGCTTTGCTGTGGCAAACCTGCAGAAAAGCTCATGGTCAATTGGCCTAATTTATATGAACACCCACTCTTCAAAAGCATTGCCATAAGTCCATAACACACTGCGTGATAACATAATCACATATTTGACTCACTGTGAAACATCCTGCTTGGTTCAATGTCAAGGGTGGTATTGGACTGTCAGGTTTGTGGTTCTTGATTATTGTACTGGAAGCTCCATGTAACTCCGCATGCACATACCTATTCAAGATTGAAAATAAGCCAATAGCTTCTGTAAGAAAACCAAAGAATAAAAAGCATAGCACTGCTGTTTAAAACTTATGAGGTATGTCAATTGAGTAATGTTTTGATGATCAATTGCATACAAAATACCAGACAGAAGAAAAACAATGCACTGGTAATCTGGCAATAAGCTTACAAATGGGTGATAACTAGCAGGGGCACTTACAAATCTCCTTTAGACATGTACCGCTTGACGACCAACTCATTTTGTTGAGCATCTCGGCCACTGACAATCAGATAGTTTTCACTGCTGATAAACCAATTGAATTTCTCAAACCAGTGAACTTTCCTCATATGAGTGATTGCAGCCACAGTTTTTTCCTAAAAATGTCAAGATATGAAGGTTCTTAAATATAACTAGCAAAAGAGCCCGTGCGTTGCAACGGGATAGAAAAAAAACACACGTTCTTAACCCAATAACCACGACTCGAGACCCTGGTAGGTAGATGTTCTTTATTTTGAAATGGCATCACATTTGTGTTCCCGATGGTGGTCTCAAACGTATTTGAATATGGTCAGTCCTAAGACGTCTCTCTCTCACACACACGTACGCGCGCTCGCACGCACACAATCGCTCAGAATAAGATGAGAAATATGTTATTTTTTCCCCGTGAGGTTTTTCAGAGTTGTGCGTGCATGGTTATCAATGTTTTTTTCCTCTCAATCTGGTTTTAATGTGTGTTTATTTGCAATTTGGATCGCCACCAGTGCGAAAGAAAAATGGACCGTGCACTATAGATTAAGTTTGCACCCAAAGTAATAGTTTAGAAATATTTAACAGCTAAAAGTAACAGTTTATTTAGATTCTACACATTTTTCTAATCAAATTTCATATATAATATGTTAAAATCGGAGTTACGGTTTAAAAGATAAGGATATTTTTGTTTTAGATAAACTACAGATTAATTAACGAAACGGTTAGGGGTTTTTCTGTTAAAACACAAAAAAACGATTCGGCTGACTTAAATATGGATGGCGGGTTGATTACATGAAACCTGAGGGGTTTTTATGCGAAAATGCCAAATAACGGTTCGGTATGACTTAAACGTGTAGTGCGGGTTAATTTACAGAAAACAGAGGGGCTTTTCTGCAAAGTGGCATGACGGACGGGCTGAAACCCAACTTTCTTTATTATTAGGTAAAGATATAATATAATATAATATAATATAATACTCCCTCCGTCCCAAAATAAGTGACTCAAAAGTGACTCAACTTTGTACTAAAGTTAGTACAAAGTTGAGTCATTTTTGAGTGACTTATTTTGGGACGGAGGGAGTATGATATAACACAAGACAATGATTATTGGAATTATTACTGTATAAGAGCATAATATTATGAGCATATGAGATATGACACCACTAAACAGGCTAACATACACGAATGAATGGTTCAGATGACAGCTAAAGCTTTTTATTTGTTCATTTATATTACACTAAGAAAAAAACCTGTCATTCAAGAGGAGGATATAGGATGAGGCTGGTTTGAACAGGCTTATGCACTTATAAAGAAAACTTAATCAACATGTTCTCATGAGAACTATAATGTTAACATACAACTTCTGCTTGGTAATGCATACAAGTACACAGTGCAGCGGTAAGTAAGAAACCTGAGCAAGCTGAAGACGTGTCTTCTTCTCAGCTGCTTTGAAAGCTTTCTCATGTGCAGTGATAGTTTTCTCTTGTTTGGTTTCCTGTTTTTTCTTCATTTCGTACCACCGTCTAGCATTTGCATGTGCAGAAAGTGATAAATCAACCTCAACCTAAAAGAAATGAAACAAAAGTGTGTCATGAAAATAGAAAACATGGACAAAGCGATAGTGGTAACTGAGTCACACAAGTAAAATCCAGGTACAATCTGCAAGCAAGGTCACATGCAGCATGTATCTAATTAGCCCCCTCATTTGCATCCTGGTGCACCCTTTTTGTGTATGACATTAACTCTCCACCAATCAATCTTCAGTTGCTCAATTACGAAATAAAACTTCATGGGATTTTTTTTCATGCAACATAACGAGAAACAATAAATTAATACTACCTCCTTCCTAAAATAGATGACGTCCTAGGAGAATGCTCAAATTTATCTATCTTAGGCCCTGTTCGGCAAATCGCCACGGAGCGGAGCGCGCGAAGCGCCCTTTCAGCCACTCCTCAAATTAGAACTAGATGCTGCTCCGCTTCGGCGTGGAGTTCGAGAGTGGAGAGAGTACGAACAGGCTCTTAGTCGGCTACTTAACGATAAACTATTTAGATGTGTTAAACAAAATTTATACCATTAGATTTGTCATCAAAATAGTTTCACAACATTTTTTTATACTTAGTTACTTACATTCATACCAAGACTAACGATCAGAGTTGCTCACTGGAGAATGAAATAAAATTTCATCTATTTCGGAATGGTGGGAGTAAAATAGTGTTGATGAGTAGTGGGCGGCTCTCCATAGGCATATGTACTTACAACTTAGTAAAACTGGCTGCCTAAAGAATTGCAAGACTAGAAACTTCACGTCATTCAAGTTAAGGTGGATACATGAGGAGATTACTCCAGCAGTTCAGCATGGAGAACGTAAACTGAACCAATGGAACGCTAACACAAGTAAAAATAACGGGTCGACAATTCAATAATCCAAATAGAACTGTTGCTGAGATATGACACTTTAGGTGAACCCATAGACCAACATTGCCAATAAGATACATTTCAGGTGTTACAAAAAAAGGGGTATTTTCATGACACGGGAAATGTTTATGTAACAAGCTAGTTGTTTGTGGAACATACCTTCTCAACAGGTGCAGTTTTCTCTTCCTCATCCATGTCATCAAGATTATTGCTAAGAAGTAGAGTAATGCAATTTTTTTCAAAACTGAGCTTATCAATTAGACCAGCTACTGGGTTTCCAGCCTTTTTCTCCTCTTTAATCATGCGAGCAAGAGCTTCCCAACTCATTCCATTTGCAAGGGAAACACGAACAGCTTTGATTGCTGCATCCACATCCTCCAAATTGTACTCAATTAGTTCTGCCATAGTGATGCAATGGTCTGCTTCCTTTCTCAATGTATGCACACGATTCTCCTGCATGGCAGAATGCATCAGCGGAGTAAATATTGCATATTTAGAAGGAAATAAAATCCTCCAAATAGAAATCGAACTCGAGCAAATTATGAACAACTTAAATGCAAGCATGCATTGGAGAGTGAGGTGGGGGAACCTGATCCAACTTTATTTTGTTGAGCCTATGGACTGCTGAATCCTCTTTTGCTTTATGCTGTTGATTCACCCTTTGACTTTCTATTTTACTGTAGAACTCGTCTAGTGCATCATCAAATGTCTCAAATTCATCATATTCCCTTGACTTACATTGCGTCAGCAGGATAGGGCAATATTCATCATATACCTGTGTACAAGAACAATAAAATAGTAAGTACCTTGACACGGAATCCACCATATCAAATGCGAATGTACTGCGACCTAAATATAGGTCTGCAACAGACATCACTAATGAACAAAACAAAACAAAAAACAGGAATAACAATAGATACACCTTCTGGTTAGTAGAAGACCCTTCTGATGGTGTGACATTCTTCTTTGCGGTCATCTTATTCTGCATGAGTATGTACCCCTCGGGGATCCTTTGGCCAGAAATGATATCTACAAGCCAGTCCTCAAACCTTGCAACAGATTCTACTAGAGACTGAATAGTATGATCATCAAGACTGCTCTCTGGATCTTTCCCAACCTTTGTACTTGGAAGCACCCCAGCATCTAATATGATATGCTCCGCTAGTGCTGGGCCATAAGGCAATGCCTCCCCAAGAAGTGTCTTCAGAGTAGCTTTATTTGATTGCGTGCCATTACTCGCTTTAGCATCTGAACCTGACTGCTTAAATTTTGCAGCAGACTTCTTTCCTGTTCTATTAGCTGGTTCTTCCAATTTATCGGTAGCAGGCACTCCATCATTGGCGGATTCAGAAGGCTGCTGAGCATCAGCTGAACTAGGTGTAACTTGGGAAGATTCTTTATCATCGACTGTATTAGACAGCTTCAGTGTGTCTTTTAACTTTGTAAAGTCAGTCCTTTCAAAAGTACGGCAGGCTTCTACTGGATAGCGATGCCGTGACATGATAGCCAATCCTTTGTTGTCATCTCTGGAAGTTTACAGTATAAGATAAGTATTAATAAACAAATAGTAAGTGTAAGAATTTAAGAGAATTATCGAATTCTTGGATTGCGAACGTATAATCGACGTTTTTTTGTCCTAAGTCCTCACTTGTGCAACAGTCTGTGAGAACGAAAATAGTACTGCACGAATTAGACAATAACCTGTGAGAACGTAGTAGTGTCATCACTGTGTATTCCGAATCTGTGAGAATGATATTTCCTTGTGCATACAGCTCAAGAATGATAAAGTGTGCATTACTGCCAAGTCCAAATTGAAAGAGGATCATCTGCAGTTCAAACAAAGACATCATAAACGGCTGGACCCTCAGCAAGTACAATTCCGCTGACTTCAAAGGATATTCAAGAGCAAATGAAATGTGAGGAGTACCCTATCATATCCCAGCATACGAACATCTTCAAGCCTCTTGCCACGAACATGTTTCCGCAGCTTGAGAGTGAATCCAGAAGGTGTGGTGCTCTTATCACTGAAAAATATGGACAAAAGGAGATTTGTACATTAATGTTCTGAAACAGTGACATCAGATAAATATATACCAACAATTGTGAGCAGCATCTCACCGAACATATTGAGTGGTGTGCAGCCTGACACCACTTTCCATCAGCAACAAAACCTTCTCACTCTCCCCTGACTCGGTGATTCCACTGCTGTTCATCAGCTTGAAAAGATAAGTCTGTACAAGCACAAAAAGGCTTATGTAAAACATCACCTAGTGGCTAGTACATATCAAAAGCAGATACGGCGTGCAAGATTGCTAGAGCTTGAATGCATTCCACTAGAGGAGAGATGGTGCACTGGATTTCCAGCAGTTTCTTGGTGGAAACACGAAAGTTTAAAAAGAATGTTTGGTCCACCAAAAGCAAATATATTCCAGAAAAGGAGATGATGCACTGGATTGCCAGCAGTTCCTCTGTGGAAACAGCATATATTAAATTTAAAAAAATTGGTCCTCTAAAAGCAGAAGACAACACAACAATCTAATATCCCACTGAATTGCATGAAATGTGTACCGACAGCCCGTGTAACACGACAGTCAGCACAAAGCACCATGAATCTAACCAATTTGGCGATTTCACAACAAAACTTTACTAAGACAATCAAATATCTTCACAATCCAACACAAGGCAACCTCACAGCTGTGCGGAATCGCCATCAGGGTAGCAACCCTACCCTAACCGTGTGTCCCATTTCGTTTCTAAACAGAGAAATTCGTTTGTTGGAACCTAGTGGCACCAGTGCTAAAGTGAACAACACAAAGCTTTCCGATGTTCTGGCTGTTCCGCCAAGTCAGAGCATAGCGCCCGGGGAAGCCACGTAGAAACCTACACAAGCCTCCCAACCTGATCGTTGTGCGCCCCATCTACCTCTACTCGCCTCCCTGGCAGCAAATAGCATGGTGAATCTATCCAATTTGGCAATTTTGATAACCAAATTTTCGGAGACTAAGACAATCAAATATTTACACATCAACACAAGGCAACCTCACGGCACCCAGAATCGCCATCAGGGCAGAATCACTATCAGCTAAGCAATCCTAGCCCGACTGTTTGTTCAGATTCCTTTCCAGATAGAGTAATTCGTTCGTTGGAACCTAGTGCCACCAATGCTAAAGTGAACTACACAAAGCCTTCCGGTACCAATCCAAGTACCGCCAAATCAGAGCACAGCCCCCGGAGAAGCCAAGCCACGTATATAAACCTACACGAGCCTCCCAACCTGATCGTCGTGCGCCGCATCTACTCGCCTCCCCGGGAGGCCGACTATGCCGCTAGTGTTCCGCACCTAGGGTTTGACGCGGGCTGGAGGGCGGGGAGAGGAAGGAACGGGGATGCGGCGTGGGGACTGGACGACCGACCTTGGGGGTGATGTCGTAGACGTTGGAGAGGCGCATGCCGATGAGGCGGCGGAGGCACTTGACCTCCGCCGCCACGTCCGCCGTCGTCATCCGCGCCTTCACCATTTTCGCCGCTGCAGCCGATGCCTTCCTGCTTCCTTCCTTGCGGCCGAGGTTGTGGGGTTCTCTTCTCCCTTTTGCCTTCCACCTCGACTCGTCGCGACGAGTCGTGACTTGTGTGCGCTCACTCACTGGGCTGTCTTGGGCTTGCAGAGGTACCAACGCATGTCTCTCGTTGGATGGCCCGGCCTCTGATATGCTTCTGTCTCGTTAGGTAGCGCCGCCGCTGGCCCATTTTGCTTAGAGATAAATACACTTACGGTCACTGTAGTTGCGAAGGAAGCCCGATACGGTTACTGAACTTAGGAATACGGCTGTTCCGGTACCAATCCAAGTACCGCCAAATCAGAGCACAGCCCCCGGAGAAGCCAAGCCACGTATATAAACCTACACGAGCCTCCCAACCTGATCGTCGTGCGCCGCATCTACTCGCCTCCCCGGGAGGCCGACTATGCCGCTAGTGTTCCGCACCTAGGGTTTGACGCGGGCTGGAGGGCGGGGAGAGGAAGGAACGGGGATGCGGCGTGGGGACTGGACGACCGACCTTGGGGGTGATGTCGTAGACGTTGGAGAGGCGCATGCCGATGAGGCGGCGGAGGCACTTGACCTCCGCCGCCACGTCCGCCGTCGTCATCCGCGCCTTCACCATTTTCGCCGCTACAGCCGATGCCTTCCTGCTTCCTTCCTTGCGGCCGAGGTTGTGGGGTTCTCTTCTCCCTTTTGCCTTCCACCTCGACTCGTCGCGACGAGTCGTGACTTGTGTGCGCTCACTCACTGGGCTGTCTTGGGCTTGCAGAGGTACCAACGCATGTCTCTCGTTGGATGGCCCGGCCTCTGATATGCTTCTGTCTCGTTAGGTAGCGCCGCCGCTGGCCCATTTTGCTTAGAGATAAATACACTTACGGTCACTGTAGTTGCGAAGGAAGCCCGATACGGTTACTGAACTTAGGAATACGGCTGTTCCGGTACCAATCCAAGTACCGCCAAATCAGAGCACAGCCCCCGGAGAAGCCAAGCCACGTATATAAACCTACACGAGCCTCCCAACCTGATCGTCGTGCGCCGCATCTACTCGCCTCCCCGGGAGGCCGACTATGCCGCTAGTGTTCCGCACCTAGGGTTTGACGCGGGCTGGAGGGCGGGGAGAGGAAGGAACGGGGATGCGGCGTGGGGACTGGACGACCGACCTTGGGGGTGATGTCGTAGACGTTGGAGAGGCGCATGCCGATGAGGCGGCGGAGGCACTTGACCTCCGCCGCCACGTCCGCCGTCGTCATCCGCGCCTTCACCATTTTCGCCGCTGCAGCCGATGCCTTCCTGCTTCCTTCCTTGCGGCCGAGGTTGTGGGGTTCTCTTCTCCCTTTTGCCTTCCACCTCGACTCGTCGCGACGAGTCGTGACTTGTGTGCGCTCACTCACTGGGCTGTCTTGGGCTTGCAGAGGTACCAACGCATGTCTCTCGTTGGATGGCCTGGCCTCTGATATGCTTCTGTCTCGTTAGGTAGCGCCGCCGCTGGCCCATTTTGCTTAGAGATAAATACACTTACGGTCACTGTAGTTGCGAAGGAAGCCCGATACGGTTACTGAACTTAGGAATACGGCTGTTACGGTCATTGTATACGATGTGACGTGAATGTACGGTCACTGTTGTTCGTATGCGGTCAGTAGCCGCTCGTTTGACCACCTGTTGACCGCCACGTTCTCAGCTCCGATTAGGCTAATATTTTAACGAGGGGTTAAGTGTAAAATCGCAATTTCCTATAGCGCCAAATCCCAATCGTCACCGCCGCTCCTCTCTCAATCCCCAATCGTCAAATCCCTAACCCCGCTCCTCTCTCTGTCCCCGCTCCTCTCTCTCCCCGCTCCTCAATCCCATCCCCAATCCCCCCCGCCGCCGCTGTTTCACGGGAGGTCTGCCCATGTCTGCCGCAAGCTCCTCTAGCGCCGCTGTCCGCCGCAGGGCAATGGCGCTGCCCCTGATCTCCTGCCCCAGCTGCAAGCAGAAGGTGCAGATGTATGTTTCGACCACTGAGAAGCACGACGGGTGGATCTTCTACAGATGCCGCACCCATGGGGTTAGTTCTTCATTTATCTTTTTTGTATTCGTTGTGTTTGATTTCGATGGAAAGATGCTAGTTTTTGACCTCTGTTACCCCAATTTTTGGATAGGTTTCTTGTGATTTCTGGCGTTGGGAATTGGAGTATGTTGAGTACCTTGTTGACAAGCATTACCTCGTCGGAGATGCCGCCGTGGATGCTATTGGTGAGGCAGAGGAAAGAAGGGAGCATCTGATTGCTGCACAGGAACTGGTGCAGATGAATGCACCCGTCAGCAGGTCCAACCAGGTTGCAAAGAAGGAAGCAAGTTGTGGAATGAGCAGGCAGCAAGCAATTGCACTGATGATGTTAGGGAGGGAGGTGGTGAAGCTCATGAAGATGTTATTTATTGCTGTGGTGGTGCTAGGTGCTGCTGCTGTTGGGTTGATGCTCAAGAAATGAAGAATTGAAGAAATGAAGAATTGAACATCTTGGGGATGTTGCTGCATTGCTGCTGTGTTCAAGATGATACTTTTGGGTTCTTGATGTTGCAATGGTTTAGTAGTGGTAGGTTAGTAGATGATCTCTTAGTAGATTATCTGCTGTAGTAGTGGTAGGTTAATTTGTGTTCAGGTCATGTAATGGTTTGTAAGACCAAGTCGGTATCCTATGTTGAACTGTCAATCTATCTATCTATCTATCCTATGCTATGTCATTTGATGGTATTTTGCACTTCAGCTTTTATCATTTTATCATTCTATCATAGCTATATTGGTGTTGGAGTTTTCAGTACTAGTGATGCAATGATGTATGATATCAATCTATCTGCACTTAACAGTTGAATTGATAAGCAAAAGAGCCTAAACATAGATATCATATTACCATAGAGAGCTGAACTTAACAGTGATTCAAGGTATCATATTACCATCCATAATCCATAGATAAGCAAAAGAGAATACAGTCTTTCATCATCCATATAGAACCAACATAGATTGCAGTACATAGCCTAAACAAAAGCAAGTTGGCACCATTCATGATCATATGAATAACACAGACAGTATGATCATGAAGGTACCAAACACTTCATCTATGGCAACCTACCTAAAGATATCAAACATTGATGATTTCACAGCCTTTCTTGGACATTCAGCTTCATTCTGGCTAGATTTTCTTTTCCCAGCCAACCTTTCCTCCTGTGCTCTCTGTGCAATTGCCATCATTCTCTCCTGTGCAGCAGCAAGCTTCTTATCTGCTTCTCTTTTAGCAGCAGCAAGTCTCTTTTCCTCTTCCTTTTGTGCAGCAGCAAGTCTCTTCTTCTCTTCTTTTTGTGCAGCAGCAAGTCTCTTCTCCTCTTCTTTTTGTGCAGCAGCAAGTCTCTTCTCTTCTGCCTTCTGTGCAGCAGCAACTTTTTTTTCCTCTTCTCTCTTTGCAGCAGCTGCTTCCCTCTCTGCCCTCTTTTCTTCCTCCTTCTTCTCAGCAGCAGCTTTCCTCTCTGCTTCTTGCTTGGCTTTCCTCTCAGCAGCTATTGTTTTCTTTGTGTCTTCAATAATTTTTCTTGTCTCAGCTTGAACCTTCTTGTTTAATTCTGCTTCTTCTTTCTTCTTGGCAGTTCTCTCCAATGTAGCCAATCTTCTTCTCTCCGCAAGCTCTGCTTTCCTCTGTGCAACCTCATGTTTCCTTCTTGCTATCTCTTCAGCTCTCTTCAATTCCTCTTCTCTTCTAGATGCAAGTATTGCCTTCTTCCTCTCCTCTACTTCCCTATCTTTCTGATTCTTCATAGCCTCCAATTTCTGTGCCAACTCACCTGGCCTTATGGTGCTTGAACTAGCTTGGCTCCCTTGGCTCCCATTAGTCTGGTTGAGCAGCACCTGGGCAGCAGTAAGGAAAGCAGAACTAGGTACTGGCCTTTGTTCCACAACCCTTGCTGTTGGCATCTACAAAGAATGTACATTTGATGAGAACAATAGCATTTTCATCTAGAAAGAATGTACATATGGATGAGATGAGTAGTACCTGGGCAATCATGTTATCAACCATGAGATCAACATTTGGAGGAGCCACATTTGGAGGAGGCACATTGACATCAGCAACCCCTTCATTTGGAGGAGGCACATTGTCACCAGCAGTACCTTCATTTGAAGATGGTTGATCATTTGGAGGAGCAACATTAGGTGGTGGCAGTCCAGCCTTCAAGGTCTTGCAGCCCTTCTTGTTGTGATCTGCCTCACCACAATAAGAACAATGCATAATGACACCATGCCTTGTGATTTTCTTCCCTCCCCTTCTATGATCAACCTCTCCAGGGGCTTGTCTCCTTGTAGTACATGGCCTTCCAACATGCTTCTGGTACAATGGTGGCATTATTACAGGCCCATGTAAGTCTTCCCATTCTGTCCTGTCTCTACAAGGATAGATAATGTTGCCATATGCTGTCTTGAACATATGTTTTGAGTAGCACTGATCAACCATCTTCAAAGGATCAACTCTATCATTCCTGCAGCAGGCTACCACATGAGAGCATGGAATGCCTGTTTTCTGCATTCTTCTACAGGTGCAGGTTTTCTTGTGCATGTCCACTATGTAATCCATGCCTCTATCACCTACTAGGAATAAGCCATCTCCTGATCCCTCCACATAGCATGTGTTTGCAAATTCTGTTACCTTCTCAACCTTCTTCCTGATCTTTGGACATACATCTCCTTGCCATTTATCTGACTCCAGTTGTTTGTTGTAATGCCTTGTCATAAGTTGCCTATAAATCCTGTCAACCATGGTAAGTATTGGTAGCTCCCTTGCTTCCAGGATGTACCTGCATTTAACAGCAAACCATGGTAAGTATTGGTAATTCATGAGATTTCACTACATTGAAAAGCCTTTACATTTTGCCAAACTTCAGATGTACCTGTTGAAAACTTCACAAATGTTGTTAAGCAAAATATCACATTTTGGCAAGTCACTTTGAAAAGCCTTGACCCAAGTTTCTGGTTCTAGTTCATGCAGCCATTTGTATGCCTCCACATTAAGAACCTTCATCTCCTCCATGCCCTGTTCATACAACTGCACTGTATTGCTCCTAGCTATCTTCCAGAGTTGATTCTTCAAGATGTCACCTTTGAAATGTTGTTGAAAGTTTTGCCACATGTGCCTAACACAATATCTGTGTTCTGACTCAGGGAACAGTTCTTCAACTGCATTGATGAGCCCCTACAATTGCAAAGCAACATAACCATTTAAAAGCTCTTCACAACCATTCACATAGTAATGACACAGAAACTTTGAAAAAGAAAGATGGTACTTACCTTTTGTTTGTCTGACATGATAGTCCAAGGTTCAGTGTTTATGATGCCTAGGTCCCTTTTAAGTGTGTCAAGAAACCATGACCAGTTAGGGGTGTCCTCAACTTCAACCACAGCAATGGCAATTGGAAATATGCAGTTATTTGGATCTACCCCAACAGCTGCAAGCAGTTGTCCTCTGTATCTAGTTTTAATGTGGCAACCATCTAAGAAGATGACTGGTCTACAACCCTGTAGAAATCCTCTCTTGCAAGCATCTAGACACATGTACAACTTGCTGAACCTTGCATTTTCATCAAGTGAAACATAGAAGGATGAGCCAGGGTTGCTTCTCCTAACCTCATTAGCATAATTCCATAGCAGCTTGTACTGCCCTTCCTCATCACCATAAATAATTTTCATAGCCATTCTCCTTGCCCTCTGAAGTTTCATCCTACTGGGTGTCATATGCCATTCTTTCTGAACAACCCTTGAGAAATTCATCAAGTTCATATCTTGATCAGCCCTAAAGCTCTCTAGGTATTTCATTGCTAGGAATCTTGATGTAAAAGCCCTAATCTTCCACTTCTTGCTGCATGTGTGCTCATGCACATACCTCTTCACCATGAAAGCCTTAGTTCTGCTATCATATGATGCCCACAAGTACCATGTGCAGTCTTCATCACATTTTGCTTTCACTCTTTTCCTATCATTCACAGGAAGCTTGATATCAACTCTGTTCTGGCAGGAGTACTCTTTAATTGCTTTCCTTAGAAGCTCCACACTCTCAAAAACCTGCCCTACATGGAATTTTGGCCTATGAAGATCCTCTGGTCTGAAAGTTTTGAACTTTAAATGCAGTTCCTCATCATCAGAATCAGGTGCCCACAAATCTTCACCTTCAGACAAGTCTTCATCTGAATTATACTGCTGCTTGCTTTGGTCTTCATTTGTAGGTTTCCCATGCTTTACTTCCTCCTTTGAATTGTTATTATGCTTCTGTTCTGGTTCATCCTCATCAACATTATCTGCAAACAAGTCATCATCATCATTGCCTATCTCATTGTCACTGTCCACAAGTACACCTGGGTCATAGTCCTCATCATCTGTATCACTTGCATCATCCTCTGCTTCCATATCATGACTGCTTTTGGCCCTCCTACTTGATGAGCTTCCTCCAACATCCTCATTTGCATCTGCTTCTGCATCATCCTCTGCTTCCACTTCAGGGTATACAACCTGGAGAGGAGTAGGTGCTTCCTCTGTTTCTGCCTCTGCTTCCTCTGTTTCTGCAGTCATGCAGCTTCCCACTCTCTTTGCAGGACTAAATACTGGGGGCAAAGTGGCTCTAGGATAGTTGACAACATCATCCTCACTTAGGTTTGCTTTTAAGCTCTCATCATGATCAAGATATATACTAAAGGAGTGGTGCCCAATATCAATAAACATCAACATTCTATCTGTCTGCTCATCATCCCTAAGCTCTCTGAGACCATTATTACTGAGTGTAAGGATGGGGACACAATAGTATACCTTCAACCTCCCTGCCATTTCATAACCAATCTCCTCAACAAGGTGTTCAATCATAATTGGTGACCAAGTAACCTTCTCCAGATTATCATACCAAATGGCACGACCATTAACATAAGCACGATTCCTTCCATGCCCAATAAAAAATCCACCATGGTTGATTTGCACAGAGAAGTTGGTGCTTCGAGGGCCTGATACACAGAAACATCATGCATCAGAATTGACTATAACATCATTTGATTTGAACATCTAAAACCCTAACCCCCAAAGACCATCAAATCCAACACGAAACCCTAGTACAATCCGTCGAAACTACCAGCTGCATAACATCTATAATGACAATGCGGGCCAAAAAGGAGTGTCTTTGAACATCAAAACGCAAAAAAAAAACGGAATTGCGCAAGATTAAAACTTACTGTACACGGGGGGAGGCGCCCCTTCTGCGCGACGTACAGGGGCCATCGCCACCACCTACCACCGGCGGAATTGACGCGGCGGCGGCGCCTCTCGAGCCACGGAAGAAATCAGCACCCCGCGGCGCCTGCAGGCCGATGATCGCCGGGGCGGCGGCGCCTATGCAGCGCCTTCCCTGTCTCCAATCGAAGACGAAGAGGCGTCGTCAGAGTAGGGATGATTGGGGGATTCGGACATGCCCGAGGGGTTTTTTCGCTTATTATGCGCAGCGACGGGTGCGCGGTTCGCCACCTGTCCCCAACGACTCGTCAACAGGTGGTCAAACGAGCGGCTACTGACCGCATACGAACAACAGTGACCGTACATTCACGTCACATCGTATACAGTGACCGTAACAGCCGTATTCCTAAGTTCAGTGACCGTATCGGGCTTCCGTCGCAACTACAATGACCGTAAGTGTATTTATCTCTTTTGCTTACCACTGCAATTCTAGCCACTGAAACAACCGCTCAAAAAAAAAAGGCCTCTGATATGCTAGAGAAGTTTGAATTGTGTTACCTCCATCCGAAATTAGTTTTTTTAGAAAAATTTTAATCTATTCATCTTCAATCATAATAGTACAAAGAACACCAGAAATAATAAAAATTGCATCCAGATCCGTAGACCACCTAGCGACAATTACAAACACTAAATCGAGCCGAAGGCACGTCGTCGTCATCGCCCCCCCCCCCTCGCTGGAGTCAGCACAACCTGTTATAGTAGATAGTCGGAAAGTCCTCGTGTTAAGCCTTCATAGGACCAGCGCACTATAACAGAGGTCGCCGATGAAGAATAATGTAGATCGAAATGATCCAAACCGAAGACACACGAATATAGACGAACAACAATGATATCCGAGAAAAACCACCAAAGATAGATCCACCGGAGACACACCTCCACACGCACACCAACAATACTAGATCCACCGCCGGAACAAGGGCTAGATGGGGAGACCTTTATTCCATTTTCAGGGAGCCGTCACCGTCTCGCCTTTCTGAGCAGAACACAAACCCTAACAAAAATGACAGAAACAATTAAAAACGGAGCCGCCCCATCGATCCTTGCCAAGATTTGCCACATCCCTCGTGGCTCTAGGGGCACCGGAGATGAGGCGGACCTATGGGGCCGCCGGCCCGAGAGAAACACACTCTGTGTTAGTCCGATCGCTTCGCTTTTGCTTTCGCACTCCCTACTAATGCCTATTGCATGACTTTCATTCAGTCAAACTAGAAAATGTGTTTACAACTCGAACGATAGTTGTCTTACAAATCTAATCTAAGACAACTAATTCAGGACAGAGGCAATATTTATTAACTCAGTTTGAATTGTAATTTGTGATGGGTTGGCAATGGATCAAGTTACGTAACTTACGTTCTAATATTAATAACTTGAAAAATCAAAATTTAAAATGATAGAATTACGTTGCTTGTTCACTAAAAAAACATCCTTGATGGTAGGGATAAAAACGGAGTGAAAACGGACGGAACTGAGTGCTACTATATTTGTTTTCATATATTTTTGCAGAAGCGGAAACAAATACGAAACCCCGGAAATGAATACGAAAACAGATACTGTCGGAAATGGACACGGAGCGAATACAAAGCGGACACGGAAACAAAAGTGGGCGTTGACCGGAACTTAAACCCCCCTTGAATCATAGAGAAAAAGACACAAAAAGAAACATTTTATGAATTCTTAACATGGCTATAAGATCAAGCTGGGTACATGTGTGGTAGTAGAAGTTGGGCCTCAAATGATCCATTCTACTCATTGTGTCATCGTGTGTTGTTTGATGGTTGGACAACAAAGCAGCCATAAATCTATAGTAAAATGAAAATTTCATATTTACGGAAACGGAAAGTTCCGTTTCCACGCCTGTTCCACCGGAAAACACTGTTCCGTTTTTGTTTCCATTTCCACTTCCATTTTGCAAATTTCTGCTTCCGTTTCCATATTCCCTCTCCGTTTCCATTTTTCCTCCGAAAAAGCGGAAAGTTTCCACTCCATTTTCATCCCTACTTGATGGCATGTAATTGTTTTGCTATGGTTGTAGCTTTTTCCAAAGAGTTGCCTAGAAAAGAAACCCAAACAGAATCTTCAGTGGAATATTTCGCTCCGATTTTCCGGTTATTGGGTTGCATACAATCATCAAGGGGTATGTATATGTCATGTATTTAATAATTTCCATTGGACAAGTAAAAAAATTGTAGTCAATAAAGTCTAGAGACAACAAGGCTGTTACAAAACCAATGTTATCATGTTCAAACTCTAGCATGCGTTAATCAACAAAAAATTACATAAAATATATGAGGTGGAACTGGAAGTCGAAAAGGGTTTCCGCCAACCCATTCCAACCAAAAGAACAGAACTGGAATCACATGCCATTTCTGTTTCGCATCAATCGATCCATTTTCCCGCAGATGTAGGAGCAACTTCCAGAGTTCCAAATGGGGTCTTCGAGCATTTAGTTGCCGCAGTCGATCATTCCCAACATGAAAAGCTTCAACGATCAAAATATAAAACGTTGGTAAGAGCAGTCCACACTCCAATGGAGTACTCAGCTAATCATGGCACCGGCGCAGCAAGTTTCAGCGTCTCAGGATGAGTACCATTCGTGAACCCTGCAGATGAAACTAGGCTAAGTGAGATATTTATTTTTCCTAACAATACCACGAATAACTGGCAAACTGAGAAAGATGAAATTTTACTATGAATCAACTAGCAATGATAAGATCCCGCTTATAAATCAGCAGTAGCAGAATGTAACATCAAGTGGTGGAAAAATGTATGTGGACGAACAAATGGGAAGACAAAATACTGATAGTGGCACCAACACCAGAGCAAAACCGTGATAGCTTACTAAACTGTCTGAAGAAATACATATGATGAGGTTTCTCAGAAGAAGAAAAAAAGCTGCATGTGATGCGCAAGTAGCAGCAGCCGATCTGGTTTCTCAATGAACTAAAAGTTGCACTGAATATGCCATATCAATGAACAAAGAATCAATCTGCATTTACTCAAATTTTCCTATAGAAGCAGTCCATATATAAATTGTGCAGGTTCATCAGTCTGCATTTCTCCATGCAGAAACAGTCAAACGCAGAAGGAAAAAAAAATACACGATTCTATGAAACTAGCAGGCTTCATTGGCAAGAGAGCTGCAAAATATCCAAGAATTAAGGATGGAAGATCAAGGATCCTCGACACTAATGTATCCAAAATGTAAGAACCAAAAAATGTGTGTAATTTTCATGCTCATCCTACATTCCTACTCCAGTCTCTACTCCTCTAATAAATACCCAAGCAGTCAGTTCGAGCATGATTTACCGCCGCTATCTCCGCGAGCAAAGGATGATTGCATTGAAGTGAGTGGACCGCTATATACGCCGTGCCAGAGCCCAACACATGCGGCTTCAGTCATGGCCTCTCCGACGGAGGAGCGAGATTCACCACCAGGCGTTATTCAGGGAGATCAGGTGACAGGTTCGTCACCTTCTTTGTTGGCAGCTGCGAGGATGTTCGAGACTCAGTCGGGTTGCCGGGCGGTACAGCCGACGGTCGAGGAGGTAGTGGCTTTTGGCGGGATTCCAGAGTCTAGCGACAGGCGGTCGAGTCATCGTATTCAGACGCAGCCGGATGCAGATGAACTTATGTTGGGGCGTGCCATGCGGGCAGCCCGGATCCGCGACATCGAGACTTCTACAGGTATGTCCGTAAATACGAATGTTTCTGTTCTTCATTTTTCTGAAAATGACATAGTTGACCGGGCAGATATACTGGGGTGTCGTTGGGTATAATGATAAGCACCAAGTTGCATCTTCTATTAATGAACTACTAGACAGGGAGGCAGATAGAGCTATCGTTATGCTTAGGAATTTAGCTGCGGTGCAACCGATGGAAGATAATGACACTAATGAGCTTGGGGTGGGACAGTTAGAATCTTTGTGTGAAGATTTGACACCGTTAGGATGCCTTAACCTTAATTCTGAGGATTTGGAGGTGCATGCGGCGCCTCCAGTTCCTTCGACAGAGACGAGTGATGAAGTGGAAGCTGAGCAGGATGAGGATTTTGCTGATCAGGGTGAGAACCTCAGTGATGTACACGGTCATGCGGATAGTGTGCATATGTTGGATGATCCTAAGCGCATGCGTAGGCGAAAGATATACGATACGTCGGCAGTGCGCAGGAGCGATAGGATCCGGGTAAAACGTAGATTTCATGATGATCCATGAAAGGGATTTTCTGGAATTCTAGAGGTATTGCGCACCTCTCTAAGCGTAGGTTTCTAGCGGAGGCATCCATTGAATATAACCTTGACTTCATTGCATTGCTCGAGACAGGGCGAGACAATTTCACTTCTCAGTTTCTTTCAACAGTTTCTGGAGGAGTTGAATTCGATTGGCACTGTCTACCTCCTAGGGGGAGGTCCGGAGGGATTCTGTTAGGAGTTAAGGGGGAAACACTTGAGGTGGTAAACGTGTTCATGGGAGAGTTTGCCGTCAAATTTCATGTGAGATCGAAAATTGATGGGTTCCGGTGGGCTCTTGTGGCTGTTTACGGTGCGGCACAGCCGGAGCTTAAACCGGACTTCCTCGCAGAACCGGTGAGGATTTGCGGTGGGGAGACATTGCCAATTTTAGTTGGTGGCGATTTCAACATTATTAGGCGAAGAGCGGAGAAAAATAATGATAATTTCGATGCTAGATGGTCATTCATGTTTAATGCCATTATTGAGAATATGGATCTGCGGGAAATAGATCTCACTGGTCGCCAATTCACATGGGCTAACAACTTAGAGAATCCAACTTATGAGAAGCTGGACAGGGTTCTTACCAGCATAGATTGGGAACAAAAATTCCAGCGTGTGACAGTACGAGCGCTGCAAAGAGGTCTTTCGGACCATACTCCTTTGCTTCTAGACTCGGGTGAGGCGGCTCACCGAGGGAACAAGGAAGTATTTTCTTTCGAAACCGCTTGGTTTGAGCGAGAAGGCTTCGTAGAGCTCGTCGAGCGAGAGTGGAAGTCGGAACGTAGAGGGCAATCTAACATTGATAGATGGCAATTTAAGATTAGACATCTTCGTCAGTTCCTGAGAGGCTGGGCTAAACACAATAGTGGTGAATATAAACAGCAAAAAGAAAGTTTGCTAGAAATCATCAATACGCTCGATATTAAGGCAGAAAGTGCGGTCCTCAGCGCCGAGGACCGGGTAGCTAAGAGGGAGGCGGAAATCAATCTCGCCAAACTTCTTAGAGAAGAGGAACTAAAGTGGGCACTAAGAGCGAAGGTGCGGTCGGTGGCACTAAGAGCGAAGTGGGCACTAAGAGCGAAGGAGATAATAATACACAGTTTTTTCACTTGATTGCCAACGGGAAACATCGGAAAAAACGTATATTTCAGCTAGAACAAGATGAGGGCACGATAGTGGGCCAGGAAAACCTCAAGACGTATATTTCAGAATTCTACAAAAAGCTTTTTAGCGCGCCAGATGACAACTTTGTCTCGATGGATGAGAGTTTCGTGCAGGACATTCCACAACTGGGTAACGATGAGAATGACATCTTAGTGGCTCCTTTCACTGAAACAGAAGTGTTGGAAGCCATTTCCCAAATGAAAAATAACAAGGCACCGGGGCCTGATGGATTCCCGGTTGAATTTTATAAGAAATGTTGGCATTTCATCAAAGGGGATCTGATGCCTTTATTTCAAGATCTTTTCGATGGTCACTTACAACTTTTTAAGCTAAACTTTGGCACAATCACTTTGCTGCCTAAGAAGGCTGACGCGACTCGCATTGAGCAGTTCAGACCGATTTGTTTGCTCAATGTGAGCTTCAATTTTTTTACTAAGGTGGGCACGAATCGATTATCGCAGATTGCCCACACTGTGGTGCAGCCTTCTCAATCCGCGTTCATGCCGGGACGGCATATCCTTGAGGGAGTGGTTGTGTTACATGAAATTCACTCCAAGAAATTGGATGGAGTGATTTTCAAAGTGGACTTCGAAAAAGCATATGACAAGGTTAAATGGCCCTTCTTACAACAAGCCCTACGCATGAAGGGATTTAACCAAGCCTCGAGGAAGCAGGTTGAAGCATATGTTCAGGGGGGCAGCGTCGGAATTAAAGTTAACGATGACATAGGTCATTATTTTCAGACGCAAAAGGGTTTAAGACAAGGTGACCCGATGTCTCCTATCCTCTTTAATATTGTCGCAGACATGCTGGCTATTCTGATAAATAGGGCGAAAGAAGATGGCCAGGTAGGGGGGCTCATTCCACATCTGGTGGATGGTGGAGTGTCCATACTACAATATGCTGATGAAACTATTATTTTTATGGAGCATGACGTCGCGAAGGCGAGAAACATGAAGTTGGTGCTTTGTTTGTTTGAACAATTGTCGTGTCTAAAGATTAATTTTGATAAAAGTGAGCTATTTTGTTTTGGGCGTGCCAAAGAGGAAGAGGAGACTTACAAACAGTTGTTTGGATGTGGGATAGGTTCCCTGCCTTTCACGTATTTGGGCATTCCCATTCATCATCGTAAACTTTCTAATAAAGAGTGGAAATGCATAGAAGATCGTTTTGAAAAAAAGCTGAGCTGCTGGAAGGGTAAGCTCCTGTCTTACGGCGGTAGGTTGATCCTAGTTAACTCGGTCTTGACGAGTATGCCGATGTTTCTTTTGTCTTTCTTTGAAGTACCGGTGGGAGTACGGAAAAGATTAGACTACTATAGATCTAGGTTCTTTTGGCAAAGTGATGAGATTAAGAAGAAATATAGGTTGGCCAAGTGGAATATTATTTGCAGACCAAAAGACCAAGGTGGTTTGGGTATTGAGAACTTAGAGGTTAAAAATAGATGCCTACTTAGTAAATGGATCTATCGCCTATCAGTTGAAACTGAAGGGGTGTGGGTTCAACTTCTTCGTAATAAGTACTTGCATACAAAGAGTTTATCTCAAGTGACGACCCGCCCAAATGACTCACCCTTTTGGGAAGGGCTGATGCGGGTCAGAAGGACTTTCTTTAATAGGTGCAAGTTCTTGGTTGGCAACGGGCAAAGCACTCGTTTTTGGGAGGATACCTGGCTAGGAGACACCCCTCTTGCGATGCAATATCCTTCCCTATATAATATAGTCCAACGCAAGGAGAGCTCGGTTCATACAGTTTTGAGCACGGTTCCCTTGAACGTTGAGTTCCGGAGAGCGTTAGTGGGCCAAAGGTGGGAGAGTTGGCTTAATTTGGTACGTAGGCTAATGCAAGTTAACCTTACTACAGAGACGGACTCCATTAGATGGAGGTTGTCCGTGTCTGGCGTATTTTCGGTGAAGTCTATGTACACAGACTTGATCAACACCGGACCCATTCCGAGGTCGATACATATATGGAAAATTAAAGTGCCGCTGAAGATTAAAGTGTTCATGTGGTTTGTACATAAGGGAGTGATCTTGACGAAGGATAATTTAGCTAAACGTAATTGGACTGGCAGCAAGAGATGTTGCTTTTGTGATCAGGAAGAAACTATACAATATCTATTTATCCTTTGCCCTCTCTCTAAGCTTTTGTGGAGAACACTTCATGCGGCTTTTAACATTGCTCCACCATTTTCACTCCAACATCTTTTTTGGGGATTGGTTGCATGGTATTGATCCCAACATAGCGGCACATATTCGAGTAGGAGTATGCGCTATGCTTTGGGCTATATGGAATTGTAGAAATGATGTCGCCTTTAACAGACAAACTTTAACCAACTTTTTGCAGGTTATCTTCAGGGCATCCACATGGATCCGTACGTGGTCATTACTCAGTCCTGCGGATCGCAGGGAGCATATGGCTTTTGGGTGCAACCGATGGGAGACGGTCGCACGGGATACCTACAACCGATTTGGATGGCGCTCCACTCTTAGGTTAAGTGGGTAGGCTTTGAAAACTGTTGAGGCCGGTTGTGGCCGTTTTTTCTTTTTAGCCAAATGTGGCATTGTCTTCTCAGTGCACTTTTAAACTTGAGACTGTGTGTTCGGACTGCTTTCGTTTAATAAGAAGGGCTGTGTGCATCTATAGATGCAGAGGCCGGAGGTCACCTCCTTTTCGAAAAAAAAAAGTAATATATCTGAAATGTAAAGCAGACGTGGCATACGAGAATGAGTAGTACCTCAACGGCGTGTTACACACTCAGTTGTCAGCATCAACCTCCTCCTCTGCCAGTTTATACTCCCCATCCTTAACAATCTCTTCCTCATCCCATCTACTCACTTCAAGAGTAAGCTCATCTGAAAGACAACCAGCTGCATTCTTGACAGCATCCTCCAAGGCCTCCACCTCCCAGACCTTCGCACCATAACAAACTATCTCGATGTGGAGATGCTTGAGCGAATGTAGATTCTGGATGCCGAAATCAAGACCGCTACGCAGAGGGAACACATCATGCGCACTAAATGGAACCCGGAGGTTCTCAAGCTCCGGCATGGCTCCTGCTTCAAACATCAGCCCTGTCCCGCTGTCCCAGCAGGTGAAGTAGAATTCCTTCAGGTATCGGAATCCATTGCTGCTGATTATGAGCCTTTCTTTAGGCCTTGCTGTTCTTGAAGATATCCAGAGAAATAATAGAGACGGAAGGTCCCCAAGGATTTGGAATGTTTCCTCATCCACTGGATCGACGTAGATGCTTAGGTAAGAGAGGTGGTCAAGTGAGGCTACCCACTTTGGGATTCTGGGGAAATAGTATTCTGTAGAGATCTCAAATCTCTGTAGGAGACGAGGAGGAGGAAACCAAGAGTCAAGTAAGAAATCAAGGGAACAGAAATTGTAGCTTTGAATTTGTATGGTTCGAAGGTTGAGCATGCCTAGTTTGCAGAGGGACATGACTAAGTTATCTGTATAAGCTTTCATGCCACCATTTGTGTTACTTATGTGCCAATTCAGGTTAAGACCAAGTATCCTCAGTTTGGTCAGAGTGCCCAACCCCTGCAAAGAAGACGGAGAGGTGTTCTGATTGATCTCAACCTCTGATAGTTCCCGAAGAGCTTGCATATTCCCAATCCCTTCAGGTAACTCTGTACAATTAACCAATAAACATGCCAGCTTCTGTAGTTGAACAATACTCGCTGGCAACTTTTTTACCCATGTCCATCTTAAGTCTAAGGTCTGTAAATTCTGCAACTCTCCTAATTGTTCAGGAAGTGCAGTGATTCTTCTTACATCGAGTCGCAGATACTTCAGCTGAGAAAGCCTGCTTATGTGTTTAAGATAATTGTGTTCCAAAACCTCTCTATTTTCTAGATCCAGCACTCTTACGGAATGAAACTTTGAAAGAGAAAGCATATGTTCAGCTTCAGCACATCCAAAGATAGTGAGGGATCGAACATGAGAGACAATCATCTTTGATGGTACCATAATATGTTCTTGGGCATGATAGTTCAGGGATAGTCGACGAACCTTGTCATATGGCAATGAGTTGAGTTTTTTATCACCAGAAAATGTCACAAAATTTTCTTCAATTGACTTGGATATTATTAGGTCAAGAATCATATCATGGACACGGCAAGCATCAGCTCGACCATCATACTGGATTTCAACTGGTTCAATTAAGCTTCTGTTGATCAGCTCACTGAAATAGCCTTCTCCTACTTCCTCCAGATCCTGTCCACCTGCTGGATTGATGAAACCTTCAGCAATCCATCTCCTTACCAGCCGATCCCTCTTGATCTCATAATCTTCAGGGAATATACTTAGATATAGCAAACATGTCTTCAAATGGTAGGGGAGATCATTGTAACTAAGGAACAATATTTTTTTCATCTCTTCCATGTCTAAATCCTTTTCAAGTGCTGAACCAATAGAATTTCGTATCCTCAGCCATTCTTCTTTGGTACTAGCTTTATTTGCCAATAAGCTAGCTACTGTAATGATCGCCAATGGCAAGCCACCACATTTTTTTAATATTTCATTTGAAACTTCCCTCAGTTGAAGAGGGCATCCACCTTCAGAGCCAAACGCTCGTTTGAAAAATAAGCTCTTAGAGTGAGTTGCACTAAGAGGCTTTATTTCATACACATGATCATGGTGCTGAGAGCTGCAATACTTGGCTACGGTGATGATACGCGTTGTTGTAAGTATTCTGCTGGATGAACTATTTTCAGGAAAAGCACATTTGATTGCTCTCCATACTGGTGTGCCCCATATATCATCGATTACTATGAAGTACCTATCACAAACTTTACAAGTTAAAACATGTATTCCTAAAGCTGCAACTGGTGAAGCAATAGTAAGCAAGGTGTACATATATTATCCTACGGATAAAGTTGATGTAGCATTAACACAAAGTTCATACGAATGTATAATAAATTAGTGATGACACCACATGCATATTAGACCAAAATAAGATTGTCATGAGTAAATAAGATTGCATACCTTTTATGCTTGAGGGACTGTCTTATTTTGTTGATTAGTTGCTGCTCATCACATGCTTCATTGCTGGCGCACTCTTGCCAGCAGATCTGAGAGAGTATATTTCTCAAAATCTTCTTCAGGTCAGGTTCTTGGGACACCGACACGAAAGCTTGATATTCAAATTGCCCTTCGAGCTTCTGGTACACTTGATTAGCGAGAGTAGTCTTTCCAAGGCCTCCAAATCCAACAATGGACACCACCTTTAGCTGCTGCGCCGTTGCACATTCCCCTTCTGTTAGCAACTTGATGAGTTTATCCCTTGGGCCATCAATGCCAACGAGCCTCGTCATCTCCGTGAAAAATGCTGGTAAGCGAGGATCTATGCTTGTTCTGCTCGGCCTGGAGAAAACATCATCAACCTTGTACCTCGCACGCCGACTGCTAACCTCAATAGCGCTTTGTTTGAGAACTTTGATTTTCTTGGCCATCCGATGGCGTGTCTTGGAATTTGTCATTAAATCCATGCACCTACTCAGGAGTCCCTTGCAGCCACGGGGTTTGCGGCTGGACTCGACACCCAGGGACAGCCTGAAGCTGTCAATGCCGCCCTCTATGTCGTAGGACAGCTCCCGCACCGCCTTAATCCAGCACTTGGACAGCTCATCGGGGTCCTCAAACTCGGACATCTTCTTCAGGAAAGCATGAATGCTCTCAAGCTCAGCTTTAAGGAACATGATATCACCCTTCACACTGGTGAGAAGTTTATATTCATCAGAGAGCAAAGCACCCAGCTTCCGTAGCACAGAGCCCATGGCCCCATGTGTTGCACATACAGTGGCCTCCATCACCCTGTCTCTGGGATTAAGTTTTTGTGTCCCTGCCACTTTGAAGGTTCAAGCCTTTTATACACGCATAAACTTTCAAAGTATACATAAACAAGACATTAAATGATTGCTCAAGTGAAGACGGCATAGCGAGTGAGCAGGTCAGGTGTCCGCAGAATCTTACGATATAAAAAGCACAGATCGTACAAAGCACATTTCAAAAGCAGTCAAGTTGTCAAGAAGGAAAGGAAGTGTGAATTGCCTGCACCACGATTGCAAAGTCAGTCGATTAGTCAAGAGAAGAAGTCATAAGCCACCAAATGAGAAGACTATTAACGTATAATGATATCGACATTCCAATAATCTAGGAGTATATCAAGTGGAAAGACATAAATCACCATAGATCCACCTAAACTAGTAAATGAAAGAAAGGGCAGGGCAATAAAGCAAAACAAAAGGAATAGATTTCTTCCTCACATGCTAAACATGGTACCGGTCTCGAGACCAGTGAACATGACAAGGTTGGGGTTATGGCTCTGAAGAGCGAAGGTAGGCCAGCCATGGTGTCTGATAAGAGGGATGAAGACAGAGACTGTGATTAGATATTTACTACAGTTTATTCTTCTCATTGCTTAATTGATGAAGCCTACATGGTGTGTCCCTTTTGTAGGCAAAAATCGTCTTGAACAACAAGAACAGAATAACCACTTTCCTACTAAACCATATCTCCATCATCATATTTATTAAATTAATCTTTCCTAACCATATGTGCACATGATTTCGAAGGTTTAACTTTGACCGCCGATTTAATACAAAATCGACACCACTGGAAAGCGTTTTTCAGTACAAATCCAACAATATGAATTTATATAACGTGATCAACATGTTGTCGAACAAAGTCTTAATCAAAGACAATTCTCGGGAAGCATGTGCACCCTAGATTTCTGGGCGGAGGAAGTATCTTCCTTTACCAGATAACTTCCCCTAGTTACTTGGAGATAATATTGTCAGCATGCACCTCCGTGCGCTCCTCTGCACATAACAGGAGAAAATAAGTAATGATTACCTACCACGAGGTAATATGTGATTACTTCAGCGGCCAATGCCAGATTAGTAAATTAACACAGTTGTGCAAATATGGACTTTGCTACATTAGTCCACGACTCCACACACTAACCACCATAGCAAATATAAAACTGGGAAGCGGACAAGGTTAGGAAATTTTCTTGAGCAAAAACAAAAGGCAGTGGAAATTTCTTGTGTGGACACCCAAGACTATTTGGTAGGAGGTCAGACTCAGCTTCGAGGAACATGACATCGCCATTCACATTGGTAAGAAGATTGTAATATGCTTCTCCGAAGAGAAGATTGTACTCCAGGTCTCCATGCACCAGGGGAGAAGAAGCAAATGTGGCACCATTTTCAGCTACATCGGTCGATCAGAATTAGTTAAAAGACTAATTCATTCATTGGTGAAATCAAAAGGCGAATTAAGCTAAAAAAGACAGTGATTCAGTAACTGAGCTGTCGTACCGAGTGAAGTTTCTAGGGATGTGAAAGAAAGGAACAAATTGCACAAAGAAGAACTGAAGATCGGTCACTGTCAAAAGGAGAGAATTTCAACACACAGGAAAGAGTAGAAGTGTGCAGATTCATTACCTCATATCACGGCATCACCAGTCACCAATCATCTACCTCGGACTGTAAAAAGCATCCAAAGAGGAAAAGGCATCAGTGACCAAATGACAAAGGCAAATTAAGCTGAAGGGGACGGTGTATCGAGCATGCGATTTCTTTGAGGTTACCCCGGCAGCACGATCCGTCAACAGAGCCGCCCAAGAAAGGTCTTCCCACGGATACGATGTATCCCCAAGATAAGGGATCCTCGACGAAAGGAGATCATCTTGGTCCGATTGCCCAGTCAGTTAAACATCAGGGAATCCCCGCGACAAAAATAATAAGAAGATGCAGGACGAACGCGGCACGAATTGCTGGCGTTGTAGCAGCAGTAGTTTGCGGGATGCAGTAGATGTACAGCCAGTGGTAGCGGGATAGGAGAGGGGAGCAACGGCAACGGCACAAGTCAGCGGGACGACGTAGGTTGCCATCGCCGTCGTCGGAGAAGTTCGCCGGAGAGAGAAGATGCTTGGGCTGTTGGGCTAACAATAATGGATAATACCGGCGGAAAATGCCAATGGAGACCGGGGCTCCATGGAGCTCGTTTACAAAATATAATTTTCTAAATACAGCGTGAAAAAGTTCGATTTTTTTTTTGTGAATATACATACACATGTATACTACATATGTGCAAATTTTAATACTAACATTATACTTTCACATGTGGTGTACAAAAAAAGACAAATACCTATTTCCAAAATGGGCTGGCTTTTTTTTGTTATTGGGTTGGAAAAAAATTATACACACTACAAATCACAATATTTTCAAACAGTTTTTCGCACGCTCATGGTGAATACATATAAGTTTTCATGGAAATGTTTCATTTTTTTAAAAAACTCTTAAATATGATTTTTCGCACGCTCATGGTGAATACATATAAGTTTTCATGGAAATGTTTCATTTAAAAAAAACTCTTAAATATGATTTTCTATTTTTTTTAAAAATAGGGGCCTCCAAAGAGCCCCCGGGTCTTGCTAACAAACGGGGGGGGGGGGGTCGGAATGTGCGTCCCCTTGGGCTGGTCCATTTGACTCATTAGCAATCTACTATTTCAATCATCGGCCATGAAAATCGATCCAACTCCGTCAAAATCGTTGATTAAGGTGTGCCTCTTGCAAAGGTGCAAGGTCATGCTCACTTTCTTTCTCTGGTGACAACTGGAAGTGGTGCACTCAATTATCGTAACCTTGGAGTTTCATGTTTTTGTTTGTAGAGTTTTCAAAATGATTTATATGTGCGTCCAAATCACTAACCTTTTTAGCGTTGCATTTCTCATGTCAAGATCTTCGAAACTAGATAGTAGACAATTTTTAATAAAGAAAACAGAAACTGAAAAATGGAAAAGGGAACCGGAAAAAACTGAAAACCAAAAAAGGAGGGAAACTGAAAGCCCGACTATGCTTCACACTATGCTTCACACAAAAGCACATTTTTGTGTTTTACTTCTCCTGAGAAGCACATATTGTACATCATGTGCGCAATGCATAGGTATGTTTTTCACTTTCGAGAAAGCAAAGGTTGTGCTTCATGCAGTGCGAACCCTACGGGTTCGAGAACTATATAGACATGACCGAGACACCTCTCCGGCCAATAACCAATAGCGAAACCTGGATGCTCATATTGGCTCCTACATATTCTACGAAGATCTTTATCGGTCGAACCGTTATGACAACATACGTTATTCCCTTTGTCCATCGGTATGTTACTTGCCCGAATTTCGATCGTCGGTATCTTCATACCTAGTCCAATATCGTTACCGGCAAGTCTCTTTACTTGTTCCGTAATACATCATCTTGCAACTAACTCATTAGTCACTTTGCGTGCAAGACTTCTTATGATGTGTATTACCGAGAGGGCCCAGAGATACCTCTCCGATACTCGGAGTGATAAATCCTAATCTCGATGTATGCCAGCTCAACAAACACCTTCGGATATACCTGTAGAGCATCTTTATAATCACCTAGTTACGTCGTGACATTTGATAGCACATAAGGCATTCCTTCGGTATTCGGGAGTTGCATAATCTCATAGTCGAAGAAATATGTATTTGACATGAAGAAAACAATAGCAATAAAACTGAACGATCATTATGCTAGGCTAACGGATGGGTCTTGTCCATCACATCATTATCCTAATGATGTGATCTTATTATCAAATGGCTACTCATGTCCATGGTTAGGAAACCTTAACCATCTTTAATCAACGAGCTAGTCAAGTAGAGGCTCACTAGGGACACAATATTTGTCTATGTATTCACACATGTATTTAGGTTTCCGATCAATACAATTATAGCATGAATAATAAACATTTATCATGAATAAGAAAATATAAAATAACAACTTTATTATTGCCTCTAGGGCATATATCCATCAATATTAACTCAGAAACATAAAATTTGCATGTACCTTTCATAACCCAAAAGTATAGGGGATCGCAACAATTTTCGAGTGTAGAGTATTCAACCCAAATTTATAGATTCGAAACAAGGGGAGCCAAAGAATGTTTGCAAGTATTAGCATTTGAGTTGTCAATTCAACCACACCTAGAGATTAAATATCTGCAGCAAAGTGATCAGTAGCACAGTAATATGATAGTTTTGATAGCAGTACTGACAGTAGCCGTAACGATAACAGTGATAGAAATAATAATATAAGGAAAACTCCTATGCATTGGATCGGTGAACTCGTTGGATGATATTCATCATATAACATGCATAACCTAGGACGATACAGAACTAGCTCCATTTCATAAATATAATGTAGGCATGTATTCCGTAAATAGTCATACGTGCTTATGGAAAAGAACTTGCATGACATCTTTTGTCCTACCCTCCCGTGGTTGCGGGGTCCATAAAGAAACTAAGGGATACTAAGGCCTCCTTTTAATAGAGAATCGGAACAAAGCATTAACACATAGTGAATACATGTTAAAGTGCAACTAATCCCCGGGTGGCTTTGGTAATTAATAACAACATATAGCTCATTGAACTAATATCCTTTCAAGCCAAAAATTTCAAGAATTCAATGATTGACATGGCATGGATTAGAGATGTGGACCCCTCAAAATGCTAAGGACAAAGTTTGGCCAAAGCTCAAGACTCTACATTTTCATTTTAGTGATCCAAGATCACATTGAGTCCATAGGAAAAGCCAATGCTATTAAAAGGGGATGAGGTGTTGCTTAATGGCTTACATGCTCAAAATGCTTAGTGATATGCTCCAAAAACCCTCAACCACTTTCTCATTTCCACATATGTCCTAAACCTAAAAGTCAAACTCGACCCCACCGATTTGATCTATCCGGCGCCACCGAGTTCACTTGACATAGCCACTGCCACAAACCCTAATCAGTTCGGTCTCACCGATAAGGATCTCGGTCTCACCGAGATGGGATTGTAAACTCTCTGTTTCCCATTGTAACATTTTGGTCTAACCGAGATGAGCGATAGGTCCCATCGAGTTGGCAATGCAAACTCTCTGTTTCCTTTTCGTAGCGTTTTGGTCTAACGAAATGAGCGATCGGTCCCACCGAGTTTGCTTGGCTAAGTCTCTGTTAGCTTATTACTGAAATTGGTCTCACCAAGTTCATGTGATCGATCTCACCGAGATGAGTGAGGGAGTCATGTATTCAGGGGTCCTCGGGCATCCGGGTCGTTGAAGCTGGGCCGTATTGGTGGGCCATGAAAAGAAGAAGCAGAAGACTCTCCCCCGTATTCGGTCAGGACTCCTATGTACGTAGAAAGGCAAGCGTAGAGTCCGAATGTGTCAATTACTTCCTCCCCAAGTCACCCTTGTAACCCTAGGTCCCCTCTGGCGTGTATATAAGCCAGAGGGTTTAGTTTGTAGAGGGGATCATCAACATCACATTATCCTCATAGGCTAGACTTTAGGGTTTAGCCATTACAATCTCGAGGTAGATCAACTCTTGTATTCATATTCATCCATATTAATATAGCAGGAAGTATGGTATTACCTCGATCGAGAGGGCCTGAACATGGGTAAACATCATGTCCCCAGCCTCCTGTTACCATTGATCCTCTAAATGCATAGCTTGGGCCCCCCTACGCGAGATCTGCCGGTTTTGACACCGGCAATGGTGCTTTCATTGAGAGCTCTGATGTGCGCTCACGATGAGCGATCGATGGCTCGTCTCGTCATCAGCGTCGGGATCACCCTCGGAAACAACTTGGCCATTGGCTAGGTTCTACAGCTCGACGGATTCGCTATATGCGCCCGCATGGCCTCAGGGCCAGCCGCACTCCCTGCGGTCATCGAGCACCATCCCTATGTTGACTCCGGCCACTCCGATGACGCGACCTCGGCAGATCGCTCGCCCTTAAACAAGCTACTGGATTGCATCGCCGCCCTGGGGCTTTCATCGCCAGGAGATCAGATCGGACTTAAATCCGGTCATGATGAGATCGATCCCTTCCCGATCACTCATCTAATGGCAACAGTTGAGGACGGAGCCGGAGAGACTTCTCCTCTAGAGATGGAGACCGTTACAGTTCAGATTGAAGGAAATATGCCCTAGAGGCAATAATAAAGTTATTATTTATTTCCTTATATCATGAGAAATGTTTATTATTTATGCTAGAATTGTATTAACCGGAAACTTATTACATGTGTGAATACATAGACAAAACAGAGTGTCCCTAGTGTGCCTCTACTAGACTAGCTCATTGATCAAAGATAGTTATGTTTCCTAGCCATAGACATGGGTTGTCATTTTATCAACGAGATCACATCATTAGGAGAATGATGTGATGGACAAGACCCATCCGTTAGCTTAGCACTATGATCGTTTAGTTTTACTGCTATTGCTTTCTTCATGACTTATACATGTTCCTATGACTATGAGATTATGCAACTCCCGAATACCGGAGGAACACCTTGTGTGCTATCAAACGTCACAACGTAACTGGGTGATTATAAAGATGCTCTATAGGTGTCTCCGAAGGTATTCGTGGTGTTGGCATGGATCAAGAATAGAATTTGTCACTCCGAGTGTCGGAGAGGTATCTCTGGGCCCTCTCGGTAATACACATCATAATAAGCCTTGCAAGCAAATGACTAATGAGTTATTACGGAACGAGTAAAGAGACTTGCTGGTAACGAGACTAACTAGGTATGGTGATACCGACGATCGAATCTCGGGCAAGTGACATACCGATGACAAAGGGTACAGCGTATGTTGTTATGCAGTTTGATCGATAAAGATCTTCGTAGAATATGTAGGAGGCTAGGAGCCAATATGAGCATCCAGGTTCCGCTATTTCTCGGTCATGTCTACATAGTTCTCGAACCCGTAGGGTCCGCACGCTTAACGTTTGATGACGATCGGTATTATGAGTTTATGTGTTTTGATGTACCGAAGGTAGTTCGGAGTCCCGGATGAGATCGGGGACATGACGAGGAGTCTCGAAATGGTTGAGACGTAAAGATCGATATATTGGACGACTATATTCGGACATCGGAAAGGTTCCGAGTGATTCGGGTATTTTTCGGAGTACCGGAGAGTTACGGGAATTTGTCGGGGAGTATATGGGCCTTATTGGGCTTTAGGGGAAAGAGAGAGAGGAGGTTGCGCCCCTCCCATGGCTTAGTCCGAATTGGACTAGGGAGAGGGGCTGCGCCCCCTCCTTCCTTCTCTTCTCTTTCCCTTTCCTTCTTTCCTACTCCTACTACTTGGAAGGGCTCCTAGTTCTACTAGGAAAGGGGGAATCCTACTCCCGGTGGGAGTAGGACTCCCCTAGGGCGCGCCGGGAGTAGGACTCCCCTAGGGCGCGCCATAGAGAGGGCCGACCTCCCCCTCCTCCACTCCTTTATATACGGGGGTAGAGGCACCCCATAGACACACAAGTTGATCAGTTGATCTCTCCCAACCGTGTGTGGTGCCCCCCTCCACAGTAACACACCTCGGTTGTATCGTTGCAGCGCTTAGCGAAGCCCTGCGATGGTAACTTCAGCATATCCGTCACCACGCCGACGTGCTGACGAAACTCTCCCGTGAAGCTCAACTGGATCAAGAGCTCGTGGGACGTCATCAAGCTGAACGTGTGCTGAACGCGGAGGTGTCGTACGTTCGGTACTTGATCGGTTGGATCACGAAGAAGTTCGACTACATCAACCGCGTCACTAGACGCTTCCGCTCCGGGTCTACGAGGGTACGTAGACACACTCTCCCCATCGTTGCTATGCATCTAGTAGATAGATCTTGCGTGATCGTAGGAAAATTTTAAAAATACTACGTTCCCCAATAGTGGCATCATGAGCCAGGTCTATGCGTAGATGATATGCACGAGTGGAACATAATGAGTTGTGGGCGATACTAGTAATACTGCTTACCAGCATGTCATACTTTGCTTCGGCGGTATTGTAAGATGAAGTGGCCCAGAACGACATTACGCGTACGCTTACGCGAGACTGGTTTCACCGTTATGAGCACTTGTTGCTTAAAGGTGACTGGCGGGTGTTTGTCTCTCTCACTTTAGTTGAATCAAGTGTGACTACACCCGGTCCTTGTGAAGGTTAAAACATCACATACTTGACGAAACATCGTTGTGGTTTTTGTATGCGTAGGTAAGAACGGTTCTTGCTAAGCCCGTAGCAGCCACATAAAACTTGCAACAACAAAGTAGAGGATGTCTAACTTGTTTTTGCAGGGCATGTTGTCATGTGATATGGTCAAGACATGATGAGTGATACGGTTTTGTATGAGATGATCATGTTTTGTAATGTTATCGGCAACTGGCAGGAGCCATATGGTTGTCGCTTTATTGTATGAAATGCAATCGCCATGTAATTGCTTTACTTTATCACTAAGCGGTAGCGATAGTCGTGGAAGCAATAGTTTGCGAGACGACAACGATGCTACGATGGAGATCAAGGTGTCGCGCCGGTGACGAAGGTGATCATGACGGTGCTTTGGAGATGGAGATCAAAAGCACAAGATGATGATGGCCATATCATGTCACATATTTTGATTGCATGTGATGTTTATCTTATTATACTTCTTATTTTGCTTAGTACGACAGTAGCATTATAAGATGATCCCTTACAAAATTTCAAGGTATAAGTGTTCTCCTGAGTATGCACCGTTGCGAAAGTTCGTCGTGCCGAGACACCACGTGATGATCGGGTGTGATAAGCTCTACGTTCAAATACAACGGGTGTAAGCCAGTTTTGCACAAGCAGAATACTCGGGTTAAACTTGACGAGCCTAGCATATGCAGATATGGCCTCGAAACACTGGAGACCGAAAGGTCGAGCGTGAATCATATAGTATATATGATCAACATAAGATGTTCACCATTGAAAACTACTCCATCTCACGTGATGATCGGACATGGTTTAGTTGATTTGGATCACGTGATCATTTAGATGACTAGAGGGATGTCTATCTAAGTGGGAGTTCTTTAGTAATTTGATTAATTGAACTTTAATTTATCATGAACTTAGTCCTGGTAGTATTAGCATATCTATGTTGTAGATCAATAGCTCGCGATGTAGTTCCCCGTTTGTTTTATATGTTCCTAGAGAAAACTAAGTTGAAAGATGTTAGTAGCAATGATGCAGACTTGTTCCGTGATCTGAGGAATTTCCTCATTTCTGGATAGAAGAATTATGTCCTTGATGCACCGCTAGGTGACATATCTATTGCAGGAGCAGATGTAGACGTTATGAACGTTTGACAAAAGCTCGGTATGATGACTACTTGATAGTTTAGTGCACCATTCTTTACGGCTTATAACCGGGACATCAAAAATGTTTTGAACGCCACGGAGCATATGAGATGTTCCAAGAGTTGAAATTAGTATTTCATACTCATGCCTGTGTCGAGAGGTATAAGACCTCTGACAGTACTTTGCCAACAAGATGGAGGAGAATAGCTCAACCAGTGAGCATGTGCTCAGATTGTCTGGGTACTACAATTGCTTGAATCAAGTGGGAGTTAATCTTCCAGATAAGATAGTAATTGACAAAAGTTCTCTAGACACTATCACCAAGTTAGTAGAACTTCGTGATGAACTATAATATGCAAGGGATGACGAAAGTAATTCCCGAGCTCTTCGCAATGCTGAAATCGGCGAAGGTAGAAATCAAGAAACATCATCAAGTGTTGATGGTTAACAAGACCACTTGTTTCAAGTAAAGGGCAAAGGGATAGAAGGGGGACCTCAAGAAGAATGACAAGCAAGTTTGTCACTCCCGTGAAGAAACCCAAAGCTAAACTCAAGCCTGAAACTAAGTGCTTCTACTGCAAAGGAAATGGTCACTAGAAGTGGAACTGCCTTAGATACTTGGTGGATAAGAAGGATGGCAAAGTGAGAAAAGGTATATTTGATATACAGATTATTGATGTGTACTTTACTAGTGTTCATAGCAACCCCTGGGTATTTGATACCGGTTCAGTTGCTAAAATTAGTAACTCGAAACGAGAGTTGCGGAATGAACAGAGACCAGTTAAAGGTGAAGTGAAGATGTGTGTTGGAAGTGGTTCCAAGATTGATATGATCATCATCGCACACTCCCTATACTTTCGGGATTAGTGTAGAACCTAAATAAATGTTATTTGGCATTTGCATTGAGCATGAATATGATTTGATCATGTTTGTTGCAATACGGTTATTCATTTAAAGTCATAGAATAATTGTTATTCTGTTTACATGAATAAAGCCTTCGATGGTCATACACCCAATGAAAATAGTTTGTTGGATCTTGATTGTAGTGATACACATATTCATAATATTGAAGCCAAAAGATGCAACGTTAATAATGATAGTGCAACTTATTTGTGGCACTGCCGTTTAGGTCATATTGGTGTAAAACGCATGAAGAAACTCCATAGTGATGGACTTTTGGAATCACTTGATTATGAATCACTTGGTGCTTGCGAACCATGCCTCATGGGCAAGATGACTAAAACTCCGTTCTCCGGAACTGTGGAGCAAGCAACAGATTTGTTGGAAATCATACATACTGATGTATGTGGACTAATGAGTGTTGAAGCTCGCGACGGGTATCGTTATTTTTCTGACCTTCACTGATGATTTGAGCAGATATGGGTATATCTACTTAATGAAGCACAAGTCTGAAACATTTGAAAAGTTCAAAGAATTTCAGAGTGAAGTAGAGAATCATCGTAACAAGAAAATAAAGTTGCTGCGATCTGATCGTGGAGGTGAATATATGAGTTACGACTTACGAGTTTGGTCTTCATTTGAAACAATGTGGAATAGTTTCACAGCTCATGCCACCCGGAACACCACAGTGTAATGGTGTGTCTGAACGTCGTAGCCGTACTTTATTGGATATGGTGCGATCTATGATGTCTCTTACCGATTTACCACTATCATTTTGGGTTATGCATTAGAGACAACTACATTCACGTTAAATAAGGGCACCATCTAAATCCGTTGAGACGACACCTTATGAACCGTGGTTTGGCCAGAAACCAAAGTTGTCGTTTCTTCAAGTTTGGGGCTGCGATGCTTATGTGAAAAAGCTTCAACCTGATAAGCTCGAACCCAAGTCAGAGAAATGTGTCTTCATAGGATACCCAAAGGAGACTATTGGGTACACCTTCTATCACAGATCCGAAGGCAAGATATTCGTTGCTAAGAATGGATCCTTTCTAGAGAAGGAGTTTCTCTCGAAAGAAGTGAGTGGGAGGAAAGTGGAACTTGATGAGGTAATTGTACCTTCTCCCATATTGAAAAGTAGTACATCACAAAAACTAGTTCTAGTGATTCCTACACAAATTAGTGAGGAAGCTAATGATGATGATCATGAAACTTCAGATCAAGTTTCTGCTGAACGTCGTAGATCAACCAGAGTACGTTCCGCACCAGAGTGGTACGGCAACCCAGTTCTGGAAGTCATGTTACTAGACCATGATGAACCTACGAACTATGAGGAAGCGATGATGAGCCTAGATTCCACAAAATGGCTTGAGGCCATGAAATCTGAGATGGGATCCATGTATGAGAACAAAGTGTGGACTTTGGTTGACTTGCCCGATGATCGGCAAGCCATCGAAAATAAATGGATCTTCAAGAGGAAGACCGACGCAGACGGTAATGTTACTGCTTACAAAGCTCGACTTGTTGCGAAAGGGTTTCGACAAGTTCAAGGGGTTGACTACGATGAGACTTTCTCACCTGTAGCGATGCTTAAGTCTGTCCGAATCATGTTAGCAATTGCCGCATTTTATGATTATGAAATCTGGCAAATGGATGTCAAAACTGCATTCCTGAATGGATATCTCAAAGAAGAGTTGTATATGATGCAACCAAAGGGTTTTGTCGATCCAAAAGGTGCTAACAAAGTGTGCAAGCTCCAGCGATCCATCTATGGACTGGTGCAAGCATCTCGGAGTTGGAATATACGCTTTGATGAGGTGATCAAAGCATATGGTTTTATACAGACTTGTGATGAAGCCTGTATTTACAAGAAAGTGAGTGGGAGCACTACATCCTTTCTGATAACTATATGTGAATGACATATTGTCGATCGGAAATGATGTAGAATTTTCTGGAAAGCATAAAAGGAGTGTTTGAAAGGAGTTTTTTCAAAGAAAAACCTTGGTAAAGTTGCTTACATATTGAGCATCAAGATTTATAGAGATAGATCAAGACACTTGATAAGTTTTTTCAATGAGTACATACCTTGACAAGATTTTGAAGTAGTTCAAAATGGAACAGTCAAAGAAAGAGTCCTTGCCTGTGTTGCAAGGTATGAAGTTGAGTAAGACTCAAAACCCGACCACGGCAGAAGATAGAGAAAGAATGAAAGTCATTCCCTATGCCTCAGTCATAGGTTCTATAAAGTATGCCATGCTGTGTACCAAACCTGTTGTGTACCTTGCCATGAGATTGACAAGGAGGTACAATAGTGATCCAGGAGTAGATCACTGGACAGCGGTCAAAATTATCCTTAGAGGACTAAGGAAATATTTCTCGGTTATGGAGGTGATAAAGAGTTCGCCGTAAAGAGTTATGTCGATGCAAGCTTTAACACCGATCTGGATGACTCTGAGTCTCGATCTGGATACATATTGGAAGTGGGAGCAATTAGCTAAAGTAGCTCCATGCAGAGCATTGTAGACATAGAAATTTGCGAAATACATATGGATCTGAATGTGTCAGGCCCGTTGACTAAACTTCTCTCACAAGCAAAACATGATCACACCTTATTACTCTTTGGGTGTTAATCACATGGCGATGTGAACTAGATTGTTGACTCTAGTAAACCCTTTGGGTATTGGTTGCATGGCGATGAGAACTATGGGTGTTAGTCACATGGTGATGTGAACTATTGGTGTTAATCACATGGTGATGTGATATAGATTATTGACTCTAGTGCAAGTGGTAGACTGAAGGAAACATGCCCTAGAGGCAATAATAAAGTTATTATTTATTTCCTTATATCATGATAAATGTTTATTATTCATGCTAGAATTGTATTAACCGGAAACTTAGTACATGTGTGAATACATAGACAAAACAGAGTGTCCCTAGTGTGCCTCAACTAGACTAGCTCATTGATCAAAGATAGTTATGTTTCCTAGCCATAGACATGGGTTGTCATTTGATCAACGGGATCACATCATTGGGAGAATGATGTGATGGACAAGACCCATCCGTTGGCTTAGCACTATGATCGTTTAGTTTTACTGCTATTGCTTTCTTCATGACTTATACATGTTCCTATGACTATGAGATTATGCAACTCCCGAATACTGGAGGAACACCTTATGTGCTATCAAACGTCACAACGTAACTGGGTGATTATAAAGATGCTCTACAGGTGTCTCCGAAGGTATTCGTGGTGTTGGCATAGATCAAGAATATAATTTGTCACTTTGAGTGTCGGAGAGGTATCTCTGGGCCCTCTCGATAATACACATCATAATAAGCCTTGCAAGCAAATGACTAATGAGTTAGTCACGAGATGATGTATTACGAAACGAGTAAAGAGACTTGCTGGTAACGAGACTAACTAGGTATGGTGATACCGACGATCGAATCTCGGGCAAGTGACATACCGATGACAAAGGGAACAACCTATGTTGTTATGCGGTTTGACCGATAAAGATCTTCGTAGAATATGTAGGAGCCAATATGAGCATCCAGGTTCTGCTATTGTTTATTGACCGGAGATGAGTCTCGGTCATGTCTGCATAGTTCTCGAACCCGTAGGGTCCGCACGCTTAACGTTTGATGACGATCGGTATTATGAGTTTATGTGTTTTGATGTACCGAAGGTAGTTCGGTGTCCCAGATGAGATCGGGGACATGACGAGGAGTCTCGAAATGGTCGAGACATAAAGATCGATATATTGGACGACTATATTCGGACATCGGAAAGGTTCCGAGTGATTCGGGTATTTTTCGGAGTACCGGAGAGTTACGGGAATTTGTCGGGGAGTATATGGGCCTTATTGGGCTTTAGGGGAAAGAGAGAGAGGAGGCTGCGCCCCTCCCATGGCTTAGTCTGAATTGGACTAGGGAGAGGGGTTGCGCCCCCTCCTTCCTTCTCTTCTCTTTCCTTTTCCTTCTCTCCTACTCCTACTACTTGGAAGGGCTCCTAGTTTTACTAGGAAAGGGGGAATCCTACTCCCGGTGGGAGTAGGACTCCCCTAGGGCGCGCCATAGAGAGGGCCGACCCTCCCCCTCCTCCACTCCTTTATATACGGGGGTAGAGGCACCCCATAGACACACAAGTTGATCAGTTGATCTCTCCCAACCGTGTGCGGTGCCCCCCCTCCAGAGTAACACACCTCGGTCATATCATTGCAGCGCTTAGGCGAAGCCCTGCGACGGTAACTTCATCATATCCGTCACCACGCCGTCGTGCTGACGAAACTCTCCCGTGAAGCTCAACTGGATCAAGAGCTCGTGGGACGTCATCAAGCTGAACGTGTGCTGAACGCGGAGGTGTCGTACGTTTGATACTTGATCGGTTGGATCGCGAAGAAGTTCGACTACATCAACCGCGTCACTAGACGCTTCCGCTCCCGGTCTACGAGGGTACGTAGACACACTCTCCCCCTCGTTGCTAGCATCTAGTAGATAGATCTTGCGTGATCGTAGGAAAATTTAAAAATACTACGTTCCCCAACACAGATCTCCAAACCCTTCGAGCCGAACACGCCCCTGTCGGGAGGCACTTTATGTTCTTTGAGCTCTGGGACTGACACTCGGCCTGAGAGACGATTAGATCCTGTTGAACCTGGATCGTCCCCATCGAAGGTTGTCAAAACCCCGAATACCACTTTGGGTCGGGACCTAAAATTACCAACACACACCCACCTTAGAAAAAACTCTCCAAGTAAATCCGGATCTCCGAACATGGATGATCTCGCGAACGTACAACAGCAGCCTGAGGAAACGGTCAACCACTTTTGGGCCAGATTCCTGCTTGTTAAAAAAAAGATCAGGGACTGTTGCGACGACGAGACGGTCTCTCTATTTTACCGCAACTGCACGGACGAGGGAGTCTTGAACACCCTCAACCGACGTCGTGTTCTGAGTTTCACAGAACTGTCGCATTTAGTACAAAAGTACTGCGCAATGGAAAACACTTGGAAAGCCCAGAATACACCTATCGAACAGTCCATACCCAGAAAGTACATTATCAAGGCTAAACGGACATACCCTAGCAGGTCATCCGATAACATGCCTATTGGCAAGAAGAGCAAACCTTTTAATGGCACAAGTTTGTACTGGACGAACTGCTCGACACACCCTGCCAAATACACGCGGCCCTGGACAACGTCCCAAACCATTGCCTTAGAGCGTGTTGGCTACTCCGGCGGGTAGCAAAGAGCGGTGCGGCAATTCTTGCCACCGCCGTATCAAGGGAGAAAGACGTCGGTGTCTTCATTGTCTTCGAGACGTTCTCCTCAAATAAACGCCGCAAGAGAGCGAATCACGAACTTGCCGAGGTCTACCAAATTAGCTCTGCAAGCCCATGGAGCGACACGACAATTAGTTTTTTTTGCCGAAGACGCACCCTGAGTCCGGCCGATCCGAGCATCAGCAGCTCTTGTACTAGATCAAATAGTGGACAGCTTCCGCCTCACTAAGGTACTTATGGACGGAGGAAGCGGACTGAACCTCATATATGAGGAAACGCTTGCAAAAATGCAGGTAAAAAATCCTGCATTGAGCACACTAACACAACCTTTAGAGGAATTATACCCAGCCGCGAAGCCCGGTGTTCAGGAAGCATTAAGCTCGATGTAGTATTCGACACATCCGATAACTATAGATCGGAGGAACTGCTCTTCCACATTGTTCCCTTTCATAGCGGATACCACACCCTTCAAGGACGGGACACTTTCTCACGCTTTCAAGCTATACCCCATTACGGGTACATGAAGCTCAAAATGCCAGGGCCCAATGGTGTGATCACATTAACAAGTGATCCGGATAGAGCACTCCACGCCAAGAACAAGACGACATCCTTAGCCTTAGAGGCATTATCCGAAGCCCTCGCGACCGAAGAATTAACTACCCTACGATCAAAGGTGGATAAGGACGATGTGATCCTCGTCAAAAGATCGAAGTCTACCTCCTTCAAGCCAGTAGATGAAATCATCAAATTCCAAGTGCATCCAATGGACCCTAATAAGACAGCATCTATCGGGGCACAGCTGGATCCGGCAGTAGACAGCGCGTTGCATGCCTTCCTTCGGGGAAATTGGGATATATTCTCCTAGCACCCTTCAGATATACTGAGAATCCCACGTAGGCTGGCCGAACACAGCCTCAACATTATCAAAGGTTTCAAACCAGTCAAGCAGTCACTGCGATGGTTTTCTGAACCGAAAAGACAAGCAATGGGAGAAGAGCTAGCCAAGCTATTGGAAGCCGGATTCATCAGAGAAATTAAACACCCGGATTGGCTAGCCAACCTAGTCATGGTACCGAAGAAGGATAAATCATGGCGCCTCCGCATCGACTTCACAGACCTAAATAAGGCCTGTCCCAAGGATCCCTTTCCTTTGCCCCGCATTGACCAAATTATCGATGCAACGGCCGGACACGACTCGTTGTGCTTCCTTGATGCTTATTCCGGATACCATCAGATAAAGATTAAGGAATCCGATCAGGCCGCAACGGCATTTATCACCCCGTACGGTCCTTTCTGCTTCAACACTATGCCCTTTGGACTTAAAAATGCTGGCGCCACATATCAACGCATGATTCAAACATGCTTAGAAAAACAAATTGGCAAAACAGTGGAGGCATATGTTGATGACGTAGTCGTTAAGACCAAACACGTCAAGACTTTGGTGGAAGATCTTCGCCTTACGTTTGCCAACCTTCGAGAGTATGACATAAGTCTCAGTCCGGAAAAATGTGTTTTCGGCGTTCCAGCCGGAAAGCTATTAGGGTTCATCGTATCCCATAGAGGAATCGAAGCTGACCTAGCTAAAATCCGGGCCTTGTCAGAACTCAAAATACCAACTGACCTCAAGCAAGTGCAAAAACTAGCAGGCTGCGTAGCGGCCTTAAGCCGCTTCATCTCCAGATTAGGAGAAAAACATTGCCACTTTATAGATTGCTACGACGCACTGATAATTTCGAATGGACGGACGCAGCCACAGCTGAATTGGACGAAATAAAAACTTTATTAGCAAGCAACCCAATCCTAGCCGCCCCCGGTGTTGGCGAACCAATGCTGCTGTATATATCAGCCACTCACCAGGTAGTGAGTGATGTGCTCGTCGTCAAACGAGCCAAAGAGGGACATAAATTACCCGTTCAAAAACCCGTATACTATGTATCCGTGGTTCTAACACCGTGGAAATCACGATACCCCCACTATCAGAAAATTGCCTATGTGTTCTTCATGTCATCTCGAAAACTTCGACACTATTTTCAAGAGTGTTCAATCACAGTGGCATCCGAAGTACCACTCAAGGATATTATTAACAATAAATACGCCACGGGACACATAGCCAAATGGGCCATCGAGCTCTTACCGTTCGAAATATCCTATAAGCCATGTCGGACTATTAAATCCCAGGTGTTGGCTGACTTTGTCGTAGAATGGACCAAAGCCAAACTCCCTAAAGAGTACGGCTCATACTCCCACTAGACAATGTACTTCGACGGTTCCAGAATGCTAGCCGGATTGGGGGCGAGCGTACTATTGTTATCTCCGACTGGGGATACAGTCCGGTATGTTCTGTAAATTATGTACACGGACTCGAACAATGCGGCCGAATATGAGGCCCTATTACATGGCCTCCGCCTAGCTGTATCCATGGGTATACAATGCCTCGAGGTACGCAGAGACTCAAACCTCGCTATCTCCCAAATTAATGTTGATTTTGATGCAAAGGATTCAAAACTGGCAGCTTATCGCAACTCTATATTGAAAATGTCAGCTAGATTTGAAGGGTTGGAATTCCATCATGTAGCACGGGATAGTAACCAGGCCACTGACATACTCGCTCGTATGGGCGCTAAACGTGACCCCGTCCCACCTAACACATTTGTGGAAAGGCTATTTAAGCCATCAGTAACATGGCAGGACGCGAGCGGCGACGCGAATTCGGATCCAAACACACCCCCACCCGAACTTAACCAAGACGTCATCGGAGACCCAGACATGGAGATAACTCCTTCGGGTCACGAAATCATAGCTGTCATAGCCTCCTAGACAGAGCCCTTCCTAGCTTACCTTAGAAAGCAGGAACTCCCCGATGACCAAAATGAGGCCCGTCGCATAGTCCGGCGTTCTAAAGCCTACAAAGTTCACGAAGGTGAACTATATAAGAAAAGCACAACTAGTATTCTACAAAGGTGCATCTCCGAAGAGGAGGGAAGGCAAATTCTCACTGAAATACACGCTGGAATGGGCGGCCACCATGCCGCAGCCCAGGCGCTCGTAGGCAAAGCTTTTCGAGCTGGCTTTTACTGTCCCACTGCCCGAGCAGATGCCCAGACCTTAGTCCAACACCGTGTTGGCTGCCAGCTCTTTGCAAATCAAAGTCACATTCCTCCCACCGCTATGAGAACAATCCCCATTACTTGGCCTTTTGCGGTCTGGGGGCTTGATATGGTCAGACCCCTTAAAGGGGGAAGCCATAAAAAGAAATACTTGCTGGTGATGGTAGACAAATTCACTAGATGGATAGAAGCCAAGCCAGTAAAAACAGCTGAGGCAGGGCCTGTGATAGATTTATATCCGGCGTAGTACACTGTTATGGTGCCCCGCACAGTATATCACAGACAATGGCTCCAACTTCATAGTTGATGAAGTAAAAAATTGGTCCGCAAAGTTAGGTATTAAACTTGATTACGCTTCTGTGTACCATCCTCAAACAAACGGTGAAGTCGAAAGAGCCATGGTCTGATAATGAGCGGCATGAAACCCCGACTAGTGCGCTCCCTACGGGAGTCTGATAAGCACTGGGTCGAAGAGCTTGACTCTGTACTCTGGGGGCTACTGACCACACCTAATCGGACGACCGGATACACACCTTTCTTCATGGTGTACGGCACAGAGGTTGTTCTGCCCTATGAAATTATTCATGACTCACCTCGAGTGCGCATGTACAAGGAGAGAGAAGCCAAGCTAGATCGGCAAGACGACCTAGATGGACTTGAAGAGGAGCGCGATACAGCGCAAGCCCGCTCCACATTTTATCAACAACAGGCCAGGCGGTACCAGAGCAGAGAAGTGCGGGCCAAGACATACAACATCGGTGAACTCGTTTTACGCCTCCCGGAGAAGAAAAAGGACAAGATCAAACCAAATTGGGAGGGCCCCTTTATTATCGACGAAGTACTCACCGGAGGAGCCTATCGCCTTCAGAATGCACAGGACAACCGCCTTGAGCCGAACCCGTGGAACGCTGCCAGGCTGTGAAGATTTTATGGATAGATCGGTAGCAATTTTTTCCTCCTTTCAAGTTAGGTCTTGTCTTTTGTCTTTTATTTTTTCTCTTTTTCCTTTTTACATTCTTCCTCATTGGCAAGTATTCGGCTAGCCCGAACTGCCACATGATAAGTACATCTTCAAATGTATCTACCTCAAATATACTTGGGGGCTTCTTTAACGAAGCCCATTACCAAAAAAGCTTATTGCTTAAAATGTCGTCTATTTTTTTACAGTCCTTCCTTGCCATTATATGCACCAATATGACTTAAGTTCTGGCCAAGCTGGGTTGCCTGGCTCCTATGCTTACCCCTACGTTTTCGATTGTTCGGCTAGGACTTAAAGGGAGCACCTCTGCGATTGTTACAACCGGGTAATCCGGACATGTACCTCAGATTGAGTGAAGATGAAAGCTAGTGCTCTTAAGGGAATGATCGGTCGGCGGATATACGACATACTGCATTTTAAAACATCTTTTAAACTACCACAGGACATGGCATCCAACAATCCTTTTCACAGGATCAAAAGCCTAGGCCCGCATCTATATGCACGCCGACCCAGGGAAAGGAACCCCTAACGGAACTATTCTCTCTAGAAGATGTTTCTTACGTTAAACAGTAATATAACATAACTCCCCGAACACGGTTCGCTGTTCAAGCAATTATGACCGGATTGCCTAGTTCCCGAACATATCACGTGTTTACCACGGATGTAGTATTCGGAAGCACTCCAGCCTTTGGGTTTATGGAGGTTAAAGCAGATGGTCGGCCATGACAATCTTTTTTATCAATTCGGCCAGAGATAAGTTTGATGGTAAAAGTACATTAATACATAGAATGAAACGACTACTCTTTTTCTATTCCCTCTATAAGGCTTTTTAGTTTACAGTCCTGCTGGGAAAGCTTGGCAGCTATCTCTACTTGGTCATATACCAAGTGCGGAGGAATTTCTTGTCCATCGGACCCTCGAGGTCCCACGCGGGCCATATGATTTGGATCAATACGAGTGTAGCGCGTCTTCACCATGGCCCAGGCTTCTCGAGCACCCATGCGACATGCTGATGCTTTCCACAGTTCGAAGCGGTGTCGAGCCCCTTTGAAGGGAATTTTCTGAAGGCGAATCACCCGACCATAAAGCCCTAGCCATACTCTTCATGGCCTTTCGAGATCGCTCGTGGACTCTAGAAAGCTCTTGCAACACGTCACCCTCAAAATCGGACACTCCTTTGGGCTGCCCAGTTAACAAACCTGCAGGAAAAGTTTTATAAGAAACTTCCAAAATAAGAGACTATAAGGAGAGCTAGTTATAAGGGACATACTGAACATGCCGCCCTTTAGCCTCCAGTTCTCTTCCAAGGCGCTTGAGAGCTGAGCCCTTATGTCCTTTAGCTCCTGTTTGAGCCAAATATTTTTATCCTGCGCTTGGTTCTTCTTATCTATGGCTTGCGTCAATACACGCTTGCCAGCAACTGTTTCATCTTCGGCAAAAAAAATTGTCCGCCAAAGCAGCCCTTAGCTCCCTCTCTAGTTGGTCGGTCGACCCTGTTGCTGTATTACAATTTGTATGTACATAACGGCTCAGTGATTGGCACAAATATCATAGTATCCGGACACCATTGTTCTTACCACCAACATCCTTTCCGGATTTCTTCGAATTTTCCAATCCGGCGGTGGCATTCGCGAGCTGGGTCCGGCACTCTTCAAGCTCCTTGGATAAGGAGTTATTCTTTTCTTGAAGTACCTACAAAAACACAACGATCCTCAAATCAGTTGTACCAACTGCTTTAAGTCTCAAGGGCTACTGGCATAGGAACATCAAACTGTACACTTACCCGCATATCTTTCGAAAGCTGGTGACTGGCTCTAGCGAGTCCGTCTTGAGCGGCTCGAATATAGGCATCTGCAGAACTAAGGGCGTTAAACGCCTCCTCGGAAAAGGCTGGGTCACGCATGGCTGCTTTCCGCCGCCTGTGAACCATCGCAACCTCCACTTCGGAATTAGTAACTGACATTCCGTCCGAATCCTCCTGTAGAGGACAATCCAGCATTGAATCCACGTTAACCCTTGATGGGCCGGATGCCGGATTGGCTGGAGCTTGGTCTGCATGATCTCCCGAAACAGCCTGGTGTGTATTCCTCCTAAAAGGAAAAACAAAGTGGAAAGTTGTAATACCGACTTCTCCACCCAGCATGTGTCAAGACAAAACATACCTCTTTGAAGGTCCGTTGGGGTCCGCTGTCCTCTTTCGCTTCGAGGCCTCACCCGACGCGGGCGTCACCCTTTGGGATGACGGTCTTCGCACAGTCCGACGTGAGGAGCGCCGTCCATGTTCAGTATGATAAAATATGGTGCGTAAAGCGCATTGAGAATCCTCTCTTTGATGAGGTATCTCCTAGGTACTTACGCGGGAAGAAGGAATGAGGCCTGGGTAATCGGCTACGATAGCCACCAGGGTGCCCTCACGGTAGGCTTGATAGAAGACTCCCTCTTCTATCTCTATGCCTATGTCCGGATCTTCATCATATACGTGGCCCGCATTTTGAAACTGGTCCTCTGGCTGGGGGGCGGGACTGTTAATCCCCTCGATCACCTTCCTCCACTCTTGTTGGGAGAAACCGAATTCAGCTCGGTCAATACATCATAACAAAGAAAAAGTGGGCGGTCAAGAGAGAGACTTACCCAGTCAGGAGGATTGTACATAGAAAAACCCTCCCGACATGTTAGACGAATGAAGTCTTGCTTCTCTCCCTTATAAAGACCTTCCAGGACAGCGGCTAGAGCGGCGGGGTCATCCGGACCTGGGCGTAAGCAGCGCAAGGCATCATCCTGGCCATTCTAGTGCCACATTGGAAATCCTCTGGCTTGAAGTGGTTGCACACATCGCTTTATTGAAATGGCCATCACTTCGATTATACATAATCCCGAACTGGCGAGCAATTTGATCTTGCCAGCCAGTCTGCTAACCTCCGCTCTCTCTTCTTCCGAAGGACTGCGGGGACACCAGTTGAAAAGCTTCTTTGGCGGAGCATTGGAATATTTGGGGAGGCCTCACCGAACTGGATCTGGTAGAGTAACGTCCTCAATGTAAAACCACAGGTGTTTCCAAAAGTGTTTGGGGGTGTTGGCATAGATCAAGATTAGGATTTGTCACTCCGAGTGTCAGAGAGGTATCTCTGGGCCCTCTCGGTAATACACATCATAATAAGCCTTGCAAGCAAATGACTAATGAGTTAGTCACGAGATGATGTATGATACGTGTCCAACGTATCTATAATTTTTTATTGTTCCATGCTATTATCTATTCTGCTTTGGATGTTTAATGGGTTTTATTATACACTTTTATATTATTTTTGGCACTAACCTACTAACCCAAGGCCCAGTGCAAATTGTTGTTTTTTGCCTATTTCAGTGTTTCGCAGAAAAGGGATATGAAACGGAGTCCAAACGGAATGAAACCTTCGGGAGAGTTATTTTTGGAATCGTATCTTCATAGAAGACTTGGAGTACACGAGAGGGAACGAGAGAGGCGGCCACGAGGGTCCAGGGCGCGCCCAGGGGGGCAGGCGCGCCCCCACCCTCGTGGGCCCCCTCTGGCTCCCCCGATGCCCTCGTTCCTCCTATATATATATCTACGTACCCTGAAAACATCGAGGTAACAGAGAAAACCCTAATTCCACCACCGCAACCTTCTGTTCCCGTGAGATCCCATCTTGGGGCCTATTCCGGAGCTCCGCCGGAGGGGGGATCGATCACGGAGTGCTTCTACATCAACACCATAGCCTCACCAATGAGTTGTGAGTAGTTTACCACAGACCTTCGGGTCCATAGTTATTAGCTAGATGGCTTCTTCTCTCTCTTTGGATCTCAATACAAAAGTTCTCCTCGACCTTCGAGGTGATCTATTCGATGTAATCTTTTTGCGGTGTGTTTGTCGAGATCCGATGAATTGTGGGTTTATGATCAAGATTATCTATGAACAATATTTGATTCTTTTCTGAAATCTTTTATGTATGATTATAATATCCTTTCAAGTCTCTTCGAATTATTGGTTTGGTTTGGCCTACTAGATCTATAGTTCTTGCAATGGGAGAAGTGCTTGGCTTTGGGTTCAATCTTGCGGTGTCCTTTCCCAGTTCAGTAGGGTCAGCAAGGCATGTATTGTATTGTTGTCATCGAGGATAAAAAGATGGGGGTTTATATCATATTGCTTGAGTTTATCCCTCTACATCAAGTCATCTTGATTAAAGCGTTACTCTGTTCTTATGAACTTAATACCCTAGATGCATGCTGGATAGCGGTCGATGTGTGGAGTAATAGTAGTAGATGCAGAATCGTTTCGGTCTACTTCTTATGGACGTGATGCCTATATGTAATGATCATGCCTAGATATTCTCATAACTATGCGCTTTTCTATCAATTGCTCGATAGTAATTTGTTCACCCATCGTAGAATTCTGCTATCATGAGAGAAGCCACTAGTGAAACCTATGGCCCCCGGGTCTATTCTCATCATATTAATCTTCCATCTACTTTACTTTGCTTTCTTTACTTTCTGTTCTTATACCAAAAATACCAAAAATATTATACTATCCTATCTATCAAATCTCACTTTTGTAAGTGATCGTGAAGGGATTGACAACCCCTTATCGCGTTGGCTGCGAAGTTCTTATTTGTTTGTGCAGGTGCGAGGGACTCGCGCGTGGTCTCCTACTGGATTGATACCTTTGTTCTAAAAAACTGAGGGAAATACTTACACTACTGTGTTGCATCACCCTTTCCTCTTCGAGGGAATACAACGCAAGCTCGAGAAGTAGCAAGAAGAATTTATGGCGCCGTTGCCGGGGAGATCTACGCAAAAGTCATATACCAAGTACCTATCACAAACCCTTATCCTTCGCACTACATTATTTGCCTCTCGTTTTCCTCTCCCCCACTTCACCCTTGCCGTTTTATTCGCCCTTCTTTTTTCCGTGTGTTTAACGTTCGCTCGCCTCTTGTTTGCTTGAGTGTTAGATTGCCTGCTTGTCACTATGGCTCAAGATAATACCAAATTGTGTGACTTCTCTAATACCAACAATAATGATTTTATTAGCACACCTATTGCTCCTATTACCGATGCTGAATCTTGTGAGATTAATGCTGCCCTATTGAATCTTGTCATGAAAGATCAATTTTCTGGCCTTCCTAGTGAAGATGTCGCTACCCATCTAAACAACTTTGTTGATTTGTGTGATATGCAAAAGAAGAGGAATACGAATAATGATATTGTTAAATTGAAGCTATTTCCATTTTCACTTAGAGATCATGCTAAAACCTGGTTTTCCTCTTTGCCTAGAAATAGTATTGATTCATGGAATAAGTGCAAAGATGCCTTTATCTCTAAGTATTTTCCTCCCGCTAAGATTATCTCTCTTAGAAATGATATTATGAATTTTAAGCAACTAGATCATGAGCATGTTGCACAAGCTTGGGAGAGAATGAAATTAATGATACGTAATTTCCCTACACATGGTTTGAACTTATGGATGATTATACAAACTTTTATGCTAGCTTGAATTTCGCTTCTAGAAATCTTTTAGATTCGGCCGCAGGGGGCACTTTCATGGAAACCACCTTAGGAGAAGCTACCAAAATCCTAGATAATATTATGGTTAACTACTCTCAATGGCACACCGAAAGATCTACTAGTAAAAAAGTGCATGCTATTGAAGAGATTATTGTTTTGAGTGGAAAGATGGATGAACTTACGAAATTATTTGCTACTAAGAGTGCTTCTTCCTATCCTAACGGTATGGCTTTATCCACATTGATTGAAAATAATAATGAATCTTTGGATGTGAATTTTGTTGGTAGGAATAATTTTGGTAACAATTCTTATAGAGGAAACTTTAATCCTAGGCCTTTTCCTAGTAATTACTCTAATAATTATGGTAATTCCTACAATAACTCTTATGGAAATTTTGGTAAGATGCCCTCTTAATTTTAAACTAGTGTTAAAGAGTTTATGAATTCGCAAAAGAATTTCAATGCTTTGCTTGAAGAAAAATTGCTTAAGATTGATGAGTTGGCTAGAAACGTGGATAGAATTACTCTTGATGTTGATTCTTTGAAACTTAGATCTATTCCACCTAAGCATGATATCAATGAGTCTCTCAAAGCCATGAGAATTTCCATTGATGAGTGCAAAGAAAGAACCACTAAGATGCGTGCTAAAAAAGATTGCTTTATGAAAGCGTGTTCTTCTAGTTATCATGAAAATAAAGATGAAGATCTAAAAGTGATTGATGTGTCTCCTATTAAATCCTTGTTTTCTAGTATGAATATTGATAAAGATGGGGCTGGAGATGAGTCTACTTTAGTTAAAAGGCGTCCTAATGATTCAGAGTTTTTAGATCTTGATGCTAAAATTGTTAAAAGTGGGGTTGAAGAGATTAAAACTTTGCATAATGATGAACCCACTATTTTGGATTTCAAGGGATTCAATTATGATAATTGCTCTTTAATAGATTGTATTTCCTTGTTGCAATCCGTGCTAAATTCTCCACGTGCTTATAGTCAAAATAAGGCTTTTACCAAACACATAATTGATGCTTTAATGCAGTCTTATGAAGAAAAACTTGAATTAGAAGTTTCTATCCCTAGAAAGATTTATGATGAGTGGGAGCCTACTATAAAAATTAAAATTAAAGATCATGAATGTTTTGCTTTTGTGTGATTTGGGTGCAAGTGTTTCTACAATTCCAAAGGCTTTGTGTGATATGTTAGGATTCCATGAACTTGATGATTGTTCTTTAAATTTGCATCTCGCGGATTCTACCGTTAAGAAACCTATGGGGAGGATTAATGATGTTCTTATTGTTGCCAATAGAAATTATGTGCCCGTAGATTTCATCGTTCTTGATATAGATTGCAATCCTTCATGTCCTATTATTCTTGGTAGACCTTTCCTTAGAACGATTGGTGCAATTATTGATATGAAGGAAATAAATATTAGAATCCAATTTCCGTTAAGGAAAGACATGGAACACTTTCCTAGAAAGAAAATAAAATTACCTTATGAATCTATTATGAGAGCCACTTATGGATTGCCTACCAAAGATGGCAATACCTAGATCTATTCTTGTATCGTGCCTAGCTAGGGGCGTTAAACGATAGCGCTTGTTGGGAGGCAACCCAATTTTATTTTCTTTGTTTTTGCTTATGTTTAGGAATAAATATTGCATCTAACTTCTGTTTAGACGTGGTTTTGTGTTTTAATTAGTGTTTGTGCCAAGTAGAACCTTTGGGAAGACTTGTGTGAAGTTTATACGATCATGCTGTAAAAAGCAGAAACTTTAACGCTCACGAGATTGGCTATAATTTTTTAATGGAGAGTGCTTTTTAGTTGATTCTTTTTGCAGATGATTAATAGACAAATTCCTCACGTTTACCAATTTATTTCAAATTTTTTAGAGTTACAGAAGTATTCGAAAGTTACAGATTACTACAGACTGTTCTGTTTTTGACAAATTCTGTTTTTCGTGTGTTGTTTGCTTATTTTGATGAATCTATGAGTAGTATCGGGGGGTATGAATCATGGAGAAGTTGGAATACAGTAGGTTTAACACCAATATAAACAAAGAATGAGTTCATTACAGTACTTTGAGTGGTGGCTTGTTTTCTTATACTAACGGAGCTCATGAGATTTTTGGCTAAGTTTTTTGTTGTGAAGTTTTCAAGTTTTGAGCATGGCTTTGATGGACTATGGAACAAAGAGTGGCAAGAGCCTAAGCTTGGGGATTTCCAAGGCACCCCAAGGTAAAATTCAAGGACAACCAAAAGCCTAAGCTTGGGGATGCCCCGGGAAGGCATCCCCTCTTTCGTCTTCATCTATCGGTAACTTTACTCGGGACTATATTTTTATTCACCACATGATATGTGTTTTGCTTGGAGCGTCATGTATGATTTGAGTATTTACTTTTTAGTTTGCCACAATCATCCTTGCTGAACACACCTTTTGAGAGATATAAATATGATTTAGAATTTATTAGAATACTCTATGTGCTTCACTTATATCTTTTGAGCTAGATAGTTTTGCTCTAGTGCTTCACTTATATCTTTTAGAGCACAGTGGTGGTTTTATTTTGTAGAAATTATTGATCTCTCATGCTTCACTTATATACTTTTTAGAGTCCTTTAGAACAGCATGGTAATGTGCTTAGGTTATAAAACTAGTCCTAATATGATAGGCATCCAAGATGAGTACAGCAATAACTTTCATACAAGTGCAATGAATGATAGGAGAAGTTTGATACTTGATGATTATTTTGAGATATGAGGATGGTGATATTAGAGTCATGCTAGTGGAGTAATTGTGAATTTGAGAAACACTTGTGTTAAAGTTTGTGATTCATGTAGCATGCACGTATGGTGAACCGTTATGTGATGAAGTTGGAGCATGATTTATTTATTGAGTGTCATCCTTTGTGTGGAGGTCGGGATCGTGCGATGGTTAACTCCTACCAACCCTTCCCCTAGGAGCATGCGTTGAATGCTTTGTTTTGATAACTCGTAGATTTTTGCAATAAGTATATGAGTTCTTTATGACTAATGTTGAGTCCATGGATTATACACACTCTCACCCTTCCACCTTTGCTAGCCTCTCTTGTACCGCGCAACTTTCGTCGGTACCATACACCCACCATATACCTTCCTCAAAACAGCCACTATACCTACCTATCATGGCATTTCCATAGCCATTCCGAGATATATTGCCATGCAACTTTCCACCGTTCCGTTCATATGACATGCTTCATCATCGTTCACATAGAGTCATATTTTTGTTCTAGCTTCGAGTGTAAGTAAATAAAAGTGTGATGATCATCATTATTAGAGCATTGTCCCAGTGAGGAAAGGATGATGGAGACTATGATTCCCCCACAAGTCGGGACGAGACTCCGGACAAAAAAAGGCCATAAAAAAAGAGAAGGCCCAAAAAAAGGAAAAAGAAAAAAATAAGAGAAAAAGAGAGAAGGGACAATGTTACTATCCATTTCCACACTTGTGCTTCAAACTAGCACCATGATCTTCATGATGGAGAGTCTCTTGTTTTGTCACTTTCATATACCAGTGGGAAGTCTCATTATAGATCTTGGCTTGTATATTCCAATGACGGGCTTCCTCAAATGCCCTAGGTCTTTGTGAGCAAGCAAGTTGGATGCACACCCACTTAGTTTCTTTTGATGAGCTTTCATACATTTATAGCTCTAGTGCATCCGTTGCATGGCAATCCCTACTCACTCACATTGATATCTATTGGTGGGCATCTCCATAGCCCATTGATACACCTAGTTGATGTGAGACTATCTTCCTCCTTTTTGTCTTCTCCACAACCACCACTCTATTCCACCTATAGTGCTATATCCATGGCTCACGCTCATGTATTGCGTGAAAGTTGAAAGGTTTGAAAGAATTAATGTGTGAAACAATTGCTTGGCTGAAACCGGGGTTGTGCATGATATGAATATTTTGTGTGATGAAGAGGGAGCATAACCAGACTATATGATTTTGTAGGGATAACTTTCTTTGGCCATGTTATTTTGAGAAGACATGATTGCTTTGTTAGTATGCTTGAAGTATTATTATTCTTATGTCAATATAGACTTTTGTCTTGAATCTTTCGGATCTGAACATTCATGCCACAATAAAGAAATTACATTGAGAATTATGTTGGTTAGCATTCCACATCAAAAAAATTGTTTTTATCATTTACCTACTCGAGGACGAGCAGGAATTAAGCTTTGGGATGCTTGATACGTCTCCAACGTATCTATAATTTTTGATTGTTCCATGCTATTATATAATCTGTTTTGGATGTTTAATGGGCTTTATTATACACTTTTATATTATTTTTGGGACTAACCTACTAACCCAAGGCCTAATGCAAATTGCAGTTTTTTGTCTATTTCAGTGTTTCGCAGAAAAGGGATATCAAACGGAGTCCAAACGGAATGAAACCTTCGGGAGATTTATTTTTGGAACCATATCTTCACAGAAGACTTGGAGTACACACGAGGGAATGAGAGAGGCGGCCATGAGGGTCCAGGGCGCGCCCAGGGGGGGCAAGAGTGCCCCCACCCTCGTGGGCTCCCTTTGGCTCCCTCGATGCCCTCCTTCCTCCTATATATCTACATACCCTGAAAACATCGAGGCAATAGAGAAAACCACAATTCCACAACCACAACCTTCTGTTCCTGTGAGATCCCATCTTGGGGCCTGTTCCGGAGCTCCGCCGGAGGGGGGATCGATCACAGAGTGCTTCTACATCAACACCATATCCTCACCAATAAGTTGTGAGTAGTTTACCACAGACCTTTGGGTCCATAGTTATTAGCTAGATGGCTTCTTCTCTCTCTTTGGATCTCAATACAAAGTTCTTCTCGATCTTCGAGGTGATCTATTCGATGTAATCTTTTTGCGGTGTGTTTGTCGAGATCCGATGAATTGTGGGTTTATGATCAAGATTATCTATGAACACTATTTGATTCTTTTCTGAAATCTTTTATGTATGGTTATAATATCCTTGCAAGTCTCTTCGAATTATTGGTTTGGTTTGGCCTACTAGATCTATAGTTCTTGCAATGGGAGAAGTGCTTGGCTTTGGGTTCAATCTTGCGGTGTCCTTTCCTAGTGACAGTAGGGGCAGCAAGGCACGTACTGTATTGTTGCCATCGAGGATAAAAAGATGGGGTTTATATCATATTGCTTGAGTTTATCCGTCTACATCATGTCATCTTGCTTAAAGCGTTACTCTGTTCTTATGAACTTAATACTCTAGATGCATGCTGGATAGCGGTCGATGTGTGGAGTAATAGTAGTAGATGGAGAATCGTTTCGGTCTACTTGTTACGGACGTGATGCCTATATATAATGATCGTGCCTAGATATTCTCATAACTATGCGCTTTTCTATCAATTGTTCGACAATAATTTGTTCACCCACCGTAGAATTCTGCTATCATGAGAGAAGCCACTAGTGAAACCTATGGCCCCCGGGTCTATTCTCATCATATTAATCTTCCATCTACTTTACTTTGCTTTCTTTACTTTCTGTTCTTATACCAAAAATACAAAAATATTATACTATCCTATCTATCAGATCTCACTTTCGTAAGTGACCGTGAAGGGATTGACAACCCCTTATCGTGTTGGCTGCGAAGTTCTTATTTGTTTGTGCGGGTGCGAAGGACTGGCGCGTGGTCTCCTACTGGATTGATACCTTGGTTCTCAAAAACTGAGGGAAATACTTACGCTACTGTGCTGCATCACCCTTTCCTCTTCGAGGGAGTACAATGCAAGCTCGAGAAGTAGCAATATACTACGAAACGAGTAAAGAGACTTGCCGGTAACGAGATTGAACTAGGTATGATGATACCGACGATCGAATCGCAGGCAAGTAACATACCGATGACAAAGGGAACAACGTATGTTGTTATGCGGTTTGACCGATAATGATCTTCGAAGAATGTGTAGGAGCCAATATGAGCATCCAGGTTCCGCTATTTTTTATTGACCGGAGATGTGTCACGGTCATGTCTACATAGTTCTCGAACACGTAGGGTCCGCACGCTTAACGTTCGATGACGATTTGTAATATGAGTTATGTGTTTTTGTTGACCTAAGATTGTTCGGAGTCCCGGATGATATCACGGACATGACGAGGGGTCTCGTAATGGTCGATACATAAAGATTGATATATTGGAAGGTTATATTCGGGCACCGGAAGGGTTCCGAAGTGTATCGGGTATTTTTCGGAGTACGAGGAGGTTACCGGAACTCCCCGGGGAGTCTATGGGCCTTTTTGGGCCCTAGTGGAGAAAAGAGGCAGCATGCAAGTGGTGGGGCGTGCCCCCCTAGGCCCAAACCGATTTGGTTTAGGGTTTGGGGGCCAGCCCCCCTTTCCTTCTCCTCTCCTCCTCCTTCCTCCTTCTCCTAGTAGGAATAGGAAAGGGGGGGGGGGCAAACCTACTTGGAGTAGGACTCCCCCCTTGGGCGTGCGCCACCCCTAGGTCGGCCTCATCCTCCCTCCTCCTTTATATACGTGGGGAGGGGCACACCAAAGTTTCTCTTAGCTATGTGCGGTGCCCCCCTCCATAGTTACACACCTCGGTCATATTGTTGTAGTGCTTAGGCGAAGCCCTGTGATGGTACACTTCCGCTTTCGGTCTACGAGGGTACGTGGACACACTCTCCCCGCTCGTTGCTATGCTTCTCCTTGATAGATCTTGCGTTATCGTAGGAATTTTTGTTAAATACTACATTCCCCAACAGTGGCATCAAGTGCCAGGTCTATGCATAGATGATATGCACGAGTAGAGCACAAAGAGTTGTGGGAGATAATAGTCATACTGCTTACCAGCATGTCATACTTTGATTCGAAAGTATTGTTGGATGAAGCGGCCCGGACTTACATTACATGACCGTGTTCATGAGATTGGTTCTACCAACATGCTTTGCACATAGGTGGCTGGCGGGTGTCAGTTTCTCCAACTTTAGTTGAATCTAGTGTGACTATGCCCGGTCCTTGTTGAAGGTTAAAACAACAAACTTGATGAAAAATCATTGTGGTTTTGATGCGTAGGTAAGAATGGTTCTTGCTAGAAGCCCGTAGAAGCCACGTAAAACTTGCAATAACAAATTAGAGGACGTCTAACTTGTTTTTGCAGGGCATGTTGTGATGTGATATGGTCAAGACGTGATGAGTTATATGATGTCTACTATGCAACCTTCTTCTTGTAGATGTTGTTGGGCCTCCAAGTGCAGAGGTTTGTAGGACAGTAGCAAATTTTCCTCAAGTGGATGACCTAAGTGTTCGCACACGAACACGTCACCGTGTACCCTCGACGCCGGGGGTGATGCACCGCAGCTCACGTCGAAGGGGACCCGCCGGAAGCACGGTACGCAAGACAATCCGGTGGACGCTTTTGTAGACCCGAAGCCCCGCTTGCCCGGGAGGGACCCCGTCAGGGCACGCGGTGGCTATGGGCTGCCCTAGGTCGGCCTGACCGCCCCTAGGGCCTCGAGGTTCGCCGCCCTGCAAAAGAAGAACAGACGAAGAACGAGGAAGAAGATACAAGGGTAGGGGATAGATGAACACGAAAAAGTACTAGATGTGTTTGTTCGATTGTGTCCCTTAGGTATATAAGAGGCGGCTGGACTTCCCGTGCAAAGAAAAGGCTTTGATTCGCGTCCAAAACCCTAGCCAAATTCGGATTGGTTTTGTCCGAACTTTCCAAAACTGTTCGGTTTAAACTGGCAGCACCTTGCAGTTAATTTTTGAGGTGGTAAACGACCTCGGATGGAAAAGAGCCCAAAAGCAATCTTGACCGTTTTGACAAGATGAACAACTTTCATGTTAAACGTTTTTAGATTTGAAGCCATCTTCTAGGCCAAAACGGTCATGCAAAACAGGTTGTTATTCGTTCGCGCTACCCATCAGACACGTGGCTCGTGGGGCGCGCCACTTATGGCTCCGTGACAGGACTGCATTCGGATGGCTGTAACTTTTGCATACGAACTCGGATTGGGACGATTTTTATATCAAAATCGACCGTTTCGACAAGACGAAGACAATTCATGTAGATAGTTTTTCCATATGAGGCTGTCTTGAGGGTGTAATCAGCCGATTAGTGTTCTGGATACAAAATCTCAGTATTTCGAACACAACTTCGGCCTTCGAGATGAGATTCGATGGCGATGGCCCAAACTTCAAAGATGTTCATATGGACAATACACAAATATTTATGTAGATCATTTCTTCATTTGAGGTCATGTTAATTAAGCTATTGACCGTGCCAAAATCTGGTGTGAACACATGCCCCCCTGTTTTTCGGCAAACTTGTGTGCCGAAAAATAACTTGCACGATGCTTTTTCTAAGGACGATGTCAACACTCCATCAGCCATTTTATGTGTTTAGGGCGATAATTTCTATATCGGCCATGTTTATGCTTAGGGCTCTAATTCTATATCGGCCATTTAAATTAGCAACAAAAGTGAAGCTAATCGAATGTATGATGATTTGGTAATACCCTTTCATGATGTAATAAATTATATTGCATCCATGGATTAAAATAAGCCTGTTGAGGATAACCGGTCATACTTGATGACGAATTGCATGGCATAGGCATTAATGGCATATGCATTAATGGCATAGTTGAAGAATATGGATAATGTGTGGACCGAAGATGTTGAAACCTTCGGCTTGGTCCTTCATAGTTTTCACTCTTTTCCTTCTTCACCTTTGCCGCAATTCTTGTAATGGAAGCTTGCACATAATTTTTATTTAGAGTACGTCCTTTGGGAACCCATGCCATGTTCCTTTCTTCAAGTTCTTGTGCACTAAATTTTTGTAATTTCTTCTTTTGCCAATATGATAAGCCGAGTGGGCGCCCCGGCTGTGATTTTGTTTGAACTAATGATAATTCTTGTTTTACCTTGTGCACCTTCAACTTCTTTTCTTCCGATTTGGCACTTTGATTCTCGATAATTGATTGCTCTATCTCATTGCCTTTTGTAGCCAATGTCAACACTTTAATTGGCTCTTTATCCTTTAAGATCAAATCTGAATTGGCACTCTTGCGACCATCTTTTTTAACTCGATATACTTGTATGACCACCTCTTTCCTCTTCCTTGAACTCCGGACCGGTTCCTTATGATTGAAACGGCCTTTGACATGTGATTGTTCAAATGTCGATCTTCTCGGAGCTACACACTATTGGTGAGATGGTGAAAGTGCAACTAATCCCCGGGTGGTTTTGGTAATTAATAACAACATATATATCATTGAACTAATATTTACTTGAGAATCATTTCAGAGAAGTTCGATGATATGGGTATGGAAATGTCTGAAGAAGTGGACCCCTCAAAATGCTAAGACAAGCATTGGCAAAAGCTCAAGACTCCATTTTTGGTTTAGTGATCCAAGATCACATTGAGTCCATAGGAAAGCCAATACTATTAAAAGGGGATGAGGTTGTGTTGATGATCTGGTTGCTCAAGTGCTTAGTGATTTAGCTCCTTCAACTATCAGCAATCTTCACTACTCAACACACTCATAAGTAATCTCGGACAAACCGATTCTTCCAACTCAGTCCCACCGAGATGAACCACCTCAGCTATTCTTCCAAACCCTAATATTTCGGTCCATCCGATTTTGAGTTCGGTCTCACCGAAACTGGACTGCCAACCTTCTGTAACCGTTTGTCATCATTTCGGAATATCCGAGTTGTTGATTTCGGTCCCACCGATTCTGGCAAGTTCCTACCTTTGACTCATATCGGACACACCGAGATGGTATTTTCGGTCCCACCGAAAACCCCAACGTTCACTATATTTGAACTTTCGGTCTGACTGAGTTTTCACTTCGGTCTCACCGAGATTGCTCAATTATGTGTGTAACGGTTGGATTTTGTGTGGAGGCTATATATACCCCTCCACCCCCTCTTCATTCGTGGAGAGAGCCATCAGAAAGTACTACCACTCCTACCATACACTTTCTGAGAAGAGAACCACCTACCCTTGTGTTGAGATCAAGTCATTCCATTCCTACCATATGAAACTTGATTTCTAGCCTTCCCAAGTTGCTTTCCACTCAATCCTTTCTTCCACCACAGCCATATCAGTGAGGAGAGTTGAGTGTTGGGGAGATTATCATTTGAAGCACAAGAGCAAGGAGTTCATCATCATCAACAACATCTATTACCTTTTGGAGGGTGGTGCCTCCTAGATTGGTTAGGTGTCGCTTGGGAGCCTCCGTCTTTGAGATGTGGAGTTGAACCAAGAAGTTTGTAAGGGCAAGGAGATCGCCTACTTCGTGAAGATCTACCCCGAGTAAGGCTAGTCCTCCGTGGGCGTAGGCCATGATGGAATAGACAAGGTTGCTTCTTCGTGGACCCTTCGTGGGTGGAGCCCTCCGTGGACTCGCGCAGCCGTTACCCTCCGTGGGTTGAAGTCTCCATCAACGTGGATGTACGATAGCACCACCTATCGGAACCACGACAAAAATATCCGTGTCTCCAAACTGCGTTTGATCTTCTCCACCTCTCTTTACTACATGTGCAATTTACTTTCCGCTGCTTATACTCTAGAATTGCATGTGTAGGGTGATACTTGAATTGATCATTATTGTGAAACTGCCAAAAACTGTTCATGATCAAAAGGCAGAATTTTTATATTGTCAAGTAGTCTAATCACCCCCCCTCTAGACATACTTTCGATCCTACAAGTGGTATCAGAGCTTTGGTCTCCATTGTTTTGGTTTCCATTGCATTGGACTCCATAAGCTTGGTTTCACAACCTAGGAGAGTATGGCGTCTAGTGAGGGTAATTATCGTAAAGGTCCTTACTTTGATGGTACAAATTTTGCTAGTTGGAAGCATAAAATGAAAATGCATATTCTTGGTCATAACCCAGCCGCATGGGGCATTATTTGTGTTGGTATGCAAGGTGAATTCTTCGAGGAAGGTAAAGTTCCGGATCGCGAAGCTACACCAGAAGAGTTGCGGATGTTGCAAAACAATGCTCAAGCTTGTGACATTCTCTTCAATGCTTTGTGTCCCGAGGAGTTCAACAAAATCAGCCGTCTTGAGAATGTTAAAGAGATTTGGGATACTTTGGTTGAAATGCACGAAGGTACTGAATCTGTGAAGGAATCAAAGCTAGATATTCTTCAAGGTCAACTTGACAAGTTCAAGATGAAGGATGGTGAAGGAGTCGCTGAAATGTACTCTAGGCTTGCTCTCATCACAAATGAGATTGCCGGCTTAGGAAGCGAAGAAATGACCGACCGATTCATCATTAAGAAGATTCTCAGAGCTTTGGATGGAAAGTATGACACCGTGTGCACTTTGATCCAAATGATGCCAAACTACAAGACTCTCAAGCCAACTGAAGTCATTGGAAGAATTGTTGCTCATGAGATGACACTTAAGGATAAGGAAGAGCTTCACAATAAGTCAAGTGGTGCTTACAAAGCTACAAGTGATGCTCCTGCTACCTCAAGTGACAAGCTAATTTCCAATGAAGAGATAAGCCTAATGGTTAAGAACTTCAACAAGTTCTACAAGAATAGAGGCAAAGAAAGAAGCTCAAAGTCTAGATCATATGATGAAAAGAGATCTTCTAGTCGTGATCGAAACTGCTACAATTGTGGAAGACCCGGACACTTCTCAAATGAGTGTACGGCTCCCCACAAGAGAAGAGAAGAATCTCCAAGAAGAAGAGCAAGAGATGAGTCACCTCGGAGAGAGAGAAGGAGTAGAGATGATCGTTATGAACGAAGACCCTCTCGGAGAAGCAAGGATTCGGAGAGGAAAGACAAGTCATCAAGGAGCTATACAAGAAGAAGACATCAAGCTCATGTAGGTGAATGGGTCTCCGGCTCCGACTCCGACAATCAATCCGATGGAAGCTATCACTCCGACTCCGACTATAGTCAAGATGAAGGTGTTGCCGGACTTGCACTCGTATCCTCCAACTCCAACTCCTACGACTTATTTGATTCACCAAATGAGGGAATTGGAAGATGCTTCATGGCTAAAGGCCCCAAGGTAACACACCCTGAATTCATTGACTTTGATAGTGATGAGGATGACTTGCTTGGTGAAGATGATCTCTTGCATGATAAATCTAGTGAGCTTAGTAATGATGAAAATGCTAGTAGTCTTTATAGTCGAGAAGAGTCGAATGACAATGCTATGAAGGAGATTGAGCGTCTAACTAAAGAACTAAACACTCTTAAGTTAGCTCATGAAACAACTCAAGAAGATCATAGAGAGCTCCTAAGATCTCATGAGAAGCTACGCTTCGAGAAGCTCACTCTAGAGCAAGAACATGAGTTTCTAAAAGCGATCAATGACGATCTTCGAAAGAAGAGTTCTTCATATCTTGCCAAACGACTTCTCTTGTCTAATTTCTTGCCACCTATTAAGACTAAGCATGACAAGCATAAGAAAAGTTCTTCCTCTAGTAGTAACAATAACAATGTTAAAACCAATATTGTTACTTCTAGTAGTTCTCTTGATTTCACTAACAATGTTTCAAGCCAAGTTACACTTGAGCAAGAAAATAGCTTATTGAAGGAAATCATAGAGAAAGGTGTCTACAAGAGTCTTGCCGGAAGCAAGAACTTTGAGGAAATTGTTCGCAAACAAGGAAGGCACCGGAAGAATCAAGGGATTGGTTTTGAGCGAAAGTTCAACGCCGAAGGTGTTGAGTGGGAAGAAGGTCAATACCCTACTCCACAGTTTGTTTCACAAAAGGAGAAGTATGATCCTACTTCTTCCAATGTGGAACAAGCTCAAGATGACCTTCCACCACAAGACCACAAGCTAAAGGCCAAGGACAAGCTTCATGAGGAGATTGATGCATTCATTGAAGCACCTCAAGCCATGGTCAAGTGGGTTCCCAAGGACACGTCAAGTTCTACTTCGTCAAGCTCAACTACAACACCAAGGATTCCCATCAAGATGATGTGGATCCCAAAGAAGAAGAACTAGAAGGTTCTTGAGGGTGACTCCGCCAACATACTTCACTCATATTCATTTTGGCAAGAACTTGTGCAATCAACTTCCACATCATGCACTAGTTCATGGAGTCACAAACCCTCTTGTTGGTAAGTCAAGGGACAAGGTAATCATTGCTTTCATGGACATCATCTTTTGTGAACTTCAATGTATGTCTATGGATATTCTTGTTTGTTCCTTGTGGGACTAACCCATGTAGGTATTGAAAGTGCCCTAATCCAAAGGATAGCTCCCAACTCTTGATGATCTACATCAACATTGAGCATCCACATCTTCAACATCTACATGAAGTCTTCTACGACAACCCAAGGTTAGTTTGACCCTTTAAAAGGGGTTCTCACATCTAGGGGGAGCTTTGCTCTAAAAATTGAGCTAAAGCATCTTCAAATGATGTGAACACATCAATGCTTTATGTAAAAGTGGTAACCCCACTTGTGCTTAAACGATGAGTATGACCTATGATCAAATGTTCTCATTTGACTCCTAAGTCAATATACTCATATATAGATGACCTAGTCATCGACAAATTGTGTGCTAGTAGCTAGAGTATTGGTTGTGCATGTTTGACACATATTTCAGTTGCTATCTTATTGTGTGAGCATGTTGAATGCATGATTTCATCCATTCAAGGACATCCATTTGTTGTTTTGATTGTTTGACTTTTCTGGCCAAATGGATGGACAAGAATGCCTAAGCACCTTCCCTAGCTATCTATGCTTTCTTGTCTCAAATTCTATTCATGCTCATATCACAACTTTGAACAAGTCATTTTCGGACCCTCCGAGTGAGGAGCACTCGGAGCCACCGATCCGTCTAAGGCTGACTTCCAAAACCTTCTAAGTCCATTTCGGTCTGACCAACTTTTCCATCTCGGTCCAACCGAAACGCTTAGACTGATCTAGGATTCATCTCGGTGAAACCGAGTTCAAAATCTCGGCGTGACCGATATGTGTAACTGCACAGCAGTTAGCCATTTCGGTGTCACCGAGTTTTTCAACTCGGTCCCACCGACAGTATGGGGATATATATACCTGAGGGCTGCGCGCGATTTAATTCTTCAAACCGTTTCGCCCTCAAGTCCCCTGCTGCCGTCGCCCTGGTCTTCGGATCATCGCCGTCGTCGCCTGTGCGCCCTCGCCGCAGGCCTCCGCCGCCGTCAACGGTAATCTTCTCCGCGCCGTTGCCGCCGTAGAGGGACTCCACCAAGTTAGGGTGAGTCCCGATCCCTCTCGTGCTCCCCATCTGATTCTTGCACGATTGGCTTGCCATGTATCTATCCACGTTTGAGATATTCCCTAAACATCAGATCAGATCCTTTTAGTTTCGAGCGAAATTCTTAGGTTTAGGTTTCCACGGAACACATCTCGGTGAAACTGATTTTGAAAACTCGGAATGACCGATTTGGCCTCTGGCCATTGCACTGCACCGTTCGGTCTAACCGATTCGTGCAAATCGGTGTGACCGATGTAGAGTCTCAGTGAAACCCTAGTGTTTCGGTAGGACCGAAACCCATTTCGGTCTGACCGAAAGTGGTGTGTAGGTTTCTGTTATACACTTCGGATTCACCGAAACTGAAAATCGGTTTGACCGAAATGCATTCTGTGAAAACTCAAAACTAAGATTTGAACTCATTTTTTTTTGCAAAAACCTCTGCAGTTGTGATAACTCTTCTACTCTGCCTATACCTTATCTTTTCACAGGTTGTCAGCCATGTCAGATGTCAGTGACAGCCAGAACAGGTCTGAATCACCGTTTGCAGAGATCCCTGAGGCAGATACTAGTCCTGAGGCTAGTAGTTCCAGTGATGATGGTGAGAGGAGCACCCCTAGTGGTTTGCCTCCTGCAGCCACCAGGACCAGGAAGAAGAGAAATTCTGATGATGAGGACTCTGACTTCGTTGCTGAGGAAGTTACCTCCAAGCCCAAGAGGAAAGTTGTTGCCAAAGAACACGAAGGGCAGCAGTCAAAGAAAGGCACCATCAAGGTCAAGCAGTCAGCTGTTGCAAAGAAACTCAACTTGGAAGAGCCAGCTCCAAGTAAGGTGAAGAAAACTTCCAAGAGGAAGAGGGTAGTATATGCTGAACCTCATGTTGATGCAGCTGCTGAAGAAGAAGAAGAAGATGCACCCCAGCCTCCTCCTCAGAAGGCTAAGTTCATGGGTGATGCTATTAGGGCTCAAGCCACTTCTAAGCCCAAGAAGCCTGCTCAAGCCAAGGCAGCTCCAGCCAAGCCCAAGAGGACAACCAGGAGCATTCCAGCTTCTGAGAAGAACAAAGGTGAGATGCCACCGTCTGAGTCAGATGAAGAGCATGTGTTGCTGAAGCTTCGTCCTAAGTTGCCACTCCACAACGATGCTCATCCTCAAGCCGAGGATATGAAGGCAAGGAAGGATAAAGGTCTCAGGCTATGGAGACAGTCTGATCCATATGCCGTGAGGAGAAGGACTGCTGTGGACCCCAGATTCCACACCAGAGAGCAGCAGGACTTCTATGAGACCGTGCTGATGGATAAGAAGCCTATTGTTGCTGACACCAGGTATGTTGACTGGAAGTACATTGACAGTGAAGAGCACCGAGACTTCTTTCCCCATGTGCATGAGAGCTTTACTGCATGTGGAGTTGCTGAGTTCGTGGGTCAGGAACTGACAGCTTGGAATGACGAGATGATCATGCAGTTCTACGCCACAGCCCACTTCTATCCTGATGGCAAGATCACCTGGATGACTGAAGGTCAAAGGTTTTCTTCGTCTGTTGAAGAATGGGCAGAACTTCTGAATGCTCCAGTACAGAGAGAGGACGACATTGATGTCTATGGGATTCCTAAGAAAAGCCATGATTCCATGAAGAACATGTACAAGGAGATCCCCGCTGCTGATTTGGAAGGGTGGAAGCTTGGCTCAGTGTACTATCTCCAGGCAGGTCTGACCACCACAAACACTATTTTGAGGCATACCTTGATGCCCAAGTCTGGAGACAACCGCATGATTCGAGGCTATTCTATCAACATGCTGCACATTCTCGATGAGAAGGCACCTTTCAAGGTGATGGACTTAATGGTAGAGACCATTAAGAGGACTGCAGCTGACCAGAAGAGGTCGTGTGGATTTGCCCCACAAATTCAGATGCTTATCAATGCCAAGTTTGGCACGGGCAAATTCATGTTGGATAGGAAGCACTTGCCACTGCAGCCAGAGCATGAAGACAACGTAGTTGTGATGGATGAGGAGGATCCAACCTCAGTTGAAGGTCAAGCCAAAATTGAAGCTGCGAAGAAAGCTAAAGCTGACAAAGAGGCAGCAGCAGCAGCAGCAGCTAAACCAAAGAGCTTCGGAGAGCAGATTCTTGAAGCTACCCAGAGGATTGAACAACGCCTGGCCAGCATTGAACAATCTCAGGAAAGCCTAGAGAGAATTGTTGAGGACAAGATCCACGCTCTGGACGTGAAGCTGACTGAGATTCAGGTGTCCGTCAACAAGCTTGAGGCAGACATGGAGGAAGCAAGGCAGGAGAGAGCAGAGCTCATGCAGGATGATCTAGTCCAGGACTCTCATCGCCAGACTGCTCAGGTTCCCAGAGGATCCCGATCTGCAGCTATCCCAGTGACTGACTCCAGGGCTACCACTTCAGCACCAGCTACAGCTCCAGCAGTTACTCCAGCTCCAGCATCCACTCCTCCAGCGCAGACATCAGCAGAAGTCTTCGCCGATGCCGTCATTTCTACTCCGACATCTACCCAGACGGGAGCCGCCAGCAGAGCCCACAGTGACGCTTAGCTCTATACCTTTTCGAACTTTTTGGTAACTTGTTGCCAAAGGGGGAGAAATTGTATAGATCATAGGGCTTCGAGAGAGAGTGTGCTCTTTCGTTCTTTTGCCGGTTTCCTTTGAGATACATTTGTTTCTTTTGGTCGTTCGATACTTTCAGTGTGCTTGCTACTACGTTTGATGCTACCTTAATGAGTGCTTGGTCATACTATGCTTTAATGTGTGCTTAATGCTTATCATATGCTATTCCTTATTGTATGGCTATTTACTCTTGTCTTGGTGATTGAGTGCATGTTATTCATTCTTATCATTTTGTGCGCTCCACCAAGATGTATGTGACATGGAAGAGTGACCCATAATCCTAATCGATTGTGCATTTGCATTCAAACGCAAATTTTAAATAATGCACAAATTTAGGGGGAGCTCTTGTTTATCACATACTTCTCAAAGCGACGATATTATTCATTGATTATATCCTTTGTCGAAGCTTTGATCTATATGTTGTCATCAATTACCAAAAAGGGGGAGATTGAAAGTGCAACTAATCCCCGGGTGGTTTTGGTAATTAATAACAACATATATATCATTGAACTAATATTTACCTGAGAATCATTTCAGAGAAGTTCGATGATATGGGTATGGAAATGTCTGAAGAAGTGGACCCCTCAAAATGCTAAGACAAGCATTGGCAAAAGCTCAAGACTCCATTTTTGGTTTAGTGATCCAAGATCACATTGAGTCCATAGGAAAGCCAATACTATTAAAAGGGGATGAGGTTGTGTTGATGATCTGGTTGCTCAAGTGCTTAGTGATTTAGCTCCTTCAACTATCAACAATCTTCACTACTCAACACACTCATAAGTAATCTCGGACAAACCGATTCTTCCAACTCAGTCCCACCGAGATGAACCACCTCAGCTATTCTTCCAAACCCTAATATTTCGGTCCATCCGATTTTGAGTTCGGTCTCACCGAAACTGGACTGCCAACCTTCTGTAACCGTTTGTCATCATTTCGGAATATCCGAGTTGTTGATTTCGGTCCCACCGATTCTGGCAAGTTCCTACCTTTGACTCATATCGGACACACCGAGATGGTATTTTCGGTCCCACCGAAAACCCCAACGTTCACTATATTTGAACTTTCGGTCTGACCGAGTTTTCACTTCGGTCTCACCGAGATTGCTCAATTATGTGTGTAACGGTTGGATTTTGTGTGGAGGCTATATATACCCCTCCACCCCCTCTTCATTCGTGGAGAGAGCCATCAGAAAGTACTACCACTCCTACCATACACTTTCTGAGAAGAGAACCACCTACCCTTGTGTTGAGATCAAGTCATTCCATTCCTACCATATGAAACTTGATTTCTAGCCTTCCCAAGTTGCTTTTCACTCAATCCTTTCTTCCACCACAGCCATATCAGTGAGGAGAGTTGAGTGTTGGGGAGATTATCATTTGAAGCACAAGAGCAAGGAGTTCATCATCATCAACAACATCTATTACCTTTTGGAGGGTGGTGCCTCCTAGATTGGTTAGGTGTCGCTTGGGAGCCTCCGTCTTTGAGATGTGGAGTTGAACCAAGAAGTTTGTAAGGGCAAGGAGATCGCCTACTTCATGAAGATCTACCCCGAGTAAGGCTAGTCCTCCGTGGGCGTAGGCCATGATGGAATAGACAAGGTTGCTTCTTCGTGGACCCTTCGTGGGTGGAGCCCTCCGTGGACTCGCGCAGCCGTTACCCTCCGTGGGTTGAAGTCTCCATCAACGTGGATGTACGATAGCACCACCTATCGGAACCACGACAAAAATCTCCGTGTCTCCAAACTGCGTTTGATCTTCTCCACCTCTCTTTACTACATGTGCAATTTACTTTCTGCTGCTTATACTCTAGAATTGCATGTGTAGGGTGATACTTGAATTGATCATTATTGTGAAACTGCCAAAAACTGTTCATGATCAAAAGGCAGAATTTTTATATTGTCAAGTAGTCTAATCACCCCCCCTCTAGACATACTTTCGATCCTACAGATGGTCTAAAATAAGATGGAGAATGTGCCCTTGCATTGTACCTGTCTCATGATGGATATGGATCTATATGAGCATAGGGAGGCATCCACGACATTGGCATTGGCGGCCCAAAATAAGGATACGAATATGTTGCATTAAAATTTTCATTTTGCCAATACCGATCTTCCTATTTGCGCCTAGGGGGTGATCTTGATGATTTTGAATTACTTGGCCGATAAGCACTTTTATCTTCACTCATCTTTTGGTATTTTTCCAATAGCTGTGCGAAAGTGACTTTCAGCTTTTTACCTTTGTGCTTACCTCGGCCTTTTCTTTCTTCGGTTGTGCTTGCACCGATCTTTGAATTTTCTTGTTGTCCCCCAGTACTTGGCGTCTTTTGTTCAACCTTGATGGAATTCCCGCCTTCAAGAATATATTCATTGTGCTCTTGAACAACGTCTTTACTTGAAAATTTGATCCCATCATCCATTGTGTTTTCCTTTTCATCATTTAATGAATCAGCTTGAAGAAGCCGATACAAAAACTTTTTGCCATCAGGACCAATCGGAATAGATAGGTCATCCTTTGGTGTTTCAACAAATCTCATTCGTCCTTTATCAACGGCCGATTGAACTATTTAACGAAACATGTTGCAATCCTCAATACTATGCTTGAACGAATCATGGAACTTACAATAAATTCCTCCTTGGATAGATTGGTTGACATGGTGATCAAGAATTCTAATGTAATTATTTTTCAACAACAAATCAAAGATTTGATCACACTTGTTTGAATCGAAGGTATATGTTTTGTTTTCTAACCGATCTTGATGTGCGAACGGCTTTGGAGGTAAGCAAACGAATGGTTCAGATTTAGAATCTCCCCATTCGGCTATGCATTGTGTTTTCCATGCTATCTCCGATGTCTTCGGATAATATATAATATTAGCATCGGATTTCTCAAAAGAATTTAACCTTGGCTTTATATTTCTGAAACGAAAATAGTTAAAACACACATGTCTCAATTGAGACCATGCGTAAGCCAAGTATGAAGCAAGCAGAGCTACCCAATTAGATATGAACTTTAAATAAAGCAATGTGAGAAGCTTTGGCTGCAATAATAAGTCACTATCGCTCTCTTCGAATGGTACAATATATTGACCGATATGCTTTGTAACAAGTTTATTGCTATCAGTCTCTTTGAATGGTACAATGTATTGACCGATATGCTTTGTAACAATTTAATTGCTAACAAATAAATTACCCTTCATCATTGGTCTTTCAAAATTACTTACGATATTTTTTCTAATAGATGCATCCATAATAAAGTTGTGACCAAATCTGAAAATAGGCAAATCACTTGCTAGACATACTTCTTCATACACGCTGGGAGAGAATGATGGTTGCGTTACTTGAATAATACTTTGCTCCACTTTTAAATGACTCTCCAATGCCTTGGCGTCCTCTTTTTCTTCAATAAATTTGGCACACGTACTATTTGATTCGTCTTTTTTAATAACCGAATTAACTTTGTTATTTGAATCACCACTCTTTCTTTCTTTGATTCGCAAGGTTGCTTGTTCTTGTCTAAATTCAGCAAACATTGCAGCTAGGCTATTTTAAGCTTTTTTTGACCAATTTCAGCCCAATCTTCATCGGATTGCCCCCTAATACTTTGAGACGCTTTCGACACAGTTGTGTTGCCGAAATTCTGTAACTGTGTAGGGGCAACATGATATGCTATGTTATAGGTAAAGACACATGCGCCCTGGTAGAATTCTCACTTATTCGGCCATGAGCATGAAGGTGCGGAGCCGAATTGTGAACATCTACAACTGCGTATGGTGCCGAAAAATTAGTAGCATGAGTTGTAGCATACGATGTTTGAGGGTAATTGGCCGAATAACTAGTAGTACTATGGCCAATTCCCCTATCCACCAGCATGTTAGGATTAACATGTTGCAAATTACTTGCTGATGAATAAAAAGATGAAACACTATGTTGCATGCCATTAATAGTTCCTACATGGGGTGTTTCAACTTGATTAACCAAACTCACCATGTTGTTCATCGGCATATAGATTTGTGGGGTTGCCGATGCATGGGAGTTGGGATACATATGTTGCATGTTGCTAAAATTATATGAAGTTGAAGCATGAAGATTATTCTGAATCGGTTGTTGCACATAAAACTAGGGCTAGCCGATACAATATGCTCATTAGACGATCTAGCAACAACATATGCATTATTTGCATCTACATATGTGAATTGGGTATTCATATTACCTTTGTAGATTGCAAACCCTAGATGACGATCTCTTCGTAGCAAGAACGGGCCGGAGACCGTTCAAAGCTTCGTCCCCAGTGGAGTCGCCAAAAAGTGTGTTCGCACACGAACACGTCACCGTGTACCCTCGACGCCGAGGGTGATGCACCGCGGCTCACGTCGAAGGGGACCCGCCGGAAGCGCGGTACGCAAGACAATCCGGCGGATGCTTTTGTAGACCCGAAGCCCCGCTTGCCCGGGAGGGATCCCGTCAGGGCGCGCGGTGGCTATGGGATGCCCTAGGTCGGCCTAACCGCCCTTAGGGCCTCGAGGTTCACCGCCCTGCAAAAGAAGAACAGACAAAGAACGAGGAAGAAGATACAAGGGTAGGGGATAGATGAGCACGAAAAAGTAGTAGATGTGTTTGTTCGATTATGTGTTGTTCAATCGGCTGTCACCCCTTAGGTATCTAAGAGGCGGCTGGACTTCCCGTGCAAGGAAAAGGCTTGGATCACGTCCAAAACCCTAGCCAAATTCGGATTGGTTTTGTCCGAACTTTCCAAAACAGTTCGGTTTAAACTGGCATCACCTTGCTGGTAATTTTTGAGGTGGTAAACGACCTCGGATGGAAAAGAGCCCAAAAGCAATCTTGACCGTTTCGACGAGATGAACAACTTCATGTTGAACGTTTTTGATTGGAAGCCATCTTCTAGGCCAAAACGGTGATGCAAAACAGGTTGTTATTCGCGCTACCCATCAGACAAGTGGCTGGTGGGGCGCGCCACTTATGGCTCCGTGACACGGCTGAATTCGGATGGCTGTAACTTTTGCATACGAACTCGGATTGGGACGATTTTTATATCCAAATTGACCGTTTCAATGAGACGAAGACAATTCATGTAGATTTTTTTTCATATGAGGCAGTCTTGAGGGCGTAATCAGCCGATCAGTGTTCTGAATACAAAATCTCAGTATTTCGAACACAACTTCGGCCTTCGAGATGAGATTCGATGGCGATGGCCCAAACTTCAAAGATGTTCATATGGACAATACGAAAATATTTTATGTAGATCACTTCTTCATCTGAGATCATGTTAATTAAGTTATTGACCGTGCCAAAATCTAGTGTCAACACTAAGGTTTATCAATCCATGAGAGGCGTAGGATGAAGATGTTCTCTCTCAAGCAACCCTGTAATCAAATAACAAAGAGTCTCTTGTGTCCCCAACACACCCAATACAATGGTTAATTGTATAGGTGCACTAGTTCGACGAAGAGATGGTGATACAAGTGCAATATGGATGGTAGATATAGGTTTTTGTAATAGGAAAATATAAAAACAACAAGGTAACTAATGATAAAAGTGAGCATAAACGGTATTGCAATGCTTTGAAACAAGGCCTAGGGTTCATACTTTCACTAGTGCAAGTTCTCTCAACAATAATAACATAATTGGATCATATTACTAGCCCTCAACATGCAACAAAGAGTCACTCCAAAGTCACTATAGCGGGGAACAAACGAAGAGATTATGGTAGGGTACGAAAGCACCTCAAAGTTATTCTTTCTGATCGATATATTCAAGAGTCCGTAGTAAAATAACACGAAGCTATTCTTTCCGTTCAATCTATCATAGAGTTCGTACTAGAATAACACCGTAAGACACAAATCAACCAAAACCCTAAAGTCACCTAGATACTCCATTGTCACCTCAAGTATCCGTGGGCATGATTATACGATATGCATCACATAATCTCAGATTCATCTATTCAACCAAGACAAAGTACTTCAAAGAGTGCCCCAAAGTTTCTACCAGACAGTCAAGACGAAAACGTGTGCCAACCCCTATGCATAGATTCCCAAGGTCACGGAACCCGCAAGTTGATCACCAAAACATACATCAAGTAGATCACATGATATATATCCCATTGTCACCACAGATAAACACATGCAAGACATACATCAAGTGTTCTCAAATCCTTAAAGACTCAATCCGATAAGATAACTTCAAAGGGAAAACTCAATTCATCACAAGAGAGTAGAGGGGGAGAAACATCATAAGATCCAACTATAATAGCAAAGCTCATGATACATCAAGATCGTGCCATCTCAAGAACACGAGAGAGAGAGAGAGAGATCAAACACATAGCTACTGATACATACCCTCAGCCCCGAGGGTGAACTACTCCCTCCTCATCATGGAGAGCGCCGGGATGATGAAGATGGACACCGGAGAGGGATTCCCTCCCTCCGGCAAGGCGCCAGAACGGGTCTAGATTGGTTTTCATTGGCAACAGAGGCTTTCCGCGGTGGAACTCCCATTCTAGGTTATTTTTCGGAGGTTTCAGTATATATAGGAGGTGTTGGAGTCGGGGGCAAGTAAAGGGGGTCTTCGGGCTGTCCACGAGGCAGGGGGCGCGCCCAGGGAGGGGGGGGGGGCGCCCCCACCCTCGTGGGCAGCCCGTGGACCTTTTGGTCCTCCTCCAGTACTATCTGGTCTTCTTCTAGTCCAAAAACATCCTCCGTTGAGTTTCAGGTCAATTGGGCTCTGTTTGATATTCCTTTTCTGCGATACTCTAAAACAAGAGAAAAACATAAACTGACACTGGGCTCTGGGTTAATAGGTTAGTCCCAAAAATCAGATAAAAGTATATATAAAAGCCCATAAAACATCCTAAAAGGATAATATAATAGCATGGAACAATCAAAAATTATAGATACGTTGGAGACGTATCAAGCATCCCCAAGCTTAATTCCTGCTCGCCCTCGAGTAGGTAAATGATAAAAACAGAATTTTTGATGTGGAATGCTAACTAACATAATCTCAATGTAATTCTCTTTGTTGTGGCATGAATGTTCAGATCTGAAAGATTCAAGATAAAAGTCTACATTGACATAAGAATAATAATACTTCAAGCATACTAACAAAGCAATCATGTCTTCTCAAAATAACATGGCCAAAGAAAGTTATCCCTACAAAATCATATAGTCTGGTTATGCTCCCTCTTCATCACACAAAATATTTAAATCATGGACAACCCTGGTTTCAGCCAAGCAATTGTTTTCATACTCAAATTTTTTCAAACCTTTCAATTTTCACGCAATACATGATCGTGAGCCATGGATATAGCACTATAAGTCGAATAGAGTGGTGGTTGTGGAGAAGACAAAAGAGGAAGATATTCTCACATCAACTAGGCATATTAATGGGCTATGGAGATTCCCATCAATAGATATCAATGTGAGTGAGTAGGGATTGCCATGCAACGGATGCACTATAGCTATAAGTGTATGAAAGCTCATCAAAATAAACTAAGTGGGTGTGCATCCAACTTGCTTGGTCATGAAGACCTAGGGAATTTGAGGCAGCCCATCATTGGAATATACAAGGCAAGTTCTATAATGAAAAATTCCCACTAGTATATGAAAGTGACAAAACAAGAGACTCTCTATCATAAAGATCATAGTGCTACACTGAAGCACAAGTGTGGAAAAGGATAGTAGCATTGTCCCTTCTCTCTTTTCTCTCATTTTTTGGAGGGGCTTTCTCTTTTTATTTTTTTATTTAGCCTCTCTCTATTTTTTTGGGCCATCTTTTTTTTATTTGGCCTTTCCTCACATGGGACGATGCTCTAATAATGAAGATCATCACACTTTTATTTACTTACAACTCAAAGATTACAACTCGATAGTAGAACAAAGTATGACTCTATATGAATGCCTCCGGTGGTGTACCGGGATATGCAATGGATCAAGAGTGACATGTATGAGAATTTATGCATGGTGGCCTAGCCACAAATACAATGTCAACTACATGATCATGCATGGCAATATGACAATGATGAAGTGTGTCATAACAAACGAAACGGTGGAAAGTTGCTTGGCAATATATCTCGGAATGGCTATGGAAATGCCATGATAGGTAGATATGGTGGCTATTTTGAGGAAGGTATATGGTGGGTGTATGGTACCGGCGAGAGTTGCGCGGTACAAGAGAGGCTAGCAATGGTGGAAGGGTGAGAGTGCGTATAATCCATGGACTCAACATTAGTTATAAAGAAGTCATATACTTATTGCAAAAATTTACGAGTCATCAAAACAAAGTAATCAACGCATGCTCCCAGGGGAAGGGTTGGTAGGAGTTAACCATCGCGCGATCCCGACCTCCACACAAAGGATGACACTCAATAAATACATCATGCTCTAACTTCGTCACATAGCGGTTCACCATACGTGCATGCTACTGGAATCACAAGCATTAACACAAGTATTTCTCAAATTCATAATTACTCCACTAGCATGACTCTAATATCACCATCCTCATATATCAAAACAATCATCAAGTATCAAACTTCTCATCATATTCAATGCACTTTATGTGAAAGTTCTTACTATACCCATCTTGGATGCCTATCATATTAGGACTAGTTTTCTAACCAAATCACATTACCATGCTATTCTAAAAGACTCTCAAAATAATATAAGTGAAACATGAGAGTTCATCTATTTATTAAAAATAAAACCACCGCCGTGCTCTAAAAAGATATAAGTGAAGCACTAGAGCAAATGACAAACTACTCCAAAAGATATAAGTGAAGATCAATGAGTAGTTGAATAATTATGTAACTATGTGAAGACTCTCTAACATTTAAGAATTTCAGATCTTGGGATATTATTCAAACATCAAGCAAAACAAAAGACAACAAAATGACGCTCCAAGCAAAACACATATCATGTGGTGAATAAAAATATAGCATCAAGTAAAGTTACCGATAGACGAAGACGAAAGAGGGGATGCCTTCCCGGGGCATCCCCAAGCTTAGGCTTTTGGTTGTCCTTGAATTTTACCTTGGGGTGCCTTGGGAATCCCCAGGCTTAGGCTCTTGCCACTCTTTGTTCCATAGTCCATCAAAGCCATACTCAAAACTTGAAAACTTCACAACACAAAACTTAGCCAAAAATCTCATGAGCTCCGTTAGTATAAGAAAACAAACCACCACTCAAAGTACTATAATGAACTCATTCTTTGTTTATATTGGTGTTAAACCTACTATATTCCAACTTCTCCATGATTCATACCCCCCGATACTACTCATAGATTCATCAAAATAAGCAAACAACACACGAAAAACAGAATCTATCAAAAACAGATTAGTCTGTAGTAATCTGTAACTTTCGAATACTTCTGTAACTCTAAAAAAATTGAAATAAATTGGTAAACATGAGGAATTTGTCTATTAATCATCTGCAAAAAGAATCAACTAAAAATCACTCTCCAGTAAGAAAAAGGTAGCTAATCTCGTGAGCGCTAAAGTTTCTATTTTTTTTACAGCATGATCGCATAAACTTCACACAAGTCTTCCCAAAGGTTCTACTTGGCACAAACACTAATTAAAACACAAAACCACATCTAAACAGAAGCTAGATTCAATAACTATTCCTAAACAAAAGCAAAAAGCAAAGAACAAAAATAAAGTTGGGTTGCCTCCCAACAAGCGCTATCGTTTAACGCCCCTAGCTAGGCATGATGATTTCAATGATGCTCGCATAAAAGATAAGAATTGAAACATAAAGGGAGCATCTTGAAGAATATGACTAGCACATTTAAGTCTAACCCACTTCATATGCATAGGGATTTTGTGAGCAAACAACTTATGGTAACAATAATCAACTAGCATAGGAAAGCAAAACAAGCATACCTTCAAAACTTCAAGCACATAGAGAGGAAACTTTATATTATTGCAATTCCTACAAGCATATGATCCTCTCTCATAATAATTTTTAGTAGCATAATGGATGAATTCAACTATATAACCAGCACATAAAGCATTCTTTTCATGATCTACTTCCATAGAAATTTTAGTACTCTCCCCATAAGCAAAATTCTTCTCATTCATAGTAGTGGGAGGAGCAAATTCAACAAAATATTTATCATGTGAGGCATAATCCAATTTGAAAACTAAAATCACGATGACTAGTTTCATGGTTATCATTATTATTAATAGCATACAAGTCATCACAATAATCATCATAGATAGCAACTTTGTTCTCATAATCAATTGGAACCTCTTCCGAAATAGTGGATTCATCACTAAATAAAGTCATGACCTCTCCAAATCCACTTTCATAAATATAATCATCATAAATAGGAGGCATGCTTTCATCATAATAAATTTGGTCATCAAAACTTGGGGGACTAAACATATGATTTTCATCAAACATAACATCCCCAAGCTTGTGGCTTTGCATATCATTAGCATCATGGGTATTCAAAGAATTCATACTAACAACATTGCAATCATGCTCATCATTCACATATTTTATGCCAAGCATTCTATGTAATTCTTCTTCTAGTACTTGAGCACAATTTTCCTTCCCATCATTTTCACGAAAGATATTAAAAGGATGAAGCATATGAGGCAAACTCAATTCCATTTTTTGTAGTTTTCTTTTACAAACTAAATTAGTGATAAAACAATAAACTAAAAGATTCGATTGCAAGATCTAAAGATATACCTTCAAGCACTAACCTCCCCGGCAATGGCGCCAGAAAAGAGCTTGATGTCTACTACGCAACCTTCTTCTTGTAGACGTTGTTGGGCCTCCAAGTGAAGAGGTTTGTAGGACAGTAGCAAATTTCCTTCAAGTGGATGACCTAAGGTTTATCAATCCATGGGAGGCGTAGGATGAAGATGTTCTCTCTCAAGCAACCCTACAACCAAATAAAAAAGAGTCTCTTGTGTCCCCAACACACCCAATACAATGGTAAATTGTATAGGTGCACTAGTTCGATGAAGAGATGGTGATACAAGTGCAATATGGATGGTAGATATATGTTTTTGTAATAGGAAAAATATAAAAACAGCTAGGTAACCAATGATAAAAGTGAGCATAAACGGTATTGCAATGCTTTGAAACAAGGCCTAGGGTTCATACTTTCACTAGTGCAAGTTGTCTCAACAATAATAACATAATTGGATCATATTACTAGCCCTCAACATGCAACAAAGAGTCACTCCAAAGTCACTAATAGCAGAGAACAAACGAAGAGATTATGGTAGGGTACGAAACCACCTCGAAGTTATTCTTTTAGATCGATCTATTCAAGAGTCCGTAGTAAAATAACATGAAGCTATTCTTTCCGTTCAATCTATCATAGAGTTCGAACTAGAATAACACCTTAAGACACAAATTAACCAAAACCCTAATGTCACCTAGATACTCCATTGTCACATCAAGTATGCGTGGGCATGATTATACGATATGCATCACAAAATCTCAGATTCATCTATTCAACCAACACAAAGTATTTCAAAGAGTGCCCCAAAGTTTCCACCGGAGAGTCAAGAGGAAAACGTGTGCCAACACCTATGCATAGATTCCCAAGGTCACAGAACCCGCAAGTTGATCACCAAAACATACATAAAGTAGATCACGTGATATCCCATTGTCACCACAGATAAACACATGCAAGACATACATCAAGTGTTCTCAAATCCTTAAAGACTCAATCCGATAAGATAACTTCAAAGGGAAAACTCAATTCATCACAAGAGAGTAGAGGGGGAGAAACATCATAAGATCCAACTATAATAGCAAAGCTCACGATACATCAAGATCGTGCCATCTCAAGAACAAGAGAGAGAGAGAGAGAGAGAGAGAGAGAGAGAGAGAGAGAGAGAGAAAGATCAAACACATAGCTACTAATACACACCCTCAGCCCCGAGGGTGAACTACTCCCTCCTCATCATGGAGAGCGCCGGGATGATGAAGATGGCCACCGGAGAGGGATTCCCCCCTTCGGCAGGGTGCTAGAACGGGTCTAGATTGGTTTTCGGTGGCAACAGAGGCTTTCGGCGGCGGAACTCCCGATCTAGGTTATTTTCCGGAGGTTTCAGTATATATAGGAGGTGTTGGAGTTGGGGGCAAGTAAAGGGGGTCTCCGGGCTGTCCACGAGGCAGGGGGCGTGCCTAGGGAGGGGGGGGGGCGCCCCCACCCTCGTGGGCAGCCCGTGGACCTTCTGGCCCTCCTCCGGCACTCTCTGGTCTTCTTTTGGTCCAAAAACATCCTCCGTTGAGTTTCAGGTCATTTGGGCTCCGTCTGATATTCCTTTTGTACGATACTCTAAAACAAGAGTAAAACAAAAACCGGCACTAGGCTATAGGTTAATAGGTTAGTCCCAAAAATCAGGTTAAAGTATATATAAAAGCCCATAAAACATCCTAAAAGGATAATATAATAGCATGGAACAACCAAAAATTATAGATACGTTGGCGACGTATCATTATACGTTATTGTATGAGATGATCATGTTTTGTAAACTATCTGCAACCGACAGGAGCCTTATGGTTGTCTCTTTATTGTACGAATTGCAAAAGCCATGTAATTGCTTTACTTTATCACTATGAGTTAGCGATAGTAGTAGTAGCAATAGTGAAGGAAATATGCCCTAGAGGCAATAATAAAGTCATTATTTATTTCCATATGTCTTGATAAATATTTATTATTCATGCTAGAATTGTATTAACCAGAAAATTAGTACATGTGTGAATACATAGACAAAACAGAGTGTCCCTAGTATGCCTCTACTAGACTAGCTCATTGATCAAAGATGGTTATGTTTCCTAGCCATAGACATGAGTTGTCATTTGATCAACGGGATCAAATCATTAGGAGAATGATGTGATGGACAAGACCCATCTGTTAGCTTAGCACTATGATCGTTTAGTTTTACTGCTATTGCTCTCTTCATGACTCATACATGTTCCTACGACTATGAGATTATGCAACTCCCAAGTACCGGAGGAACACCTTGTGTGCTATCAAACGCCACAACGTAACTGTGTGATTATAAAGATGCTCTACAGGTGTCTCCGAAAGTGTTTGTGGAGTTGGCATAGATCAAGAATAGGATTTGTCACTCCGAGTGTCGGAGAGGTATCTCTGGGCCCTCTCGGTAATGCACATCATAATAGGCCTTGCAAACAAATTACTAATGAGTTAGTCACGAGATGATGTATTACGGAACGAGTAAAGAGACTTTCCAGTAACGAGATTGAACTAGGTATTGAGATACCGAGATCGAATCTCGGGCAAGTAACATACCGATGACAAAGGGAACAACGTATGTTGTTATGCGGTTTGACCGATAAAGATCTTCGTAGAATATGTGGGAGCCAATATGAGCATCTAGGTTCTGCTATTGGTTATTGGCCGGAGATGAGTCTCGGTCATGTCTACATAGTTCTCGAACCCGTAGGGTCCGCACGCTTAACGTTTGATGACGATCGGTATTATGAGTTTATGAGTTTTGATGTACCAAAGGTAGTTCGGAGTCCCGGGTGAGATCACGCACATGAAGAGGAGTCTCGGAATGTCCGAGACGTAAAGATTGATATATTGGACGACTATATTTGGACACTGGAAGTGTTCCGGAAAAGTTTCGGATATCACCGGAGTGCCGGAGGGGGTTACCGGAACCCCCCGAGGGAGTATGGTCCATAGTGGGCCTATGAGGGAAAGATAGGGGCAGCCCATAGGGCTGGCCGCACCCCCTTAGGGTTCCTAGTTGGACTAGGAAAAGGGGGGGGGGAGGCGCCACCTCTCCTTTCCTTCTCCTCTCCCCCTTCCTTTCCTACTCCTAGTAGGAATAGGAAAGGGGATTTCTATTCCTACTAGGAGTAGGAATCCTACTCATGGCGCGCTTTAGAAGGCCAGCCGCACCTCCCCCCTTGCTCCTTGATATACGGGGGCAGGGGGCACCCAAAGACACACAAGAAACATTGTTCTAGCCGTGTGCGGTGCCCCCCTCCACAAAAACACACCTCGGTCATACCGTTGCAGTGCTTAGGCGAAGCCCTGCGCTGGTAGCTTTGATACGTCTCCAACGTATCTACTTTTCCAAACCCTTTTGCCCTTGTTATGGACTCTAACTTGCATGATTTGAATGGAACTAACCCGGACTGACGCTATTTTCAGCAGAATTGCCATGGTGTTGTTTTTGTGCAGAAATAAAAAGTTCTCGGAATGACCTGAAACTCCACGGAGATTTATTTTGGAAAATATAAAAAATAACTGCAAGAAGATCCACAACAGGGGGGCCACACCCCGTCCACGAGGGTGTGAGGCGCGCCCTCTGCCCAGGGCGCGCCCCCTGCCTCGTGGGCCCCCCTGGTGGTCCACCGACGTACCCCCAGATTCTATATCTTCACCCTCGGGGAGAAAAAAATTAGGGAGAAAGAATTATCGCGTTTCACGAGACAGAGCCGCCGCCAAGCCCTAATCTCTCTCGGGAGGGTTGATCTGGAGTCCGTTCGGGACTTCGGAGAGTGGAGATCGTCGCCATCGTCATCACCAACCTTCATCCATCACCAATTCCATGATGCTCACCGCCGTGTGTGAGTAATTCCGTCGTAGGCTTGCTAGACGGTGATGGGTTGGATGGGATCTATCATGTAATCGAGTTAGTTTTGTTAGGGTTTGATCCCTAGTACCCACTATGTTCTGAGATTGATGTTTCTATGACTTTACTATGCTTAATGCTTGTCACTAGGGCCCGAGTGCCATGATTTCAGATCTGAACCTGTTATGTTTTCATGAATATATGTGTGTTCTTGATCCTATCTTGCAAGTCTATAGTCACCTACTATGTGTTATGATCTGGCAACCCCGAAGTGACAATAATCGGGACCACTCCTGGTGATGACCATAGTTTGAGGAGTTCACGTATTCACTATGTGTTAATGCTTTGGTCCGGTACTCTATTAAAAGGAGGCCTTAATATCCCTTAGTTTCCAATAGGACCCCGCTGCCACGGGAGGGTAGGACAAAAGATGTCATGCAAGTTCTTTTCCATAAGCACGTATGACTATATTCGGAATACATGCCTACATTGCATTGATGAAATGGAGCTAGTTCTGTGTCACCCTAGGTAATAACTTCTACATGATGAATTGCATCCGACATAATTTCCCATCACCGATCCAATGCCTATGAGCTTTTCCTATATTGCTTGTTGCTTACTTACTTTTCCGTTGCTACTATCACAAAAACTACAAAAACACTATCGTTACATTTATTGCTGCTACCACCACTATCATATTACTTTGCTACTAAACTATCTTGATGCAGATACTAAGTTTCCAGGTGTAGTTGAATTGACAACTCAGCTGCTAATACTTAAGAGTATTCTTTGGCTCCTCTTGTGTCGAATCAATAAATTTCGGTTGAATACTTTACCCTCGAAAACTGTTGCGATGCCCTACACTTGTGGGTTATCAAGACTATTTTCTGGCGCCTTTGCCGGGGAGCATAGCTTTATTCTTTAAGTCACTTGGGATTTATATCTATTGATCACTATGAAGAATTTGAAGGACTCAAAAACCAAGATCTTACCCTCAACTACGAGGGGAGGTAAGGAACTGCCATCTAGCTCTGCACTTGATTCTCCTTCTGTTATGAGTAAACTTGCGACACCTACTCCTGCTATTGAATCTGATATGTCGTATGTTCTTGATGATGCTACTTCTGCTATGTATGATGAAACTACTTCTATGCCTGATACAGTGCCACTAGGTGAATTTCTAGATGAGCAAATTGCTAAGGTTAGGGAGAATGCAAATATTGAAACTGATGATATTTATGAAAGTGATGATGAGGCTACTCCCAATAGATATGAATTGCATGTTGTTCCTAAGGGTTATGTTATGGATGAAGAAACTGCTAGAGACTTTCTTGCTTGCAGTGATAGATATGATCTTAAGAAATTATTAGCTAAGCTGAAAGAAAAGTCCTTGAATGCTAGAATGAAACATGATCCTGCTTTTGCTACTTCACCTATCTGTGTTACTGATAAGCATTATGAATTCTCTGTTGATCTTGAGTTAATTACTTTGGTTGAATCTGATCCTTTCCATGGCTATGAGTCTGAAACTGTTGTGGCACATCTTACTAAGTTGAATGATATAGCCACCCTGTTTACCAACGATGAAAATATTCGTTACTACTATATCCTTAAGTTATTTCCGTTCTCGTTAAAGGGTGATGCTAAGACCTGGTTTAACTCTCTTGATCCTAGTTGTGTGCGTAGTCCCCAGGATATGATGTATTACTTCTCTGCTAAATATTTTCCCGCTCATAAGAAACAAGCTGCCTTACGGGAAATATATAACTTTGTGCAAATTGAAGAAGAGAGTCTCCCACAAGCTTGGGGGAGGCTTCTCCAGTTAGTTAATGCTTTGCCTGATCATCTGTCAGGCCCAAGATGCGATTCTATCCCGATCACGTGACACTTACGTGATTGAGGCACAACCGCATTTCAGGCGCTTATCAAGATGGATATCATTACATCGTACCATTACATACATACATGGGGGATACAACAATACATACAAGTCACAAGAATACAACATCATCAATACAAGGCATCCGACTATGGATGCAAACATGAAAAGCACAACGACATCCATCTGCTATCCCAGGCTGCCGACCCGGAACCTAACCCAAGACTGAAGAAGAAGAAGAAGAAAGAACTCCAACACAACGATCATCGCTCTCACGCCAAGACATCGGAAACCTGCACCTGCAACTGTTGTTGTAGTATCCGTGAGCCACGAGGACTCAGCAATCCCATAACCATGGGTAACAAGACTAGCAAAGCTTAATGGGTAGGAAGAGGTAAAGTGGTGAGGTTGTAGCAGCGACTAAGCAAAACTATATGGTGGCTAACTTACAAGTACAAGAATAAGATGAGCATCTACGCAAACGGTCGCAAACTGGTAGTGATCGCTAAAGATCCTGAACTACCTACGAGTCAAACATAACCCCATCGTGTTCTCTTCTCAAAGTGAAAAGAGCAGTCACAGTTACTCACACAATGGTGTGTTTTACTTCGGATCCTCTGTCAAGTTTTCTACAACCGGACATTAACAAATTCCAATCTTCCACAAAACCGCGGGCACGGCTTTCGAAAGATCATAACCCTGCAGGGGTGTCCCAACTTAGCCCATCACAAGCTCTCACGATCAGCTGAAGTAATAATAATTATTACCCCTTATCTTAGGGAAATCCAATCAGGCTTGGCATCCCGGTGCACAAGACATTTCGACAATGGTAAAACAAGTCCAGCAAGACCTCCCGGTGTGTCGACACCCTGTTAGTAGCCACACGTATCTCGTCTCAGGCCACGACCGGATGGGCGATGCTACAGGTAAAACCAGCCCTCGGGTTCCCCCAAGGTGGCCCTGCAGGACCCCCGTTTGGGACCAACACCATCAGCACTGGCCCCCCCGCAATGTAGAAAGAATCTTGGGTAGAGCTAACTCCCTATGTAATTAATTAATTAATTAATTAAGTTGTTATTATGAGCAAATTAAAACCAATGTTGGGCCTTGCTGGAGGAGTTTTATTCAAAGACGAACTGTCAAGGGGTCCCCATATACCCAACCGTGTAAGGAACGCAAAATCAAGGAACATAATGCCGGTTTATCGGCGGCTAAGGTGGCATGAGTGGAACAAAACACCGAGCAAAAGGCCAAGCCTTCCACCCATGCCCAGTATATAGGTGTATTAATATTTATAAGACATATTGTGATATTACAACAACAAGTTCCAACATGGAACAATCTTCATCTTCACCTACAACTAACAACGCTATAAGAGGGGCTGAGCAAGCGGGTAACATAGCCAAACAATGGTTTGCTAGTAAGGTGTCAAAGGTTAGAGGTTTCATGGCAACAAGGAGAGGGGCTGACAATAAGATGGGTAGCGCGACATATAACGATAGCATCGAGACAACTAAGCATGGCAATGATAGAAAAGGTATCCAAGGGTATGGTCATCTTGCCTGAGATCCCGCAAGGAAGAATAACGGATCCTTGAAGAAGACGAAGAAGAAGCCTTGAAGAAGAACCACGGGTAGACGAACGAATCCTCACGATCGCAACGGAACAAGCACTAATGAGAAGAAGCAAGCAATACGGTAAACACACAACACAAGAACACGACAAGATGCTCCAACAAGTATGATGCAAGACAAGTCCATATATGATGCAATACATGACAAGGTAGGAAGCACTAAAAAACAACACAAGAACATGTCAATATGCTCAACCAAGTAGGATGCAAGACAAGTCTATATATGATGCAAAACATGGCAAGGCAGGAAGCACTCAAAAATAGCACAACAACATGTCAATATGCTCAACCAAGTAGGATGCAAGACAAGTCTATATATGATGCAAAACATGGAAAGGAAGGAAGCACTCAAAAACAACACAAGTCAACAAGTTTAAATGAGGCCGGAAACTACATATAACAAATCCGGCAAGTCCTCATATGCATAATTTGAAATTAGTCCAGATCTGAACAAACCTTCAGTTAAAGTTGTTAAACAGCAAGTTAACATGCACCATGATGATCTACATGAAATTCTAGTCAAGGTTCATATAAAGTTTGTTTAATTCGGAGCTACGGCCTAGAAGATATGAACAAAACAAGACAAGCAAGTCAACGGTGCAAGATGCACCCAAACATCAAGCAAACACACTCCAAACATGAAAACAACATGATATTATGATTCTACATGCAAAATCACACAAGTTTCATATAAGGCACACCCAAAACGGAGCAACGGGCTAAAAGATACACATGAAACAAGATATAACAACAAGCTGAAGTTAACAGCCACATAGCCACTTCGGAGCAATGTAAATATAAGCTAAAGCACCCAAACATGATAACAAGAAGCATGGATGTGAAGTAGACGTGTTACTTAACAAGTAGGAACTTAGAACACATCCAAAAGCTTGCTGGAACACATTTAAACAAGCATGGCAAGTTGCAATAAAATTATCCAGACTTGGTCAAAATCTGGGAAGGCAAAACATCATCACGATGCTGCCTTCGGAGGCACAAAACAACAAACATATCAACTCTAATAAGAACATAAAGAGCATGGACATGTAGTAGACATATCCTACAGCAAACAACTCCATTGGAGCATCTCCATAGGAGGCATGGATCAATAGAAACAAGCTACACCAAATTGAACATGCTGATAAAGACCTGACAGTTATAATTTATAGCAACTTGAGAGCAAGAAATAAATAAGCTACAGCAGGGCATATGAGCAAGTAAGGGCATGAATGGATAGACAATAACATGGACAACAAGACATGATCATTGGCCACCCCAAAACAAGCATGGATTTGAGTAGGGCATCAAGCAAACATAGCATCAGGATATGACAGATTCCAGACTTGGCAGAATTTCACTAAGTATAAAACAGTTATGTTGGCATGGCATGTTTACAAGAATGTTTAAGTCAACACAAGGCATATCATGGAAAGTTAAAATCACCATAGCAAAGACCATATAATGGTGCTTCTAAAACATCTATACATGTGGCATGAAGACAAACACATCAATAGCAAAGAGCATGTGAAATCAGCATCTCATAACAAGTTTCAGCACTTAACAGCCAAATGTACTTTTGCAACAGAGATTAACATGGCAATATGGACTCAAACAAGCATGCTACAGCAACCATCATGTAGTACACTTCACTATGAACATTTTGACATATCATTTGCACCATTTGGATAAACATGCACCAAGTTATCACATCTCAAACATGGCAATAAAATAACAAGTAGCAGCAGTTTATAACAAGTAGCACTCTTGAAACAGAGATTATAGCATCTAGATGAACTCAAATGAGCATGGCACAATGGAACAAAGTGTAGAGCACATCACCACGATCATTTTGACATATTATTTGCATCATTTGGATAAGCACACAATTAATTACAGCCACATGAACATAGCAACAAAATATGCATTTTCTGGGACTTAGACAAAATCTGGACCGAAAACTGAGCACAAAATAACTATACGATGCACTGGGCGGGGTGTAGTGGGCTCTTACCACTGGGCTTCGGCCCAAAAGAGAGGAGGCAGATGCGGGCCAGCTGGGCCTTGGCGCCCATGCCCACGTGGCCGGCTGGAGGCGGCTGGACCTCGCTGGAGCGGGCCGAGAGGAGGGGCGCGGCTAGGCCGGTCGAAGCGGCTGGGCCGCGGACGTGGCCGGGGCCCAATCGACCGAGGGGATCTGGCGGACGCACGTGATACGTCCAAAACGTATCTATAATTTCAGCTTGCTCTATGCCACTTTTGGGTGATATTGCTATGATATTCATACACTTCCATACACTTTTGATCATATTTGGACTAACTTACTAATCCAGTGCACCCCAGTGCCAGTTTCTGTTTTCGGCTGTTTTTGTATTTCAGGTTTTCACGTTTCGAGAACTGCCCAGAAAAATCCAGAAAAATTATATAAAAAATCAGCGATCCGGAAACAACACTACGTCCGAAGGGCAGCCTGGGGGGGG
>LR738713.1:151629474-151676649 GCA_902687465.1 Secale cereale | reverse complement strand
GGGGGGGGGGGGGCGCCTGGGCCCCCCGAGGCTCCCCCGGTGCCCTACTTTGGCATATATTTAAATGGTCCTCCGTAACCCTCAGAACAGGAACTCTTTTCGCGATCCCATCTCTGTTCCGCCGCCGCCGCCGCTTCCAAGATCGAGAGCACCAGGAGAACTCTTCCCGGCACCCTGCCGGAGGGGAGGATCACCACCGGGAGCTTCTCCACCACCACGGACGCCTTCCGGATGACTCGTGAGTAGTCTCCCTTGGACCATGAGTCCATGACCAGTAGCTATGTGATGTTCTCATCCCGTTCTTGTGCTTCACTAATTAGTCCTCGTGAGCTGCCCTACATGATCGAGGCACCTATGTAATCCTTATGCTGTTGCTATGTTGAGTTTGCTGGGATCCGATGGATTATGAGATTATGTTCAGATTGATCTTGAGTAATATATTTGATTCACCTCTTTTATATTTTAGTTCATAAGTAATTCTTGCATGTTCTCCGTTGTTACTTATTGCTTTGGCCGAGTAGTAGGTAGTGACTCCAAGAGGGAACGTTATGCTCGATTGTGGGTTCATGCCCCTCGATGACTAGCTTGAGTGACAGAAACATGAGTCTAGGGGATGTGCTGTTGCCACAAGGGGGAAAACAACGGTGCTTGTGCCCGCGGGTGCAAGGATTGTTTACTTTACGCAAAGTTCTTTTAATGTAGTTGTCTGTTGCATTGAGTTTACACTATGGGTGGGACTCGCAACTTAATACCAGCGAGATGTTCTGGATAGATATCTCAAGGTGGATGATTAGTAGTAGATATTGATGGATTTCGGTCTACTTACTTTGGCATACCGCCCATGCTTTGAACCTCAACCTTTCTTGCAATGTAGTCAGCATTGGTTTGCGTTCGTGGTCCTGTCAATTGCCCAGCTGTAATTTGTTTACCTCAGCTGTTTTATTGTCTTTTGGGAGAGAGACATCACTAGTGAACATCATGAGACTCCGGTCCATATTACCATCATTGATCACATCCACTATTTACTTTTCGCTATTTACTTACTATTGCAAAACATTATCTATCACTACTATCATATTGCTTTTAACCCTTTGTGAACTACAAGGCCGGAGGGATTGACAACCTCTTTGTACTCGTTGGGAGCAAAGTTATTTGTATCTGTGTGCAGGTCCACGTTGATTGCTAATTGCGCCGTTAGCAGTTGACACCTACTTGTTGAACCTAGGAGTCTCTGGGGATTCGATCCTTGGCATCTTTGCTAAGGGAAAACACTTCTACTTACTACATCTTACACCTTCCACTTGGGGTAACCAACGAGGGGTTCGAGGCCCATCAGCACGGGCGTGGCTTCGCTCGCCCCCGAGCAAGCCCATGGCGGCGGCGGTGGTTTGCACCGGCGGCCAAGGGGCGATTAGCGGCGGGGAGGCCAGATCGGGCGGCAGCCGGCGGCGAACGGCGGGCGCCGGGGCGGAGGCAGGCGGCTGGAGGCCGGCGGAGGCGAGGGATGTAGATCCGGCGAAGCCTCATCGGCGGCGGGGCTGGTGCGAAGGAGCCGGCCGATGGGATGGCAGGGAGCGGCGGCGGCGGGTGAGCCAGGCTTGACGGCGGCGGGGTACAGGCCCGCGCGGGCCCGCGATGGGCTCCGCGGGCCGGGCGGTGGGAGGCGCGATGGAGAGGTGGCGGCGTCCACGTGGCGAAGAGCGATTGGCTGTGGGGCGGCGGCGCGGTGATGTGGCAGGCCGTGATTGGCCGGGATGAGGTGTCCGGCGGACATGTCCGGCGCGGATGGACATGTCCGGCGGCGCTAGAGGAGCGGGGCTAGGGTTCATCCGCGAAAATGGAGAGGGAGGCACCTATTTATAGGTAGAGGGAGCTAAGAGTGTCCAAATGAGGAGCCGTTCGCGGCCACGCAATCGTGGTCGAACGGCCAAGAGCATGGAGGGGTTAGAATGGGCTAGGTGGGCTCTGTGAAAGGGGTTCTGGGCCACAATAGAAGAGGCTTCCGGCGGTTAACGCGGTTAACCGTTGGGCTATCAAACGAACTCCGAACGCGACGAAACTTGACAGGCGGTCTACCTATGCTATAATAAGACCACACACCGAGTTTCAACCCATTCCGAGAACGTTTTTTGGCCACTCGCAAAATAAATATTTGGAGGCGCCGCGGGCGCATGTGAGTGTGTCTGGGCTCAGAATGGACAACGGAGAGGACGAGGGGACTCAGACGGATGCAAGTTTTGAAAACATGCTGATGCAACACACATGATGACATGGCAAGATGCAACACGCAAGCAAATGACATGGCAACGACGACGAAGAACTGACTGACACCTGGCTGACACCTGGCGCACCGGTCTCGGGGTGTCACATCATCCTCTTGAGATGCATGATATACTTGATGTCTTTTATAATGGACTAACCGATGATTCCAGAGACCACCTGGATAGTTGTGCTGGTTGTGTTTTCAGGGAAAGAACAGGTGAACAAGCTGAATTACTATTGAATAATATGCTGGCCAATGAAAATAATTGGACACTTCCTGAACCAGCCCCTAAGCCAACTCCGAAGAAAAGAGGTGTTCTATTTCTCAGTCCTGAAGATATGCAAGAGGCAAAGAAATCTATGAAAGAAAAATGTATTAAAGCTGAAGATGTTAAGAATTTACCGCCCATTGAAGAAATACATGGTCTTGATAACTCGACACAGGTAGTAAAGGTAAATTCTCTTTATAGATTTGATGAAAGTGATATTCCTCGTTATAAGTCTGCTAGCCAATGCTTAGATGAGTTTGACAATTTTATTGTGAAACAAGAAAACTTCAATGCTTATGTTGGTAGACAATTACAACACAATGCCTATATGATTGAACGCTTGAGTGATTATCTGTCTAGAGCTAAAGGTGAACTGAAACTCATTAGTATACATGCTTCTATGGTCACCACTCAAGTAGAACAAGTACTTAAGGCCCATAATGATTTGCTCAATGAATTAAATAGTAAGAATAATGACTATGCTGTTAGAGTTGCTACTATAGGGGGTAAAATGACTCAGGAACCTCTATATCTTGAAGGCCACCCTCAGAGAATTGAGCAAGACTCTCAGAGAGCTAATTTAGATGCACCTAGTTCTTCTAAGAAGAAGAAAAAGAAAAATGATACAACCTTGCATGCTTCTTGTGAACCTGTAGTTGGCACACCTGAGAATTCTAATGATATATTTGTTTCTGATGCTGAGACACAACCTGGTAATGAACATGAACCTAGTGATAATGTTAATGATGATGCTCAACCTAGCAATGATAATGATGTAGAGATTGAACCTGCAGTTGATCTTCATAACCCACAATCAAAGAATCAACGTTATGATAAGAGAGAGTTTGTTGCTAGAAAACACGGTAAGGAAAGAGAACCATGGGTTAAGAAACCCATGCCTTTTCCTCCGAAACTGTCCAAGAAAAAGGATGATGAGGATTTTGAGCGCTTCGCTGAAATGATTAGACCTATCTTTTTTGCGTATGCGTTTGATGTGCTTAAAACAAATCCTTATGCTAAGTATATGAAAGATATCATTACCAACAAAAGAAAGATAGCTGAAGTAGAAATTTCCACCATGCTTGCCAATTACACTTTTAAGGGTGGAATGCCTATGAAATTAGGAGATCCAGGGGTACCTACTATACCTTGCTCCATTAAGAAAAACTATGTTAAAAATGCTTTGTGTGATCTTGGAGCCGGTGTTAGTGTTATGCCTCTCTCTTTATATCGTAGACTTGACTTGAGTAAGTTGACATCTATTGAAATATCTTTGCAAATGGATGATAAATCAACTGCTATACCTGTCGGTATTTGTGAGGATGTGCCTGTTGTAGTTGCTAATGTTACTATTCTAACGGACTTTGTCATACTTGATATTCCCGAGGACGATAGTATGTCTATTATTCTTGGAAGACCCTTTTTAAATACTGTAGGGGTTGTTATTGATTGCAACAAAGGCAATGTCTCTTCTCATGTCAATGGTAATGAGCATACGGTACACTTTCCAAGGAAACAACCTTAGGTCCACATTATTAATTATATTGGAAAAACTTCAACTATCACTATTGGAGGTTTTGAGTTTCCTATTCCTACTATCAATAAGACATATGACATCCTTATTGTTGGGGACATACATATGCCCATTGAGGTAACCTAGTGTTATCCGAAAATTCTCCGGTTTCATGTTACTCGGAAAGAGTTTATTAACAAGACCTGATCAACCTTGTTAATGGATTCCTTTTGATGAGCATGGGATAAGTGAATCTAGATAGCACAACCTTCTGTACCCTCTTTTACTTTCTATTAATTAGGATAAATAAAGCAAAATAGTATTTTTTTTGTCTGTTTCCAGACTTATCCGTGCAATAAAAAAATATCCCAAAAATAAAAGTTCTCCAAATGCCATGAAAATGAAATATGATTTTTTTCTAGATTATTTGAGAAAATATGGCACATAACACACAGCGAGGGGAGCCAGCACCTAGCCACGAGGGTCCATGGCGCGTCCCCTACCCAGGGCGCGCCCCCTGCCTTCTGGGCCCCACGTGGAGCCCCTCCACTTCTGCACCCATGCTCTTCTTTTTCCTCCCAAAAAATTCACCAACCAGCTCAAACCCGAGTTCTAGCTAATCTTCCTGCCATTTTTGATCTCCTTGCTCAAAGCACCATTCACCAAACTGTTTGGGGAGATTGTTCCTTGGTATGTGACTCCTCCATTGGTCCAATTAGTTTTTGTTCTAGTGCTCTATTTATTGCAAATTTATGCTGTTGTGGTGACCTTGTTCTTGAGCTTGCATGTTAAATTTTCTTGGTCCAAGGTAGTTCTAATGCATGATATAGTCTCTAGGCACTTATAGGAGTTGTTGCTATCAATCTTATTGAGTTTGGTTAACTTTTGTTGTGAGTTACTAAAAATTTCAGAAATTTTTAGAAAAATGATAAAGAGATTGTTGAGAGGCTCTTCCAGTAAGAGCTCAGAGGAGAAGAAGGAAGAAGAAAATAAGAAGCCCAAGTATAATCTTCCTCGCATGGCGGAAGTTCTACTGTGCGAATGGCCTTGTAATGATGTCATGATGTCCGCCGGGATTTACGAAGACTTTTATTGGTTGGCAAATAATGCAGGCCTCACCGACTTCCTCCACGACCAGAAAGAACAGTATCTCTAACTCACCAATATTTTCACGCAAAGTTTTCATTTTCATGCTAAGAAAACACCACCTACGGTGGAGTTTTGTTTATATGATGTGATTAAGGAGATATCACTCTTAGATTTTTGTGAAATATGCGAAGTACCCTTTGGAGGTAGACTTGATGAACCACCTCGTGAAGACGTTGAAGGGTTTATTGACACGATAGCTGTAGGGGAAACCAGACAAGTTTCAGGGGCAAGAATCACTAGTATACACTTCCCTGTTCTGCACTGCTTTGCTTTATTTGCTAGTAGATGTTTAATTGGTCGCGGGAACAGTGGGAATCTTAGTGCCCCTGATATTATCATTTTACGCCATGTTTTGTTCCAAGACACAACTTTTAGCTTGGGTGCCGTCGTTGCTAAACGATTGAGTCTGAACCGCTCAAAGGGGCTGGTCTTTGGAGGCATCTTTGCTTCTCGCCTTGCTGAACATTTTAGAATACCTATTAGGCATCATGAGAAGGAAGAAAAATTGCTTACCCCTATTTATCTAGACTACAAGAGCATGGTAGCTCATGATTTTATTGTTAAAGACAAGAATAGGCAGCTTAATTATAAATTAAGGTTTGATGAAATATACTGTGAAATTGTTACCTTGCCTGCATCATCTTTGTTTGATCTGTCTACAGGCGTATGCCTCATCACATCAGATGCCTTCTACAAGTACCAGGGCCAGGCACAAGCTTCAGAGCCCGAGCCAGAGCCACCACTTGATCCTCACCGTCAATCTGTTTATGGGTGGGAGCTGGATGAGCTCGCCAACCAGTGGCAACCAGAGGGCACATCTCAGTACACTGGAGGGAGTGGCTTCGATCTGTGGCCATAGACCAACTTAGGCCAAAAGCCTAAGCTTGGGGGAGTACGTGTTTCTCACCGACTTTACATTCATGTTCACACACTTATTCTAGTTGTCGGTGCTCACACTCTTTCACTGTGCCATCCATGCCTAGTTTTAATTTCTTTTTCTTAGTCTTTTTTCTTGTGTGCTAGAAAAACCCAGAAAAACAAAAAATATATTAGTTGTAGCTTCTAGCTTGTTTACTTTCTTTGCTTGTAGTAGTAGTTAAAATGAAAACCCAAAAAGATTTCCCATTCTTCTTTTGTTTGTTGCGAGGTTTCCCGTGTAAATAGTTTCTTTTCTTTTCTTTGGGGTATAAGAGTAGAAGACCATGATTAAAATGCTTAGTGGCTCTCATATGCTTTGTTGTTGATTTAACCTTGAGCCATATTACCTTGTCTTCTCTCTTGTATTAAATGTCTGCAGATTCCAGCTTAGTCCAATGCACGTGCACTATTATTATTATACACACCATTCGTCGTGCGAGTGAAAGGCAATAAGGATGATATATGATGAACTAATTGAGATGAGAAAAGCTGGTATGAACTCGACCTCTCTTGTTTTTGTAAATATGATAGTTCATCGTTCCTGATTCAGCTTGTTATGAATGAAACATGGTTGCAATGACAATTAGAGATCATAGCTGCTTATGCCATGCTTAATTAGCTGAGAGTTTATAATGGTATATCTTGCGTGCCAACATGATATTAAAATGGTTGTGATGTGGTATGATGGGTGGTATCCTCCTTTGAACGATTTAAGTGATCTGACTTGGCACATGTTCACGCATGTAGTTGAAACAAATCAACATAGCCTTCACGATATTTATGTTCATGGTGATTTATATCCTACTCATGCTTGCATTCATTGTTAATTAATTTTAATGCATGTTCATGACCGTTGTTGCTCTCTAGCTGGTCGCTTCCCAGTCTCTTTCTAGCCTTCACCTGTACTAAGGGGGAATACTACTTGTGCATCCACTCCCATAAACCCCAAAGTTATTCCACATGAGTCCACTATACCTTCCTATATGAGGTATTTACCTGCCGTTCCAAGTAAATTTGTATGTGCCAAACTCTAAACCTTCAAATAAAATTCTGTTTTGTATGCTCGAAGAGCTCATGTATCAACTAGGGCTGTCTATATCTTCCATGCTAGGTGGGTTATTCTCACGATGAGTGGACTCCGCTCATCATTCATGAGAAAATGGCTGGTAACCGGGATGCCCAGTCCCATGCTCAAAATCAAAATAATTAAACAAAACTCCCCCAGGGCTATTGCTGGTTTGGACGGTACCCCTTGTTTCGGGCTAGCCATGGAGTGTGCTTGTTGGTGGTTGGGGGAGTATAAACTTTACCATTCTGTTTGGGAACTGCCTATAATGTGCGTAGCATGGGAGATATCGAGATTCTTGGTTGTTATGTTGACAATGAAAGTATACCGCTCAGAAGAAGGAAGAAGAAAATAAGAAGCCCAAGTATAATCTTCCTTGCATGGCGGAAGTTCGACCGTGCGAATGGCCTTGTAATGATTTCATGATGTTCGCCGGGATTTACAAAGACTTTTATTGGTTGGCAAATAATGCAGGCCTCACCGACTTCCGCCATGACCAAAAAGAACAGTATCTCTTACTCACCAATATTTTCACGCAAAGTTTTCATTTTCATGCTAAGAAAACACCACATACGGTGGAGTTTCGTTTATATGATGTGATTAAGGAGATATCACTCTTAGATTTTTGTGAAATATGCAAAGTACCCTTTGGAGGTAGACTGGATGAACCACGTCGTGAAGACGTTGGAGGGTTTATTGACATGATAGCTGTAGGGGAAACCAGACAAGTTTCAGGGGCAAGAATCACTAGTATACACTTCCCTGTTCTGCACTGCTTTGCTTTATTTGCTAGTAGATGTTTAATTGGTCACGGGAATAGTGGGAATCTTAGTGCCCCTGATATTATCATTTTACGCCATGCTTTGTTCCAAGACACAACTTTTAGCTTGGGTGCTGTCGTTGCTAAACGACTGGGTCTGAACCGCTCAAAGGGGCCGGTCTTTGGAGGCATCTTTGCTTCTCGCCTTGCTGAACATTTTAGAATACCTATTAGGCATCATGAGAAGGAAGAAAAATTGCTTGACCCTGTTTATCTAGACTACAAGAGCATGGTAGCTCATGATTTTATTGTTAAAGACAAGAATAGGTAGCTTAATTATAAATTAAGGTTTGATGAAATATACTGTGAAATTTACATTGCCTGCATCATCTTTGTTTGATCTGTCTACAGGCGTATACCTCATCACATCAGATGCCTTCTACAAGTACCAGGGCCAGGCACAAGCTTGAGAGCCTGAGCCAGAGCCACCACTTGATCCTCACCGTCAATCTGTTTATGGGTGGGAGCTGGATGAGCTCACCAACCAGTGGCAACCAGAGGACACATCTCAGTACACTGGAGGGAGTGGCTTCGATCTGTGGCCATAGACCAACTTAGGCCAAAAGCCTAAGCTTGGGGGAGTACGTGTTTCTCACCGACTTTACATTCATGATCACACACTTATTCTAGTTGTCGGTGCTCACACTCTTTCACTGTGCCATCCATGCTTAGTTTTAATTTCTTTTTCTTAGTCTTTTTCTTGTGTGCTAGAAAAACCCAGAAAAACAAAATATATATTAGTTGTAGCTTCTAGCTAGTTTACTTTCTTTGCTTGTAGTAGTAGTTAAAATGAAAACCCCAAAAGATTTCCCATTCTTCTTTTGCTTGTTGGGAGCTTTCCCGTGTAAATAGTTTCTTTTCTTTTCTTTGGGGTATAAGAGTAGAAGACCATGATTAAAATGCTTAGTGGCTCTCATATGCTTTGTTGTTGATTTAATCTTGAGCCACATTACCTTGTCTTCTCTCTTGTATTAAATGTCTGCAGATTCCAGCTTAGTCCAATGCACGTGCACTATTATTATTATACACACCATCCGGTCGTGTGAGTGAAAGGCAATAAGGATGATATATGATGAACTAATTGAGATGAGAAAAGCTGGTATGAACTCGACCTCTCTTGTTTTTGTAAATATGATAGTTCATTGTTCCTGATTCAACTTGTTATGAATGAAACATGCTTGCAATGACAATTAGATATCATAGCTGCTTATGCCATGCTTAATTAGCTGAGAGTTTATAATGGTATATCTTGCGTGCCAACATGATATTAAAATGGTTGTGATGTGGTATGATGAGTGGTATCCTCCTTTGAACGATTTAAGTGATCTGACTTGGCACCTGTTCAGGCATGTAGTTGAAACAAATCAACATAGCCTTCACGATATTTATGTTCATGGTGATTTATATCCTACTCATGCTTGCATTCATTGTTGATTACTTTTAATGCATGTTCATGACCGTTGTTGCTCTCTAGCTGGTTGCTTCCCAGTCTCTTTCTAGCCTTCACCTGTACTAAGGGGGAATACTACTTGTGCATCCACTCCCATAAACCCCAAAGTTATTCCACATGAGTCCACTATACCTTCCTATATGAGGTATTTACCTGCCGTTCCAAGTAAATTTGTATGTGCCAAACTCTAAACCTTCAAATAAAATTCTGTTTTGTATGCTCAAAGAGCTCATGTATCAACTAGGGCTGTCTATATCTTCCATGCTAGGTGGGTTATTCTCACGATGAGTGGACTCCGCTCATTATTCATGAGAAAATGGCTGGTAACCGGGATGCCCAGTCCGATGCTCAAAATCAAAATAATTAAACAAAACTCCCCCAGGGATGTTGCTGGTTTGGACGGTACCCATTGTTTCGGGCTAGCCGTGGAGTGTGCTTGTTGGTGGTTGGGGGGGTATAAACTTTACCATTCTGTTTGGGAACTGCCTATAATGTGCGTAGCATGGGAAATATCGAGATTCTTGGTTGTTATGTTGACAATGAAAGTATACCGCTCAAAATGTTATTCATCTCTATTTAAAAATCGAGTTCTGGGACCTCTACAAATCCCTGCCTCCCTCTGCGAAGGGCCTATCTATTTACTTTTATGCAGAGTCATCATCCTCTTATCAAAGAGCACCAGTAGGAGAGCACCTCTGTTGTTGCATGTATTACTATTAATTTGCATTGAGTATGATCATGACTGCATCTCTTTTACCATGAATTACAATGTCTAGTCAGTCCTTGATCTTTAAAGGTGCTCTGCATTTATGTTTTGCGGTCTCAGAAAGGGCTAGCGAGATACCATCTTGTTATATTATATCATGATTGTTTTGAGAAAGTGTTGTCATCCGAGGTTTATTATTATTGCTCGCTAGTTGATTATGCCATTGATGTGAGTAGTCTTGAGACCTAAAAGTTATTATGAATATGGTTAGTTCATAATCTTGTTGAAAACCTGAATGCTAGCTTACATATTTACAACAACAAGAGCAAACAGAGTTTGTCAAAGTTTTTCTTTATCACTTTCAGTTTATCAACTGAATTTCTTGAGGACAAGCAAAGGTTTAAGCTTGGGGGAGTTGATACGTCTCCAAGGTATCTACTTTTCCAAACCCTTTTGCCCTTGTTATGGACTGTAACTTGCATGATTTGAATGGAACTAACCCGAACTGACGCTGTTTTCAGCAGAATTGCCATGGTGTTGTTTTTGTGCAGAAATAAAAAGTTCTCAGAATGACCTGAAACTCCACGGAGATTTATTTTGAAAAATATAAAAAATATCTGCAAGAAGATCCACAACAGGGGGCCCACACCCTGTCCACGAGGGTGGGGGGCGCGCCCCCTGCCTCATGGCCCCCTGGTGCTCCACCGACGTACCCCCAGATCCTATATCTTCACTTTCGGGGAGAAAAAAATTAGGGAGAAATAATTATCGCGTTTCACGATATGGAGCCGCCGCCAAGCCCTAATCTATCTCGGGAGGGCTGATCTGGAGTCCGTTCGAGACTCCGAAGAGTGGATATCGTCTCTATCGTCATCATCAACCTTCCTCCATCACCAATTCCATGATGCTCACCGCCGTGTGTGAGTAATTCCATCGTAGGCTTGCTGGACGGTGATGGGTTGGATGGGATCTATCATGTAATCGAGTTAGTTTTGTTAGGGTTTGATCCCTAGTATCCACTATGTTCTGAGATTGATGTTGCTACGACTTTGCTATGCTTAATGCTTGTCACTAGGGCCCGAGTGCCATGATTTCAGATCTGAACCTATTATGTTTTCATGAATATATGTGTGTTCTTGATCCTATCTTGCAAGTCTATAGTCACCTACTATGTGTTATGATCTGGCAACCCCGAAGTGACAGTAATCGGGACCACTCCCGGTGATGACCATAGTTTGAGGAGTTCATGTATTGACTATGTGTTAATGCTTTGGTCTGGTACTCTATTAAAAGAGGCCTTAATATCCCTTAGTTTCCAATAGGACCCCGCTACCACGGGAGGGTAGGACAAAAGATGTCATGCAAGTACTTTTCCATAAGCACGTATGACTATATTCGGAATACATGCCTACATTGCATTAATGAACTGGAGCTAGTTCTGTGTCACCCTAGGTTATAACTTCTACATGATGAATTGCATCCGACATAATTTCCCATCACTGATCCAATGCCTACGAGATTTTCCTATATTGCTTGTTGCTTATTTACTTTTCCGTTGCTACTATGAAAAAACTACAAAAACACTATCGTTACTTTTATTGCTGCTACCACCACTATCATATTACTTTGCTACTAAACTATCTTGCTGTAGATACTAAGTTTCCATTTGTGGTTGAATTGACAACTCAGCTGCTAATACTTAAGAGTATTCTTTGGCTCCCCTTGTGTCGAATCAATAAATTTGGGTTGAATAATTTACCCTCGAAAACTGTTGCGATCCCCTACACTTGTGGGTTATCAAGCTTCATCATCTCCGTCACCACGCCGTCGTGCTGATGAAACTCTCCCGTGAACCTCAACTGCATCAAGAGCTCGTGGGACGTCATGAAGCTGAACGTGTGCTGAACGCGGAGGTGCCGTACGTTCGGTGCTTGATCAGTTGGATAGCGAAGAAGTTCGACTACAGCAACCGCGTCACTAGACGCTTCCGCTTTTGGTCTACGAGGGTACGTAGACACACTCTCCCCTCTCGTTGCTATACATCTAGTAGATAGATCTTGCGTGATCGTAGGAAAATTTTGAAATACTACGTTCCCCAACAGTGGCATCATGAGCCAGGTCTATGCGTAGATGATATGCATGAGTAGAACACAATGAGTTGTGGGCGATAATAGTCATACTGCTTACCAGCATGTCATACTTTTGTTCAGCGGTATTGTGAGATGAAGCGGCCCAGACCAACATTAGGCGTACGCTTACGCGAGACTGGTTTCACTGTTATGAGCACTCGTTGCTTAAAGGTGACCGGCGGGTGTGTGTCTCTCTCACTTTAGCTGAATCGAGTGTGGCTACGCCCGGTCCTTGTGAAGGTTAAAACAACACATACTTGACGAAAAATCATTGTGGTTTTTGCATGCGTAGGTAAGAACGGTTCTTGCTAAGCCCGTAGCAGCCACGTAAAACTTGCAACAACAAAGTAGAGGACGTCTAACTTGTTTTTGCAGGGCATGTTGTGATGTGATATGGTCAAGACATGATGAGTTATACATTATTGTATGAGATGATCATGTTTTGTAAAGTTATCGGCAACTGGCAGGAGCCATATAGTTGTCGCTTTATTGTATGAAATACAGTCACCATGTAATTGCTTTACTTTATCACTAAGCGGCAGGGGCGGAGCCAGGATTTTGGTATAGGGGGGCCAAGTCAAGTTCATAACTTTTGTTCTAGACCGAAAAGATAACTATTATCATACCGTGATATGCGACATGGATACAGCTGTATGCGTTTGAACCTACCTCTACCATTGCCAATAAGATGACAAAAGGTTAATAATGAAGAGAACTTACCTGCTATTTTTTTCGACGTATATGATCATGCAATGCCGAAGAAAGTCTCCCAGTTGGCGTTCACAAGATAGATAGATATTTAGAGTGTTTCGGGGCACTTCCTAGCTGATATGGTCCCTTAGATATATAAAAATACCGAGATTCATCTTGCTTGTCCGATGACACCTCCCAATTTGACATGTTTTTTGCATGTTCTCCAACATTAACCATGTCCGGCATATCCTGGTCGTTATTGTCATTTGGATCAGGATTTGTAACTTGCACATCATCCTCATTAATAATTTTAGTAGGTTGAGAATTTTAAGCAACCGACTTAAAAAATGAATTAATCTTAATTGTGTTTTGCTCCTCATAGCTGCTGAATTGTAGTCTCGCAATAAGCTACCGTATATTGGACAAGTAGGACATAGAAAAGAACTGCATCACAAATAATAACTAATGCAAGATAATTTGCATCACGTTCGTGATAATTTTTAGGACACGCACAAGATAGAAATTCTTCATGCAATCATAGCATCACAAATCACAGAACCAAAACAAATAAACAACACAAATCTGATGTATAAGTTCAACAATGATACAAGATGAGGAATTAGGGATTTAGATTAGTAGATGCATGGTGTGATGTACTGTGTGTCAAACCTTGGGTTCTTGGCTACTTCCCACTGGTTGGATCCGGATGTTTTGACAACTGAACAAGGCTGCATCATGCCATCACGGTATGAATAGGATCGGTAGAAGCAGGGCAGGGAGAGCGAGCAGAGGCGGCCAGGCGTGCGAGGGCAAGGAATGGCGGGACTAAAATCGCCTACTAACCAACGTATAGGCTAATCACACGTAAGAACGTAACGCCTAGGAGGCCAGGAGACTAGAGCCAATCGGTCTATGTGGCCACTACTGGGCTTCACATGGGCCTTTTCCTTTCTTTCTAAAATTAGCGTTGAGATAGGGGGGGGGCGATTCTGTATAAACCTGAGAAATACGCGCGTTCGTATCGCTAATTACTTTGCGTCGCTCGATCGTTAGGGGGGGCCAGGCCCCTGCTCGCCCCCCTTGTCTCTGCCACTGCTAAGCGGTAGTGATAGTCGTGAAGCAATAGTTGGCGAGACGACAATGATGCTACGATGGAGATCAAGGTGTCACGCCGGTGACGAAGGTGATCATGACGGTGCTTTGGAGATGGAGATCAAAAGCACAAGATGATGATGGCCATATCATGTCACATATTTTGATTGCATGTGATGTTAATCTTATTATGCTTCTTATTTTGCTTAGTACGATGGTAGCATTATAAGATGATCCCTTACAAAATTTCAAGGTATAAGTGTTCTCCCTGAGTATGCACCGTTGCGAAAGTTCGTCGTGCCGAGACACCACGTGATGATCGGGTGTGATAAGCTCTACGTTCACATACAACGGGTGTAAGCCAGTTTTGCACACGCAGAATACTCGGGTTAAACTTGACGAGCCTAGCATATGCAGATATGGCCTCGGAACACTGGAGACCGAAAGGTCGAGCGTGAATCATATAGTAGATATGATCAATATAATATGTTCACCATTGAAAACTACTCCATCTCACGTGATGATCGGACATGGTTTAGTTGATTTGGATCACGTGATCATTTAGATGACCAGAGGGATGTCTATCTAAGTGGGAGTTCTTTAAATAATATGATTAATTGAACTTCAATTTATCATGAACTTAGTCCTGATAGTATTTGCAAATTGTGTTGTAGATCAATAGCTCGCGTTATAGCTCCCCTATATTTTTTATATGTTCCTAGAGAAAACTAAGTTGAAAAATGTTAGTAGCAATGATGCGGACTAGGTCCGTGATATGAGGATTATCCTCATTGCTGCACAGAAGTATTATGTCCTTGATGCACCGCTAGGTGACATATCTAATGCAAGAGCAGATGCAAATGTTATGAATGTTTGGCAAAGCTCAATATGATGTCTACCTAATAGTTTAGTGCACCATGCTTTACGACTTAGAACCGGGACTTCAAAAACATTTTGAACGCCACGGAGCATATAAGATGTTCCAAGAGTTGAAATTAGTATTTCATTCTCATGCCCGTGTCGAGAGGTATGAGACCTCTGACAGTACTTTGCCTACAAGATGGAGGAGAATAGCTCAACAAGTGAGCATGTGCTCAAATTGTCTGGGTACTACAATTGCTTGAATCAAGTGGGAGTTAATCTTCTAGATAAGATAGTAATTGACAAAGTTCTCTAATTACTATCACCAAGTTAGTAGAACATCGTGATGAACTATAAATATGCAAGGGATGACAAAAGTAATTCCCAAGCTCTTCGCGAAGCTGAAATCGGGGTAGAAATCAAGAAAGAGCATCAAGTGTTGATGGTTAACAAGACCACTTGTTTCAAGTAAAGGGCAAAGGGATAGAAGGGGAATTTCAAGAAGAATGACAAGCAAGTTGTCACTCTCGTGAAGAAACCCAAAGCTAAACTCAAGCCTGAAACAAATTGCTTCTACTGCAAAGGAAATGGTCACTTGAAGTGGAACTGCCCTAGATACTTGGCGGAATAAGAATGATGGCAAAGTGAACAAAGGTATATTTGATATACAGATTATTGATGTGTATTTTACTAGGGTTCATAGCAACCCCTGGGTATTTGATACCAGTTCAGGTGCTAAAATTAGTAACTCGAAACAAGAGTTGCAGAATGAACAGAGACTAGTTAAAGGTGAAGTAGAGATGTGTGTTGGAAGTGGTTCCAAGATTGATATGATCATCATCGCACACTCCCTATAATTTCGGGATTAGTGTAGAAACTAAATAAATGTTATTTAGCATTTCGTTGAGCATGAATATGATTTGATCATGTTTGTTGCAATATGGTTATTCATTTAAAGTCATAGAATACTTGTTATTCTGTTTACATGAATAAAGCCTTCGATGGTCATACACCCAATGAAAATAGTTTGTTGGATCTTGATCGTAATGATACACATATTCATAACATTGAAGCCAAAAGATGCAAGGTTAATAATGATAGTGCAACTTATTTGTGGCACTGCCGTTTAGGTCATGGTGTAAAGTGCATGAAGAAACTCCATAGTGATGGACTTTTGGAATCAGTTGATTATGAATCACTTGGTGCTTGTGAACCATGCCTCATGGGCAAGATGACTAAAACTCCTTTCTCCGGAACAATGGAGCGAGCAACATATTTGTTGGAAATCATACATACTGATGTATGTAAACAAATGAGTGTTGAAGCTCGCGGCGGGTATCGTTATTTTCTGACCTTCACTGATGATTTGAGCAGATATGGGTATATCTACTTGATGAAGCACAAGTCTGAAATATTTGAGAAGTTCAAAGAATTTCATAGTGAAGTAGAGAATCATCGTAACAAGAAAATAAAGTTTCTACGATCTGATCGTGGAGGTGAATATTTGAGTTACGAGTTTGGTCTTCATTTGAAACAATGTGAAATAGTTTCACAACTCACGCCACGCGGAACACCACAGCGTAATGGTGTGTCTGCACGTCGTAACCGTTCTTTATTAGATATGGTGCGGTCTATGATGTCTCTTACCGATTTACCACTATTGTTTTGGGTTATGCACCAGAGACAGCTACATTCACGTTAAATAGGGCAACATCTAAATCCGTTGAGATGACGCCTTATGAACTGTGGTTTGGCAAGAAACCAAAGTTGTCGCTTCTTAAAGTTTGGGGCTGCGATGCTTATGTGAAAAAATTCAACCTGATAAGCTTGAAACCAAGTCGGAGAAATGTGTCTTCATAGGATACCCAAAGGAGACTGTTGGGTACAGCTTCTATCACAGATCCGAAGGCAAGATATTCGTTGCTAAGAATGGATCCTTTCTAGAGAAGGAGTTTCTCTCGAAAGAAGTGAGTGGGAGGAAAGTGGAACTTGATGATTTTTGATAGCGTCAAACATGAGCGGACACCCACACAATCTCGATTTGACACAGCAACACTTTCCACCTCTCTTCCTTCCCTTGGATCAGATAGGAAATCCTCACTTTTCCAAGACAGAAGAGAAGCAAGCAACGGATTGAGCAACTAGCATGAGAGCCGTTGCGCATTAGCGCATCTATTTTCTTGCTTGATTTTTATAAGATTTTTTGAGCAACTAGCGCGAAAGCCGTTGCGCGTTAGCGCATCCGTTTTCCTGCTTGATTTTTATACGATTTTCTGAAGTGATATGTCCAACTAAGTAGAAAAGGTAATTGTACCTTCTCCCGAATTGGATAGTAGTACATCTCAAAAATTGGTTCCAGTGATTCCTACTCCAATTAGTGAGGAAGCTAATGATGATGATCATGAAACTTCGGATCAAGTTACTGCTGAACTTCGTAGATCAACCAAAGTACGTTCCGCACCAGAGTGGTACGGCAACCCAGTTCTGGAAGTCATGTTACTAGACCATGATGAACCTACGAACTATGAGGAAGCGATGATGAGCCCAGATACCGCAAAATGGCTTGAGGCCATGAAATCTGAGATGGGATCCATGTATGAGAACAAAGTGTGGACTTTGGTTGACTTGCCCGATGATCGGCAAGCCATCAAAAATTAATGGATCTTCAAGAGGAAGACCGACGGTGACGGTAATGTTACTGTTTACACTGCTCGACTTGTTGCGAAAGTTTTTCGACAAGTTCAAGGAGTTGACTATGATGAGACTTTCTTACCCGTAGCGATGCTTAAGTCTGTCCGAATCTTGTTAGCAATTGCCGCATTTTATAAAATCTGGCAAATGGATAACAAAACTACATTTTTAACGGATTTATTAAAGAGGAGTTGTATATGATGCAACCAGAAGGTTTTGTCGATCCTAAAGGTGCTAAAAAAGTGTGCAAGCTCCAACGATCCATCTATGGACTGGTGCAAGCATCTCAGAGTTGGAATATACGCTTTGATGAGGTGATCAAAGCATATGGTTTTATACAGACTTACGGTGAAACCTGTATTTACAAGAAAGTAAGTGGGAGCACTACAACATTTCTGATAAGTATATGTGAATGACATATTTTTGATCAGAAATAATGTAGAATATTCTGGAAAGCATAAAGGAGTGTTTGAAAGGAGTTTTTCAAAGAAAGACCTCGGTGAAGTTGCTTACATATTGGAACTCGTCTATTCCCGTAACTCCCCGGTACTCCGAAAATACCCGAATCACTCGGAACCTTTCCGATGTCCGAATATAGTCGTCCAATATATCGATTTTTATGTCTCGACCATTTCGAGACTCCTCGTCATGTCCCCGATCTCATCCGGGACTCCGAACTCCTTCGGTACATCAAAACTCATAAACTCATAATAAAACTATCATCGAAACCTTAAGCGTGCGGACCCTACGGGTTCGAGAACTATGTAGACATGACCGAGACACGTCTCCGGTCAATAACCAATAGCGAAACCTGGATGCTCATATTGGCTCCCACATATTCTACGAAGATCTTTATCGGTCAAACCGCATAACAACATACGTTGTTCCCTTTGTCATCGGTATGTTACTTGCCCGAGATTCGATCGTCGGTATCTCAATACCTAGTTCAATGTCGTTACCGGCAAGTATACATCATCCCGCAACTAACTCATTAGCTGCAATGCTTGCAAGGCTTATAGTGATGTGCATTACCGAGTGGGCCCAGAGATACCTCTCCGACAATCGGAGTGACAAATCCTAATCTTGAAATATGCCAACCCAACAAATACCTTCGGAGACACCTGTAGAGTACCTTTATAATCACCCAGTTACGTTGTGACGTTTGGTAGCACACAAAGTGTTCCTCCGGTATTCGGGAGTTGCATAATCTCATAGTCATAGGAACATGTATAAGTCATGAAGAAAGCAATAGCAGTAAAACTTAAACGATCATAGTGCTAAGCTAACGGATGGGTCTTGTCCATCACATCATTCTCCTAATGATGTGATCCCGTTGATCAATGACAACTCATGTCTATGGCTAGGAAACATAACCATCTTTGATCAATGAGCTAGTCTAGTAGAGGCATACTAGGGACACTCTGTTTTGTCTATGTATTCACACATGTACTAAGTTTCCGGTTAATACAATTCTAGCATGAATAATAAACATTTATCATGATATAAGGAAATAAATAATAACTTTATTATGGCCTCTAGGGCATATTTCCTTCAGTCTCCCACTTGCACTAGAGTCAATAATCTAGATCACATCACCATGTGATTAACACCAATAGTTCACATCACCATGTGACTAACACCCATAGTTCTCATCGCCATGTGACCAATACCCAAAGGGTTTACTAGAGTCAACAATCTAGTTCACATCCTCATGTGATTAACACCCAAAGAGTACTAAGGTGTGATCATATTTTGCTTCGTGAGAGAAGTTTAGTCAACGGGTCTGTCACATTCAGATCTGTATGTATTTCGCAAATTTCTATGTCTACAATGCTCTGCATGGAGCTACTCTAGCTAATTGCTCCCACTTTCAATACACATCCAGATTGATACTTAGAGTCATCTAGATTTAGTGTCAAAGCTTGCATCGGCGTAACCCTTTACGACGAACTCTTTATCACCTCCATAATCGAGAAACATTTCCTTAGTCATCCAGTTACTAAGGATAATTTTGACCGCTGTCCAGTGATCTACTCCTAGATCACTATTGTACCTCCTTGTCAAACTCATGGCAAGGTACACAACATGTTTGGTACACAGCATGGCATACTTTATAGAACCTATGGCTGAGGCATAGGGAATGACTTTCATTCTCTCTATATTTTTCTGCCGTGGTCAGGCTTTGAGTTTTACTCAACTTCACACCTTACCAGTCAGGAAAGAACTCCTTCTTTGACTGATCCATTTTGAACTACTTCAAAATCTTATCAAGGTATGTGCTCATTGAAAAAACTTATCAAGTGTCTCGATCTATCTCTATAGATCTTGATGCTCAATATGTAAGCAGCTTCACCGAGGTCTTTCTTTGAAAAACTCCTTTCAAACACTCCTTTATGCTTTCCAGAAAATTCTACATCATTTCCGATCGACAATATGTCATTCACATATACTCATCAGAAAGGTTGTAGTGCTCCCACTCACTTTCTTGTAAATACAGGCTTCACCGCAAGTCTGTAAAAATCTATATGCTTTGATCAACTTATCAAAGCGTATATTCCAACTCCGAGATGCTTGCTCCAGTCCATAGATGGATCGCCGGAGCTTGCACACTTTGTTAGCACCTTTAGGATCGACAAAACCTTCTGGTTGCATCATATGCAACTCTTTTTTAAGATATTCATTCAGGAATGCAGTTTTGACATCCATTTGCCAGATTTCATAAAATGCGGCAATTGCAAACATGATTCGGACAGACTTAAGCATCGCTACGGGTGAGAAAGTCTCATCATAGTTAACCCTTTGAACTTGTTGAAAACCTTTCGCAACAAGTCGAGCTTTGTAAACAGTAACATTACCGTCAGCGTCGGTCTTCCTCTTGAAGATCCATTTATTTTTGATGGCTTGTCGATCATCGGGCAAGTCAATCAAAGTCCACACTTTGTTCTCATACATGGATCCCATCTCAGATTTCATGGCCTCAAGCCATTTTGCGGAATCTGGGCTCATCATTGCTTCCTCATAGTTCGCAGGTTCATCATGGTCTAGTAACATGACTTCCAGAACTGGGTTGCCGTGCCACTCTCGTGCGGAACGTACTCTGGTTGATCTACGATGTTCAGCAGAAACTTGATCTGAAGTTTCATGATCATCATCATTAGCTTCCTCACTAATTGGTGTAGGAATCACTGGAACTAGTTTCTGTGATGTTCCACTTTCCAATTCAGGAGAAGGTACAATTACCTCATCAAGTTCTACTTTCCTCCCACTCACTTCTTTCGAGAGAAACTCCTTCTCTAGAAAGGATCCATTCTTAGCAACAAAGACTTTGCCTTCGGATCCGTGATAGAAGGTGTACCCAATAGTTTCTTTTGGGTATCCTATGAAGATTTACTTCTCCGATTTGGGTTCCAGCTTATCATGTTGAAACTTTTTCACATAAGCATCGCAGTCCCAAACTTAAAGAAATGACAGCTTAGGTTTCTCGTCAAACCACAGTTCATACGGTGTCATCTCCACGGATTTAGATGGTGCCCTATTTAACGTGAATGTAGCTGTCTCTAATGCATAACCCCAAAAGCGATAGTGGTAGATCGGTAAGAGACATCATCGATCGCACCATATCTAATAAAGTACGGTTATGACGTTCGGACACACCATTACACTGTGGTGTTCCAGGTGGCGTGAGTAGTGAAACTATTTCACATTGTTTTTACTGAAGGCCAAACTCGCTAACTCAAATATTTTACCTCTACGATCATATCGTAGAAACTCTTATTTTCTTGTTACGATGATTCTCCACTTCACTCTGAAATTCTTTGAACTTTTCAAATGTTTCAGACTTGTGCTTCATTAAGTAGATATACCCATATCTGCTCAAATCATCAGTGAAGGTCAGAAAATAACGATACCCGCCACGAGCTTCAACACTCATTGGTCCGCATACAACAGTATGTATGATTTCCAACAATTTTGTTGCTCGCTCCACAGTTCCGGAGAACGGAGTTTTAGTCATCTTGCCCATGAGGCATGGTTCGCAAGCACCAAGTGATTCATAATCAAGTGATTCCAAAAGTCCATCACTATGGAGTTTCTTCATGCGCTTTACACCAATATGACCTAAACGGCAGAGCCACAAATAAGTTGCACTATCATTATTAACCTTGCATCTTTTTGCTTCAATATTATGAACATGTGTATCACACGATCGAGATCCAACAAACCATTTTCATTGGGTGTAAGACCATAGAAGGTTTTATTCATGTAAACAGAACAACAATTATTCTCTAACTTACATGAATAACCGTATTGTAATAAACATGATCAAATCATATTCATGCTCAACACAAACACCAAATAACACTTATTTAGGTTCAACACTAATCCCGAAAGTATAGGGAGTGTGCGATGATGATCATATCAATCTGGGAACTACTTCCAATACACATCGTCACTTCATCCTTTAACTAGTTTCTGTTCATTATGCAACTCCCATTTCGAGTTACTACTCTTTAGCAACTGAACCAGTATCAAATACCGAGGGGTTGCTATGAACACTAGTAAAATACACATCAATAATCTGTATATCAAATATACCTTTGTTCACTTTGCCATCCTTCTTATCCGCCAAATGTCTAGGGCAGTTCCACTTCCAGTGACCATTTCCTTTGCAGTAGAAGCACTTAGTTTCAGGCTTGAGTTTAGCTTTGGGTTTCTTCATGGGAGTGACAACTTGTTTGTCATTCTTCTTGAAGTTCCCCTTCTATCCCTTTGCCCTTTACTTGAAACAAGTGGTCTTATTAACCATCAATACTTGATGCTCTTTCTTGATTTCTACCTTCGCTGATTTCAGGATCGCGAAGAGCTCGGGAATTACCTTCGTCATCCCTTGCATATTATAGTTCATCACGAAGTTCTACTAACTTGGTGATAGTGACTAGAGAACTTTGTCAATTACTATCTTATCTAGAAGATTAACTCGCACTTGATTCAAGTAATTGTAGTACCCAGACAATCTGAGCACATGCTCACTGGTTGAGCTATTCTTCTCCATCTTGTAGGCAAAGTACTGTCAGAGGTCTTACACCTCTCAACATGGGCATGAGTATGAAATACTTATTTCAACTCTTGGAACATCTCATATGCTCCGTGGCGTTCAAAACATTTTTGAAGTCCCGGTTCTAAGCCGTAAAGCATGGTGCACTTAAACTATCAAGTAGTCATCATACCGATCTTTTGTCAAAACGTTCATAACGTCTACATCAGCTCCTGCAATAGGTCTGTCACCTAGCGGTGCATCAAGGACATAATTCTTTTGTGCAGCAATGAGGATAATCCTCAGATCACGGAACAATTCCGCATCATTGCTACTAACATCTTTCAACTTAGTTTTCTCTAGGAACATATAAAAATATAAACGTGGAGCAACATCGCGAGCTATTGATCTACAACATAGATATGCTAATACTACCAGGACAAAGTTCATGATAAATTAAAGTTCAATTTAATCATATTACATAAGAACTCCCACTTAGATAGACATCCCTCTAGTCATCTAAGTGATCACGTGATCCAAATCAACTAAACCATGTCCGATCATCACGTGAGATGGAGTAGTTTCAATGGTGAACATCTTATATTGATCATATCTACTTTATGATTCACGCTCGACCTTTCGGTCTCCAGTGTTCCGAGGCCATATCTGCATATGCTAGGCTCGTCAAGTTTAACCCGAGTATTCTGCATGTGCAAAACTGGCTTACACCCGTTGTATTTGAACGTAGAGCTTATCACACCCGATCATCACGTGGTGTCTCGGCATGACGAACTTTCGCAACGGTGCATACTCAGGGAGAACACTTATACCTTGAAATTTAGTAAGGGATCATCTTATAATGCTATCGTCGTTCTAAGCAGAATAAGAAGCATAATAAGATAAACATCACATGCAATCAAAATATGTGACATGATATGGCCATCATCATCTTGTGCTTTTGATCTCCATCTCCAAAGCACCTTCATGATCACCTTCGTCACCGGCGCGACACCTTGATCTCCATCGTAGAATCGTTGTCGTCTCGCCAACTATTGCTTCTACGACTATCGCTACCTCTTAGTGATAAAGTAAAGCAATTACATGGCGATTGCATTTCATACAATAAAGCGACAACCATATGGCTCCTGCCAGTTGCCGATAACTTTACAAAACATGATCATCTCATACAAAAACGTATATAACTCATCATGTCTTGACCATATCACATCACAACATGCCCTGCAAAAACAAGTTAGACGTCCTCTACTTTGTTGTTACAAGTTTTACGTGGCTGCTACGGGCTTAGCAAGAACCGTTCTTACCTACGCATACAAAATCACAACGATGTTTCGTCAAGTATGTGCTGTTTTAACCTTCACAAGGACCGGGCGTAGCCACACTCGATTCAGCTAAAGTGAGAGAGACAGACACCCGCCAGTCACCTTTAAGCAACGAGTGCTCATAACGGTGAAACCAGTCTCGCGTAAGCGTACGCATAATGTCGGTCCGGGCCGGTTCAATCTCACAATACCGCCGAAGCAAAGTATGACATGCTGGTAAGCAGTATGACTAGTATCGCCCACAACTCATTATGTTGTACTCGTGCATATCATCTACGCATAGACCTGGCTCATGATGCCACTGTTGGGGAAACGCAGTATTTCAAAAATTCCTACGATCACTCAAGATCTATCTACCAGATGCATATCAACGAGAGGGGAGAGTGTGTCTACGTACCCTCGTAGACCGAAAACGGAAGCGTTAGAACAGCGCGGTTGATGTAGTCGTACGTCTTCACGGCACGACCGATCAAGCACCGAAACTACGGCACCTCCGAGTTCTAGCACACGTTCAGCTCGATGACATCCCTCGAACTATGATCAAGCTGAGTGTCTAGGGAGAGTTTCGTCAGCACGACGGCGTGGTGACGATCTTGATGTTCTACCGTCGCAGGGCTTCGCCTAAGCACCGCTACAATATTATCGAGGAGAACTATGGTGGAGGGGGCACCGCACACCGCTAAGAGATCAAGAGATCAATTTTTGTGTCTAGAGGTGCCCCCTACCCCCGTATATAAAGGAGGGAGGGAGAGGCCGGCCCTAGAGGGGGCGCGCCAAGTGTGGGGAGTCCTACTAGGACTCCCAAGTCCTAGTAGGATTCCCCTTTCCTTTCCGGAGTAGGAGAGAAGGAAAGAGGGGGAGAGGGAGAAGGAAAAGGGGGCTGCACCCCTTGTCCAATTCGGACCAGAAGGGGGGCGCGCGCCTCCTTCCTTTTGGCCTCTCTCCTCTATTCCCGTAACTCCCCGGTACTCCGAAAATACCCGAATCACTCGGAACGTTTACGATGTCCGAATATAGTCGTCCAATATATCGATTTTTACGTCTCGACCATTTCGAGACTCCTCGTCATGTCCCCGATCTCATCCGGGACTCCGAACTCCTTCGGTACATCAAAACTCATAAACTCATAATAAAACTATCATCGAAACCTTAAGCGTGCGGACCCTACGGGTTCGAGAACTATGTAGACATGACCGAGACACGTCTCCGGTCAATAACCAGTAGCGGAACCTGGATGCTCATATTGGCTCCCACATATTCTACGAAGATCTTTATCGGTCAAACCGCATAACAACATACGTTGTTCCCTTTGTCATCGGTATGTTACTTGCCCGAGATTCGATCGTCGGTATCTCAATACCTAGTTCAATCTCGTTACCGGCAAGTCTCTTTACTCGTTCTGTAATACATCATCCCGCAACTAACTCATTAGCTGCAATGCTTGCAAGGCTTATAGTGATGTGCATTACCGAGTGGGCCCAGAGATACCTCTCCGACAATCGGAGTGACAAATCCTAATCTTGAAATATGCCAACCCAACAAGTACCTTTGGAGACACCTGTAGAGTACCTTTATAATCACCCAGTTACGTTGTGACGTTTGGTAGCACACAAAGTGTTCCTCCGGTATTCGGGAGTTGCATAATCTCATAATCGTAGGAACATGTATAAGTCATGAAGAAAGCAATAGCAGTAAAACTTAAACGATCATAGTGCTAAGCTAACAGATGGGTCTTGTCCATCACATCATTCTCCTAATGATGTGATCCCGTTGATCAAATGACAACTCATGTCTATGGCTAGGAAACATAACCCTCTTTGATCAATAAGCTAGTCTAGTAGAGGCATACTAGGGACACTCTGTTTTGTCTATGTATTCACACATGTACTAAGTTTCCGGTTAGTACAATTCTAGCATGAATAATAAACATTTATCATGATATAAGGAAATAAATAATAACTTTATTATTGCCTCTAGGGCATATTTCCTTCACTTATTACTCTTGGGTGTCAATCACATAGCAATGTGAACTAGATTATTGACTCTAGTAAACCCTTTGGGTGTTGGTCACATGGTTATGTGAACTATGGGTGTTATTCACATAACGATGTGAACTATCGATATTAAATCACATGGCGATGTGAACTAGATTATTGACACTAGTGCAAGTGGGAGACTGAAGTAAATATGCCCTAGAGGCAATAATAAAGTTATTATTTATTTCCTTATATCATGATAAATGTTTATTATTCATGCTAGAATTGTATTAACCGGAAAATTAGTACATGTGTGAATACATAGGCAAAACAGAGTGTCCCTAGTATGCCTATACTAGACTAACTCATTGATCAAAGATGGTTATGTTTCCTAGCCATAGACATGAGTTGTCATTTGATCAATGGGATCACATCATTTGGAGAATGATGTGATGGACAAGACCCATCTGTTAGCTTAGCACTAAGATCGTTAGTTTTACTGCTATTGCTTTCTTCATGACATATACATGTTCCTATGACTATGAGATTATGCAACTCCCGAGTACCGGAGGAACACCTTGTGTGCTATAAAATGCCACAACATAACTAGGTGATTATAAAGATGCTCTACAGGTGTCTCCGAAATTGTTCTTGGTGTTGGCATAGATCAAGAATAGGATTTGTCACTCCGAGTGTCGGAGAGGTATCTCTGGGCCCTCTCGGTAATGCACATCATAATAAGCCTTGCAAGCAAATTACTAATGAGTTAGTCACGAGATGATGTATTACCGAACAAGTAAAGAGACTTGCTGGTAACGAGATTGAACTAGGTATTGAGATACCGATGATCGAATCTCGGGCAAGTAACATACCGATGACAAAGGGAACAACGTATGTTGTTATGCGGTTTGACCGATAAAGATCTTCGTAGAATATGTGGGAGCCAATATGAGCATCTAGGTTCCGCTATTGGTTATTGGCCGGAGATGTGTCTCGGTCATGTCTACATAGTCCTCGAACCCGTAGGGTCCGCACGCTTAACGATTGATGACGATCGGTATTATGAGTTTATGAGTTTTGATGTACCGAAGGTAGTTCGGAGTCCCGGATGAGATCACGGACATGACGAGGAGTCTCGGAATGTCCAAGACATAAAGATTGATATATTGGACGACTATATTCGGACACCGGAAGTGTTTCGGAAAAGTTTCAGATTTAACCGAAGTGCCGAAGGGGGTTACCGGACCCCCCCCCCCCCGAGGGAGTATGGGCCATAGTGGGCCTATGAGGGAAAGAGAGGGGAAGCCCATAGGGCTGGCCGCACCCCCTAGGGTTCCTAGTTGGACTAGGAAAAGGGGGGGAGGCACCACCTCTCCTTTCCTTCTCCTCTCCCCCTTCCTTTCCTACTCCTAGTAGGAATAGGAAAGGGGATTTCTATTCCTACTAGGAGTAGGATTCCTACTCCTGGCGCGCCTTAGAAGGCCAGCCGCACCTCCCCCTTGCTTCTTTATATACGGGGCAGGGGGGCACCCAAAGACACACAAGAAACATTGTTCTAGCCATGTGCGGTGACCCCCTCCACAGAAACACACCTCGGTCATACCATTGCAGTGCTTAGGTGAAGCCCTACGCCGGTAGCTTCATCATCTCCGTCACCAGCCGTCGTGCTGATGAAACTCTCCCGTGAAGCTCAACTAGATCAAGAGCTCGTGGGACGTCATCAAGCTGAACGTGTGCTGAACGCGGAGGTGCCGTACGTTCGGTGCTTGATCGGTTGGATCGCGAAGAAGTTCGACTACATCAACTGCGTCACTAGACGCTTCCGCTTTCGGTCTACGACGGTATGTATACACACTCTCCCCTGTCGTTGCTATACATCTAGTAGATAGATCTTGCGTGATCGTAGGAAAATTTTGAAATACTACGTTCCCCAACAAATAGTTGGCGAGACAACTACGATGCTACGATGAAGATCATGGTGTCAAGCCAGTGACGATGGAGATCATGACGATGCGTTGTAGATGGAGATCAAAAGCACAAGATGATGATGCCATATCATGTCACATATTTTGATTGCATGTGATGTTTATCTTATTATGCATCTTATTTTTCTTACTATGACGATAGCATTATAAGATGATCCCTTACAAAATTTCAAGGTACAAGTGTTCTCCCTGTGTATGCACCGTTGCGACAATTCGTCGTGCCGAGACACCACGTGATGATCGGGTGTGACAAGCTCTACGTTCACATGCAATGGGTGTAAGACAGTTTTGCACATGAAGTGTAACATCCCAAATTTTCAATTTGGAATGTTATACATAGATCATACTGCATTGCATGCTCGTTGCATTTTTGTTGGTGGCGTTCCTCGAAATTCTAAGCAACTCAAGGACCTACGGAGAGAGTTGGGAATTTTACCGTTTTGTATTTGAGTTCACTCGAATACCAGTACGAGGACAGTGTGATTTTATTTATTTTTCTCTCCTAAAAATATTTCTAAATACAAAATATATGAGCGGAGATAATATGACTTCTCCAAAATAACAGAAATATAGGAGGAAAAATGTTAAAATCACTTTTGATATTATTTTTTTGGATTTATTTGCGATTTAATTCGCATAGGAAAAATGCACGTTTTTCAAAATTGCATTTTGGTCCGGGAAAAATGTTCACTTTGTCCTAAATATTATTAGAGGACGGTGAAAATTTATTTCGCGATTTTCAGAGTCCGTTTAATATTTCTTTCGTTAGTTTTTCTACGCCAGGACTCTTTTAGAAAAAAAGGAGGCAACCGACTTAGAGTGGTATTGGCCCAGGACTCCAGGCTTTATATAGCGCCCCCTCCCGGCCCAAGCCAGCCCATCCGCCTCCTAACCCTAGCCGCGCTGTGCCGCGCCCCAACCGCCGCCGCGCCGCCGCTCGCCGCCGCCCACGCCGCTGCATCGCCGCGCCGCCGCCTCGCTGCACCGCGCCGCCGGCCCGCAGCCACCGCCGCTGCCACCCGCAGGCACCGCCCCGCCGCCAGACTGCCGGACCGCCTCCGCCGGACTCGCCGTCTTGCCGGAGTTCGTCGTTTCGAGGTAGTTATCGTTTTTTTAAAAACCGATCGGTTTTTCGTAAACCGTAGATTCGTTTTTTTAGTTAGATCGATTCGGTTTTTCTTCGGTTTAGCTATTTAGCGGACGCTCGTCCGTACGTTCGTTTTAACGAAAGCTTTTCGTCCGTTAGCCGCAGACAGCGATCGTTCGTTTGTTAGTCTGTTCACCAGTTTTCTTTTTCGGGGTATTTATCCGCGATTATTTCGATCGCGATTTCTGCCCTGATCTTGTTTTTTGTTTTTCTTTTCGCTCGAGAGTCGGAATCAGGTGATTCAAAATCCCAGATCTTCGTCTCGACGCCTTCTTTACGTTTAACCAACTTAAGCAAAGTTTTGGCTACTGTAAAATTTGACTTTAGGTCAATTAGTGACCGGAGCTCGTTTCTTTCGTAGTTTGCGTTTCATTGCTTCTTTCGAGTTGATTCCTTTTGCAAACCGGAGTTCTTAAGTTGAACTTTTTGGTTAGATCTCTTCTTTTTGGAGTTTTGTTTGTGCATCATTGCTTGTTTGCTTATGTATGCTATTGTTTGCTTGCGATAGAATACCCGGACTGTGAAGCGTGCTACTACGAGTATCTAGGTTTTGCGAATCGTCAGCAAGGCAAGTAACACTTTGATCATACTCTTATTTACCCAGTTTTTATGCATTAGATCAAACCCTCACACATTGCATGAGTAGGATCTCTTAACTTGTGGGACGGGGAAGTAGATTGAGGTAGAACCTATTACCTGCATTATTTTCAAACCCTCGGGAGTTACTTCTACGTTTGCTTAGGTTGCTATGCTATGCTCGTAGACGTGGTTTGGGTTTGAGTGAAATCCATGACAGATGTGAGTTGTTAATTAAGGATTCAACTTAAGGTGGCTACTTGAATACACATCTAGGTGGATTGGTTGCAGGGCACCTAGAGAATCCAGTGTTGTTCTAGGAAATCCCGGGGTTCCGTGTGATTTTTCCTATGGAATGCCACCCAGGCTCAAAGGGATCATAAAACTATTCATGCTAGAAACTTCCGTGTGCAGCCACAATGCCATTATGGGCTCTGGCATAGTATGAGTAAGTTGTGTAAGCTCTTTCAGTGGTGGACTAGCAGATGTAGGGGAAAGTAGGTGTACCGGTCCACCCGGGGTAAAGAGTAAATGCTTCCGAAAGACCGTGTCTCGGTCATCCGTTTCTCAAACACCATGTAGTGCGAGAAATCCAACGGAGGAGATCGAGTCTTGTGGGAAAAGTGCACAAACCTCTGCAGAGTGTACAAACTGATCATGATTAGCCCTGTCCCCGGTTATGGACATCTTGAGTATCTGGTACTTGAATTATTGGTTGATCTCATCACTCTATAATCTAATTTGTTGGGTTAATGATGAACTTTTAATTTTGGGATTGAGTTGGAGGTACCTTCTCAATGATTTTCAACCAATATGATAGTTAAAGTAAAAATTTATTCCTTTGTTGTAGGGAAAAATTGGCTTTACGCAAAAACTTTAACCTTAGAGCCTCCACCAGCCAAATATGCATGTAGTATAGCCTTTATTCTGTTACTTGCAATTCTCTGTGTTATCTTGCCAGCATATTCCATGTGCTGACCCATTTTCGGGCTGCAACATATTACGTTGCAGACTTTTAGACGAGGAATAAGACGTGCTAGGTCGTTTGTCATGCACTCAGCTATGCCGTTGGAGTTGATGGACTCACTTATCTTCCAAGCCTTCCGCTGTTATTTTGTTAGATGGCCTTAAGCCATAGATTTTTTAATAAGTTCTCATTGGAGACATTCGATGTAATAAGTGTGTGATTGCCACTCTGTTATAAATCCTTCAAGTACTGTGTGTGTCAGCATTACCGATCCAGGGATGACAAAGAACACAGAGACTTCAGTCCATTCGGATCGTGGTCGCTACACGAAGAATACCCAGGTTAAACTTGACGAGCCTAGCATGTACAGACATGGCCTCGGAACACTAGAGACCAAAAGGTCGAGCATGAATCATATAGTAGATATGATCAACATAAGATGTTCACCATTGAAAACTACTCCATCTCACGTGATGATCAGACATGGTTTAGTTGATTTGGATCACGTGATCATTTAGATGACTAGAGGGATGTCTATATAAGGGCTTGTTTGGGACTACTCCGCTTCACCAAAATCAGTTTCGCTCCACTAAATTCACTTTGGAGCAGTTTCAACCAGAAGTTGTAGCACTACCAAAGAGAATGTTTGGCTTCCATCTAGCTCCAGCTTCATGAATGAGAAATTTGGTGGAAAGGATCTATTTGATTGGTTGAGGGCGGAGAAACGAAGGGGTATCCACTTACTGGTGGCAATGGTGGGTAATTTCGACCCAAGTCTAGCTTCTAGAGTTTTTTGGAGCACCCCTTGAAGAGCTTCATAAAAAACTAGGAGTTGCACCCCAGATTCTAGTTTTTTGCGGAGCGACATATCGTGGAGCTACCCCTGTTTGGCTTGTGTTTTCCGGAGCAGAGCTGAATTTTAAGGAATAGAGCAGTCCCAAACAAACCCTAAGTGGGAGTTCTTTAGTAATATGATTAATTGAACTTTAATTTATCATGAACTTAGTCCTGATAGTTTTTTGCATATCTATGTTGTTGTAAATCAATGGCTCGTGCTACCGTTCCCTTGAATTTTAATGCGTTCCTAGAGAAAGCTAAGTTGAAAGATGATGGTAGCAACAACACGGACCGGGTCCATAACTTGAGGATTATCCTCATTGTTGCACAGAAGAATTATATCCTGGAAGCACCGCTAGGTAAAAAGCCCACTGCAGATGCAACACCGGATGTTATGAACGTCTAGCAGAGCAAAGTTGATGACTACTTAATAGTTCAGTGTGCCATGCTTTACGGCTTAGAATCGGGTCTACAAAGACGTTTTGAACATCATGGAGCATATGAGATGTTCCAAGAATTGAAGTTAATATTTCAAGAAAATGACCGAGTTGAGAGATATGAAGTCTCCAAAAAGTTCTATAGCTACAAAATGGAGGAGAACGGTTCTATCAGTGAACACTTACTCAGAATGTCTGGGTACTGCAATCACGTGACTCTACTTGGAGTCAAAGTTGATTATGATAGTGTTATACAGAGTTCTTCAATCACTGCAACCAAGCTATAAAGGCTTCATGATGAACTATAATATGCAAGGGATGGAGAAGACTATTCCCGAGCTCTTTGCAATGCTCAAAGCCGCGCAGGTAGAAATCAAAAAGGAGCATCAAGTGTTTATGGTTAACAAGACCACTAGTTTCATGAAAAAGGTCAAGGGAAGGAAGGGGAACTTCAAGAAGAATAGGAAGCAACTTGCTACTCCCAGGAAGAAACCCAAGTCTGGAGCCAAGCCTGAAACTGAGTGCTTCTACTAAAAAGGAACTTGTCACTAGAAGCGGAACTACCCCAAGTATTTGGCGGATAAGAAGGATGGCAAAGTGAACAAAGGTATATTTGATATACATGTTATTGATGTGTAGCTTACTAATGCTCGTAGTAGCACATGGGTATTTGATACTGGTTCAGTTGCTAATATTTGTAACTCGAAACAGGGGCTACAGATTAAACAAAGATTAGCTAAGGACGAGGTGACAATGCGCGTGGGAAATGGTTCCAAAGTCGATGTGATCGCTGTCGGCACGCTACCTCTACATCTACCATCGGGATTAGTTTTAGACCAAAATAATTGTTATTTGGTGCCAGCGTCAAGATGAACATTATATCTGGATCTTGTTTGTTGCAAGACGGTTATTCATTTAAATCTGAGAATAATGGTTGTTCTATTTATATGAGTAATATCTTTTATGGTCATGCACCCTTGATGAATTGTCTATTTTTATTGAATCTCGATCGTTGTGATACACATATTCATAATATTGAAGCCAAAAGATGCAAAGTTGATAATTATAGTGCAACTTATTTGTGGCACTGCCGTTTAGGTCATATTGGTGTAAAGCGCATGAAGAAACTCCATGCTAATGGACTTTCGGAATCACTTGATTATGGATCACTTAGTGCGTGCGAACCATGCTAATGGGCAAGTGATAACCCTCAACCGTAAGGGATCGAGATAGTCTTCGCGGGTAAGAATAACCCAATTTATTGATTCGACACACGGGGAGCCAAAGAGTATTTATAAGCTACAGTTGAGTTGTCAATTCAACCGCACCTGAAATATACTTACTTGCAACAAAAGATAAGTGGTAACAGTGATATGATAGTGATGACAGTGATAGTAAAAGTAAACAACAAAAGTAAATAGCAGGAGTAAATGGCAAAAGTAGTAACTAGTAACCAGCAGGATTTAAAACACTGTAGGCTAGGGAGATGGATGGTTGGGCGCTGCATGGATGAGATATATCATGATTCCAACTTGGGGCAAGGCACACGGAAAAGTAATGATCATCTAGGCAAATATCAAACATTAGGCATGTATCCCGTAGGTAGTTGTACGTGCTTGCAATAAGAACTTGCACAACATCTTTTGTCCTACCATCCCGCTATGAACGGGGACAAAAGGAACTTATGGAGATTAAGGTGCTCCTGTCAAAGAGCACCGGAACAAAGCAATGAACTCAATGGATACATGTAATCCTCAAACAACGGACCATCCCCTTTGGTGTCCCAAGCTGTCACTTTTGGGATCGCCGGTTCCGAACCGTAATAGGTGCAAACAACTCATAGATAGGATCAAGAACACAAATATATTCATGCAAACACATATGGTTCAGATCTGAAATCATGGCACTCGGGCCCTAAGTGACAAGCATTAAGCATAACAAGTTGAAGCAAAGATGATAAACACCATAGTAGATGATAGGCAACATGCCCCCAACGATCTGACAAACTATTACATGATCTAACTCATCCAATCCCAACCACCCCCTTCGCCTACAGCAGGGGATTACTCACACATGGAAGGAGAAGTCATGGAGGAATGATGGAGTGGTGATGATGATGACGATGGCGACGATCTCCCCTCTCCGGAGGCCAATTCAGCCTCCAGATTGGCCCTCCCGAAGAAGAACAGAGGGTGGCGGCGGCTCCGCGACGAAAACTGGGAAAAGAACTTCTGATCTGGGATTTCTCCGTCACGAGCTAAAATACGAGTCAAAGTAGGGCACCAGGGGAGGTGGGGCCCACCCAGGCGACCCCCCGGCGCGGCAAGGGGGTGGGCCGCGCCACCAGGGCGCCTGGGGCCCCCCTGGCCCCCCTCTGGCCCGTCTTCTGGCTCCGGGTTCCTTCGGGTGCGTGGATTTTCTGTGATTTTTCGTGGATTTTTCTGAGATACCTAAAAAATCCGTTTTCCTGCGCACAATAAAACCATACAGGCAGCTCTGCTGAAAACAGCGTCAGTTCGGGTTACTTTAGTTCAAATCATGCAAGAATGAGGTCAAAACAATATCAAAAGTGTTTGGAAAAGTAGATATGTTTGAGACGTATCAACTCCCCCAAGCTTAGCATATTGCTTGTCCTCAAGCAATTCAGTTCAACGAACTGGACGCGACAAAGAAAACTTTGACAAACTCTTTTGCTTCATTAGATGTATATAAGCATGTACTACGAAAAGAGTCTAGCAAGTATTGAAACAGTACTATGAGGACAATGCACGGAGCAATCCTTCTTTCAAGTGACCAATCACAAATACTTAAAAGTAAATAATATATTACTAAAAATCAAGACAAGATCACATTGCAGATAGCTTGAGCATATTAGGGTGGTATCTCGCTAGCCTCCATGAGTGAAGCAAAACATAAATGCAGGAACTCCTCCAGAGTTTTAAAGGAGACTAGAACTAAGAATTTCAGAATAAATCATATCACAAGCATGCAGAAGACAATGTAATACTTTGGGACAATGCACATTACACTCAGAATGACAATTATGCTCTCCTAGTTGGTGCTTTGAAGAAAGAAGGTGGAGACTCTCGAACTGTGGCTTTTGTTGGCAAGGTTGAAAACCCGTGGTCGGAAACAAAAACTAAACATGTACCAGAGCTCTTGGTTTTAAAAACAGAGGTAAAAATGTTTTTGAGAGGTGCATATTTCGTCAACGAATGCTAGCAGATAACTCAATCACTTCTTGAGCTGGACAAGTTTCGAGGAACGGCTCCCGCATGAGGACGATCACATCCTCTTAATCTCCTTTGTTTATCACTGCCAAAGTTTTCTGATTTCTCATGAACAAAGCGTGAAGGAGGGTTTGTTTGTTGTATTATCTTTTATGAGCCGGGCGCACTCTATGCCAGTTCCTTCTCGTATTATGGGTTTGCACATTAGACATGCAATCCCGGGGTGAAACTTGTCCAACTTAAAAAGATCATGAATTAACTACTACTTCCTCATGAGCTAAAACAGAGGCACAAAAAGAGAAATGCTTTTGATTAATTTCGAGATGGTACACGAAAGTCTTCGTTAGGAATGGCAGGTAAATACCATGTATAGGAAGGTATGGTGGACTCAGATGGCATAACAGGTTTTAAGGATTTTGGATGCACAAGCAGTCAGTCCGCTTAGTACAGGTGGAGGTTAGCAAAAGACTGGGAAGCGACCAACTAGAGAGCAATAACGGTCATAATCATGCAGAGCGACAAAGCAACATTGAATCGGGCATGAAAGTGATATAACTATTCTGAAACTCAAAGATCATCAAGGTAGAGCAGACTTTTTAGTCTTAAACATGTGTAAACATGTGCCAAGTCAATCCAAAAATTCTCTAAAGGGAAATACCACCTTAGTATACCAGACTATGAACAGTGCAATGCATGTAAATCATTTCAATAACACATTATATACTCTAGCTATTCGAGACTAGCCACAAGGAAAGCATGAACTACTGTAAGAGCATTGTAAACATAGCACTATGTCGCTACAAGCTGGTCTTTAGATCATAAGTACAGGCATATGTACAAAAGTAGAAACAAGAAGAGTTCATACCGGTCTTCCTTGTTGCTTCCATTCAGTCGATCTTCGTCATTACTGCCTCGTCACTTGCACGATCGAATGTAGGAAATATAATTAAATGCCATCACGGACTCGAGCTGAACTCTGAAAACAAAGCAAACTAAAGAGAAAAGGAAATCTTTTTGGATTATTTCAAAGGTTAAACGAAAGCAAAAGAAAGAGAAAATCTTTTTGTTGTTTTTGCAAAGAGAGAAATAAAGAAGAACGGGCAAAAACTTCGAAAGATCAAAGCGAATAAAACGGATAATACAATGGAAAAGCGAGAGGGGCACGTACTCCCCCAAGCTTAGGCTTTTGGCCTAAGTTGGTAGCAGCTACTGCCCCCAGGAGCCTCCTGCTCCGGGGGTATGGTGGTGAGTCCAAGGGTCGTAGAAGGATGCTGGCGCGTACACCGAACTCCTTGGAGTCTCCCACGAGGAAGGGTCCGTGCGCCAAGCAGAGGAAGACCCTTCACCAAACTCTGTGGCGGTTTCTTCCTGAAAAGGTGGTAACTCAGCGTGCTCCTCCTCGTCAGGCACAACCCCCTCCATGGGGTTATGAAACTGATGCTGGACCATGAACTCATCGAACTGAATAACATCAAAGGACCATCCGTTCCTGCGAGAAAAATCAAACAGAAGAGGTGCAGGTAGACGGATCTCGCGTTCCGCGGTAGTTCCGAAATGCAAGATATAAACAAGATTATCAAGCTCAGAAGCCATGGTAACAAACTTATGCCTTTTCATAGCAGCAAGATCAAAGCTTAAATAAGTAAAAGGATTATCATCAGGGTGTGGGGTGCCTCCAAGATGTTCTAAGATAAGTGTGGCATAAACGCCACCATATAAGTCCCCCTTGTTACCGTTCATAGCAAGGCGTCGAGCAATTAAGGCACCCAGATTATAATCAGATCTCCCTGAGAGGGCTGCTGCCAGGATAGTAATATCCGGAGCAGAAATGTTGCTCGTGTTGTCACGAGCTAACACCCCTCTAGCAACATAATATGCAAAATACCTGAGGTGAGGAAATAAGATGCTGGAGATCTTCGACCGATGAATATCCCTCGTACCCATGCCGCAGAGAGAGTTGATGACGGTTTTCAGCTCGGAGGGCTGAGTGGCCATCCTAGCCGTCCTCCCAACGTTTGGCACACCTATTATTTCACAAAACTTTCCCAAAGGCATGGTGATAAGATCATTGTAAATTTTAAACTCAATAGCACCTGAATCAGGATTATATCTAAAACTGTTAATGAAACTGGAGGTGAGTTTTTGATACTGAGTAACACGACACGTGACGAGCCGTGTCAGACCTGCATTAGCACAAAGATTATAAAACTCATCCTTGATTCCCGCAGCTTCAAGGAATTCATCACATGGAAACGTCATAGCACGTGGTGGACTTGTGTCTTCCAACAACTCCAGGGGCACATGATCTTCATTATAGCTCACCCTAGCAGTCGAGGGTGAAGCTGCGGCTCTAGTAACTCGATCGGAGTGTGCGGACCTCCTCTTCTCAAGCCACCCTTTTGCCCTTCCTAACAAACTCATTTATGAAATTTTTGGCAATTTACAAAAACAAGGATTAAAACAAGGTGAGTTAAGGCAAACTACTCAATTCACTTGCCCAAGGCATAAACTTGCATCAAAACTTGGAAAATAACTTTCTACTCATGCATGCAAGCTCATCTATACAGCACCAAGAACTACTAAATACTCACAAATCAAGCCACCAATCAGAAATCTAATTGGAGGGGTGGAGGAGTCACATACCAGGGAGTATTTGTTCAAAATGTCAGCTCAAATGATGGGCTGTAGATAGAGATCGAAGAATCGCCTCCAAGAACAGCAAGAACGCAAGAACAAGTGCAGAACTCACGTTTTTGGAGAGAAAGAGAGAGGGAGGAAGAAGACATACCTGGAGGGGGGGCCTTGTGGGCCCCAGGCACCCTGTGGGCGCGGCCAAGGGGCAGGCCGCGCCAGCTGGCCGCCTGGGCCACTGGTGGGTCCCCCTGGCTGGCCCTAGGCCCCTCTGGGTCACTCCCGACGTGGAAATTTTTATTTTAATTTTTCTGGAATTTTTCTGAAAACTTCACTGTTGAAATTTTTTCGAAGTTCAAAAAGCTGCGAAACTCTCTGAAAACTTGAAGCAGTGAGTAGTATTGTGAAGCTTCGAAACATAAATACTTGGTACAGCAAGTAGAACAAGAACTAAAATAAATGAAAACATAACAAGCTCAACTTTGTATCTATATAAAACATGTTTACTAGTAAGGTTGATCAAGTCTTACCAACAAACAGGCGATATATAGAGCAAAAAGTCTCACCTCTTACGAAGTAATCACTGAACCTTTACTTTGATGGACATTGTCCCCACCATGATAGTTTTGTATTTGTGAGGCACATGTAGTGGACAGTCCCATTCTCCAATCTTCACGGTCTCGATATTCTCTATAGAGTTGAGGCCATGCCTCCTGTCGGTCTTCTTTGGAAAATATACCGTGTGTTCTTTATCATTCACATTGAAGGTAACCTTCCCTTTATTGCAATCAATAATAGCACCTGCGGTGTTAAGAAAAGGTCTACCAAGAATAATGGACATGCTCCCATCCTCGGGCATGTCAAGCACAACAAAATCAGTAAGAATCAAACAATTAGCAACTTCTACGGGAACATCCTCACAAATACCTATCGGAACGGCGGTTGACTTGTCAGCCATCTGAAGGGAGATATCTGTAGGAATTAGTTTCTCTAAACAGAGCCTCTTGTAAAGAGAGAGAGGCATAACACTCACTCCTGCTCCAAGATCACATAAAGCAGTTTTGACATAATTATTCTTTATGGAGCAAGGAATGGTAGGTATACCTGGATCACCGAGCTTCTCAGGAATCTTGCCACTGAAAGAGTAGTTAGCAAGCACAGTAGATATTGCTTCATTAGGAACTTTTCTTTTATTAGTTACAATATCTTTCATATATTTTGAATAAGGAGGTAACTTAATAGCATCAGTCAAAGGGATTTGAAGGAAAAGAGGCTTAATCCACTCACAAAACTTATTGTAATGCTCTTCTTCTTTAGATTTGATGGACTTACCTGGAAAGGGCATGGGTTTCTGTACCCATGGTTCTCTTTCCTTCCCATGTTTTCTTGCGATGAAGTCTTCTTTAGTGTACCTCTTACGTTTGTCAGGTGCTTCTTCTTCTCGAACTTCAGGCGGATCATTCTTCTCATTATCTTTACCTTCAGGTTCAGCACCGTCTTCAGTCTCAGCACCGGAGATAGATACACTGTTGGGATCAACAGCTGGCTCTTCATCTGCAATAGGATCATTAGAATTGTCAGCCTCCTTATGCTTCTTCTTCTTCTTTGGAGAGCCAACAATTTCTTCTTCCTGCATTTGAGAATCTTGCTCGATTCTCCTCGGATGCCCCTCTGGATAGAGAGGATCTTGAGTACTAGTTCCTCCTCGGGTCTTAATCCCGAAAGCCTGCAAATCATCTTGTTTGGCATTGTTAGCAAGCAAATCTTTTTGCACATTAGAAATTTGGTCAAGCTGAGTTTGAACCATATGAAAATGTTTCACAAGACACTGAACATCATTAACCGTTGTACCTAGAACATCAAGCAAACTTTTGATAGCAAGGGAATTATCATGCAACTGACTTTGTATCCTCTCATTAAAATGATTTTGTTTCATAATAAAATTATCAAACTCATCTAAACATTGATCAGGAGGCTTACCATGAGGGATGTCACTTGCGTTGTAATCTAAAAGAGAGTGTACCTCTACCATAGGAGGGTGAGTGGTAGGCTCACACAGCTTCTCAATAGGGGGTAGATTCTTCACGTGTTCAGCTTTAATACCTTTCTCTTTAATAGTCTTCTTTGCTTCTCGCGTATCTTCGGGGCTTAGAACAAACATGCCCCTCTTCTTTGGTGGTGGAGGTGGTTCAGGGACGGACCAATCTTCATGGTTTTTGGCAATCCTGCCCATCAAATCTTCTGCATCTTTCGGCGTCCTTTTCCTGAAAACACAACCAGCACAACTGTCCAAATAGGACCTGGATTCATCAGTTAGACCAGCATAGAATATATCGATTAATTCGTTCTTAGGGACTTCATGTCCTGGTATAGCCCGAATCAGACCGCAGTACCTCCCCCAAGCTTTAGGGAGGGACTCATCCTGCAACTGTTTAAAGTTATAAATTCTTTGTAAAGCAGCATGTTGCATGTGAGCAGGAAAGTACTTATCAACAAAAGAGTGAGCTAAGTCTTGAGGACTCTTAATGGAACCGCATGGGAGTGAATCATACCATGCTTTAGCACCTTCCTTCAAGGAGAAAGGAAGAAGCTTGGTCACATAAAAGTATCGTATCTTCTCATCTGTGGTAAACAGGCCACCCAACTCACCGAGTTTAGTCAGGTGTGCAATAGCATCATCATTTTCTCTGCCATAAAAGGGGTCAGCTTCAACCATAGGTATAAGTGAAAGATCAACAGAGAAATCATAATCAGGATCATCAATGCATATAGGAGATGTAGCAAATTCAGGATCAGGAACGGTTTTGTTCTTCAAAGAGTGTTTTTCAAACAGTTTCTTAATAACTTCAGGGTCAGAGCCAGAAAACTCTGTCAGTTCCCTGCATAAATCTTCATCAAGCATATAGTAATCATCATCAAGGAGTCTTTCCTTGAGTTTACTCAAATCAGGATAATCATAAGTTTCACCAATAGGGTAGCGAGTAACAGGAATTTCAATTCTAGACTTTTTTGCAGCAGCAGCGATCTGTTTCTCAAGAGCATAACCAAGGGAACTAATATCATCAACAGTAGTAGAAGCATCATCAAGAGTATCAGACATAGTAACATATTCAGTAGGAGCATCATATGGTGGCGGTGAGGCAAACTTACTCATAACAGAGGGTGAATCAAGTGTAGCACTAGTGCTCAGAACAGTACCTCTTCTTGTAGTGGATAGTTAGATCGGAACCTTGGATTCTCCTTTCTTACCCATAGCGAATGAAGTGCAGCAGGTAGGATACTTCAAGTAGACTTGTAAATATTGCTATGCTCCCCGGCAACGGCGCCAGAAAACGGTACTTGATAACCCTCAACTGTAAGGGATCGAGATAGTCTTCGCGGGTAAGAATAACCCAATTTATTGATTCGACACACGAGGAGCCAAAGAGTATTTATAAGCTTTGACAGCTGAGTTGTCAATTCAACCGCACCTGAAATATACTTACTTGCAACAAAAGATAAGTGGTAACAGTGATATGATAGTGATGATAGTGATAGTAAAAGTAAACAGCAAAAGTAAATAGCAGGAGTAAATGGCAAAAGTAGTAACTAGTAACCAGCAGGATTTAAAACACTGTAGGCTAGGGAGATGGATGGTTGGGCGCTGCATGGATGACATATATCATGATTCCAACTTGGGGCAAGGCACACGGAAAAGTAATGATCATCTAGGCAAATATCAAACATTAGGCATGTATCCCGTAGGTAGTTGTACGTGCTTGCAATAAGAACTTGCACAACATCTTTTGTCCTACCATCCCGCTACGAACGGGGCCAAAAGGAACTTATGGAGATTAAGGTGCTCCTGTCAAAGAGCATCAGAACAAAGCAATGAACTCAATGCATACATGTAATCCTCAAACTACGGACCATCCCCTTTGGTGTCCTAAGCTGTCACTTTTGGGATCGCCGGTTCCGAACCGTAATAGGTGCAAGCAACTCATAGATAGGATCAAGAACACAAATATATACATGCAAACACATATGGCTCAGATCTGAAATCATGGCACTCGGGCCCTAAGTGACAAGCATTAAGCATAACAAGTTGAAGCAAAGATGATAAACACCATAGTAGATGATAGGCAACATGCCCCCAATGATCTGACAAACTATTACATGATCTAACTCATCCAATCCCTACCACCCCCTTCGCCTACAGCAGGGGATTACTCACACATGGAAGGAGAAGTCATGGAGGGATGATGGAGTGGTGATGATGATGACGATGGCGACGATCTCCCCTCTCCGGAGGCCAATTCAGCCTCCAGATTAGCCCTCCCGAAGAAGAACAGAGGGTGGCGGCGGCTTCGCGATGAAAACTGGGAAAAGAACTTCTGATCTGGGATTTCTCCGTCACGAGCTAAAATACGAGTCAAAGTAGGGCACCAGGGGAGGTGGGGCCCACCCAGGCGACCCCCCGGCGCGGCCAGGGGGTGGGCTGCGCCACCAGGGCGCCTGGGGCCCCCCTGGCCCCCCTTTGGCCCCTCTTCTGGCTCCGGGTTCCTTCGGGTGCGTAGATTTTCTGTGATTTTTCGTGGATTTTTCTGAGATACCTAAAAATATGTTTTCCTGCACACAATAAAACCATACAGGCAGCTCTGCTGAAAACAGCGTCAGTCCGGGTTAGTTTAGTTCAAATCATGCAAGAATGAGGTCAAAACAATATCAAAAGTGTTTGGAAAAGTAGATACGTTTGAGACGTATCAGCAAGATGACTAAAACTCTGTTCTCTAAACAATGGAGCGAGCAACTGACTTATTGGAAATCATATATACTGATGTATACGGTCCAATGAGTGTTGAGGCTCGCGACGGGTATTATTATTTTCTGACCTTCACAGATGATTTGAGCAGATATGGGTATATCTACTTGATGAAACACAAGTCTAAAACATTTGAAAAGTTCAAAGAATTTCAGAGTGAAGTAGAGAATCATCGTAACAAGAAAATAAAGTTTCTACAATCTGATCGCGGAGGCGGATATTTGAGTTATGAGTATGGTCTTCATTTGAAACAATGTGGAATAGTTTCACAACTGATACCACGTGGAACACCACAGCGTAATGGTGTGTCCGAATGTCGTAACCGTACTTTATTAGATATGATGCGATCTATGATGTCTCTTACTGATTTACCACTATCGTTTCGGGGTTATGCTTTAGAGACAACTGCATTCACGTTAAATAGGTCACCATCTAAATCCGTTGGGATGACACCTTATCAACTATGGTTTGGCAAGAAACCCAAGTTGCTGTTTCTTAAAGTTTGGGGCTGCGATGCTTATGTGTAAAAGGTTCAACCTGATAAGCTTGAACCCAAGTCGGAGAAATGTGTCTTCATCGCATACCCAAAGGAAACTGTTGGGTACACCTTCTATCATAGATCTGAAGGCAAGATAGTCGTTGCTAAGAATGGATCCTTTCTAGAAGGAGTTTCTCTCGAAAGAAGTGAGTGGGAGGAAAGTAGAACTTGAAGAGGTAATTGTACCTCCTCACAAATTGGAAAGTAGTTCATCACATAAACTTGTTCCAGTGATTCCTACACCAATTAGTGAGGAAGCTAATGATGATGGTCATGAAACTTCAGATCAAGTTACTATTGAACCTCGTAGGTCAATCAGAGTACGTTCCGCACCAGAATGCTATGGTAAACCTGTTCTGGAAGTCATTTTACTAGACCATGATGAACCTACAAACTATGAGGAAGCGATGATGAGCCCAGATTCCGCAAAATGGCTTGAGGCCATGAAATCTGAGATGGGATCCATGTATGAAGACAAAGTGTGGACTTTGGTTGACTCGCCCGATGACTGGCAAGCCATTGAAAATAAATGGATCTTTAAGAGGAAGACTAACGCTGATGGTAATGTTATAGTCTACAAAGCTCGACTTATTGTGAAAGGTTTTCGACAAGTTCAAGGAGTTGACTACGATGAGACTTTCTCACCCATAGCGATGCTTAAGTCTGTCTGAACCATGTTAGCAATTGCCGCATTTTATGATTATGACATCTGCCAAATGGATGTCAAAACTGCATTCCTTAATGGATATATCAAAGAAGAGTTGTATATGATGCAACTAGAAGGTTTTGTCGATCCTAAAGGTGTTAACAAAGTGTGCAAGCTCCAGCGATCCATCTATGGACTGGTGCAAGCATCTCAGAGTTGGAATATACGCTTTGATGAGGTGATCAAAGCATATGGTTTTATATAGACTTTTGGAGAAGCCTGTATTTACAAGAAAGTGAGTGTAAGCTTTGTAGCATTTCTGATATTATATGTGGATGATATATTGGTGATTAGAAATGATGTGGAATTTCTGGATAGCATAAAAGGATACTGTCGGATCTGGGGTCCCGGAAAAAACCTTAATGTTCAAACTCTGGGGTGCGCACGAATATCTCTCCTTCCGCCCTCACTCATCTACTCAACAGCCCTAAGCCTAGCTCGGCAAATCCGATGAACAAGAGACACAAGATTTATACTGGTTTGGGCCACCGTTGTGGTGTAACACCCTAATCTAGTGTGGTGTGGTGGATTGCCTTGTAGGCTGAGGAGGAACTAGTACATGGATGAACTGCCTCCTGAGGAGAGGTGTTCTTGAGCTCGGGTGAGCTTGTGGTGTATGAGAGGTCTCGATGATCCAATCCCACTCCATGATGGTGGCTAGGTCCTATTTATAGTGGCCCGGGTCCTCTTCCCAAATATTGAGCGGGAAGGAATCCCACAACGACTAAATTTGAAGGGTCACAACTAGTACAAGCTATCCTGACAAAAGGTGGTCTTCGCCTACCAAAGGCTTTGGTGGTGACGCCGTCGTGGGCTCCGCGATGACCTCCGTCCTGCCATCCTACTGGTCTTGGTCTCGTTGCACCGATATGGAAACCTTTGCCTGACGCCTCCGGACTCCTCGCCTGCACCTGCTCCTTTAGCACCAAAAAGGAAACTGGCACTCTGCGCCCGCTGGCGCCCGCCTGGCATTGGTCGTCACCGCTCACGTCACGAGGACCTCGCAAGGTTCCCCTCGCCTTGATATCTCTGATCCTCACGAGCCGGCCTGGCGAGGCCGCCCCAGGGGATGCCTTGTGTCGTCCACCTCACGAGGCTTGGCCCCCGGCAAGGGTCTTGAGTGGTTGTTGAAGATGCTGGGCCGTACCAGGCCACCTTGTGAGCCACGCCCTGGGCCGCAGGCAGGCAAGTCTGGGTACCCCCGTTCCCAGAACGCCGACAGTAGCCCCTGAGCCCAAGGTGTGCTCGGGCTTGGCTCCCTCAAAGCATGCAGCCTTGCTTGATGCGTGGCGCTTGATGGGACGTGGGCGTCTCCACTTCTCCACGCAGCCTTGGTGATCGCGCGACTTGACAAGTCTCTGTGTGCATAGCGGACCATCATTACCTGCGTTTATGGGGCCGACGGTTGGCCTTCCTCTGGCTATAAATAGGGCAGAAGGCGGAGTCCTTGCCGCCCATCTTCTTCCTTCGTTCCCCTTGCTCTTTCACCTGACCGAACCGCCATGGCGCTGCCCAGGAAGTACTCGTCCGTGGAGAAGGGGAAGGCTTAGTAGGAGGGGCTTGGCTCACCACCAGCTAAGAGAGGACGAGGTCGTCCTCGTAAGTGTGCCACGACCCCCGTCGGGGCTGCGAGCGGGCGTGGGCGGACCCCCACAGCGCCCGTAGCCGCCCTTGGTAGCCGCGGCAGCGGTCCTTTGAGCGGTGGGAGCCATCATGGCGTTGGCGGTATGATGAACGGAGGGAGGCGCTCTGGGGTTGTCAAACCTCCCCAGCCGCACTCCCACCTGGCGGAGGCGGCGCTGGAGTTCATCGTGTGGTCGCAGAGCCCAGCCGGCACCAGGCTCCAGCTCCCGTGCTCCTTGGCCGACGAACTCCTTGATGCGAGCTCCGACGGCTGTTGGCTGCAGGCATATGATTGTTGCAGCAGGGCGTCGTGGGTCGTGGTGGAGGTCTTCGCCTCGGGTGCTGTGGCTTTGGCCCAAGGTCGGCAGATGTTGGCCCGCGCGCGTGGTTTGTGCGGCCAATGCACCCTTCACTTCAAGTTCGGTGATGACTCAACCTTCTTAGTGAGGGTGTTTGGAGAAGACGGGCACCGCGCCGAGTGCTGCCCCGAGGACAACGGCGGTGGAAAGGTGCTTGGCCTGGGCGATGGCCGCAGCTCGTCCAGCTACGATGGCTCCTCCTTCAGCGGCAACTCCAACAGCGGTGGCTATGACCAGCCGCCATGCCTCCGCACCTGCCTGGAAGGCGGCCCTGGGTCGTCTTTTCATCACGCTCGGGTGAAGCGTGAAGAGGGCTCTGCCTGAGCCCGAGGCGTAGGTCCTCGCGAGCAATCGTGCCCCGAGGGTCGCGTCAGCCGTTCCTAGTCTTTCTTCCTTCTTCTCCCGCATCGTTTGATTAAACAAGCATGGAGCCCTAGGAGGGCATGTAATGAACTGTGGTTTCATGACATTTAGCACCATGCATAGTGTTCCTGTCTATTGCTGTGCGATCCACATTTGACATGTCCTTAGAGTGAGGAGACTTATCTTGATGTACTCGGGATTGCTCTCATCTCATGACGTTTGACCCTTCATGAGGCTGCAAAACTCGTTAGGTTATTATCTTTTACTGCCCGAGGCCTTTGACGCGGGTAGAGCATGATCGGCCACCCCTTGTCGCAGTACCCATGGGGCACGGACGTAAGGATGGGGGCGTGTCAGTAACGAGCCCCTGTTCGGGCGCCTCGTGAAGGCTAAAGAGGAGGGAGCGCCGTGCAACTGCCGCTCTCCCTGGGCTAGCCCGAAAGCTGGAGGAAGAATCACAGAGAATCTGAGAGAAGAACCGCAGAGGGGAATCAAAACCAAGCAATCGAGGAACACCAGAACCTTCAGAATCCATTAAAAAAGAGAAGATAGGAACAAGGCAACTCCACAAAGCAAATGAACAGTCGGGTCCGGCACCTAATCTAGTCCTCTCACCAGCGCGAAGCTAAGTGCTGTCACTAGGACGCGGGAAGGAGCCCCCGAGGCCCGAGGGCGGCTCTCCGGAGACTCCGGGGCGTGTACAGACCCACTCATTATTACATGAGAGTGTCACGAGCGGAGATCTTCATAGGCCGGAGCCTTGCTTCACAGGCACCGGGCCTTGGCTTCTCTGGCGCGAGGGCCTTGTTCCTTGCAGGCACAGATCCTAGTCTTCTCAGGTGCAAGGGCCTTGTTCCACGCAGGTACGGAGCCTAGTATTCTCAGGCACAAGGGCCTTGTTCCTAGCAGGCACGGAGCCGAGTCTTCTCACGCGCAAGGACCTTGTTCCTCGCAGGCACGGAGCCTAGTCTTCTAAGCGCAAGGGCCTTGTTCCTCGTAGGTACGGAG
>LR738713.1:151588652-151629272 GCA_902687465.1 Secale cereale | reverse complement strand
TTCCTCGCAGGCACGGAGCCTAGTCTTCTCAGGCGCAAGGGCCTTGTTCCTCGCAGGCGCGTAGCCTAGTCTTCTCAGGCGCAAGGGCCTTGTTCCTCACAGGCACGGAGCCTAGTCTTCTCAGGCGCAAGGGCCTTGATCCTTGCAGGCACGGAGCCTAGTCTTCTCAGGCGCAAGGGCCTTGTTCCTCGCAGGCATGGAGCCTAGTCTTCTCAAGCGCAAGGGCCTTGTTTCATGGGTAGAACCTCCAGAGGTGCCGGATATTCCATGCGTTTAGGATGGGGATGCCGTCTCCTGTTTCCAGGCGCGCGGCGCCGGGTCTGGAGACGTGGGTGATCTTTGCTACCTCTTGAGCTTGCGTTGTATTCCCTCAAAGAGGAAAGGGAGATGCAACACAGTAGCGTAAGTATTTCCCTCAGTTTTTGAGAACCAGGTATCAATCCAGTAGGAGACCACGCGCCAGTCCCTCACACCTGCACAAACAAATAAGAACTTCGCAGCCAACGCGATAAGGGGTTGTCAATCCCTTTACGATCACTTACGAGAGTGAGATCTGATAGAGATGATAAGATAATATTTTAGGTATTTTTGGTATAGAAACAAAAAGTAAAGAAAGAAAATAAACAACGGCAACAGAAATTGACGGGAAAGTAATATGATAAAGATAGACCCGGGGGCCATAGTTTTCTCTAGTGGCTTCTCTCATGATAGCGGTATTCTACGGCGGGTAAACAAATTACTATCGAGCAATTGATAGAAAAGCGAATAATTATGAGACTATCTAGGCATGATCATTGTATATAGGCATCACGTCCGAGACAAGTAGACCGACTCCTGCTTGCATCTACTACTATTACTCCACACATCGACCGCTATCCAGCATGCATCTAGTGTATTGAGTTCATACGAACAGAGTAACGCCTTAAGAAAGATGACATGATGTAGAGGGATAAACTCAAGCAATATGATGAAAACCCCATATTTTTATCCTCGATGGCAACAATACAATACGTGCCTTACTACCCCTACTGTCACTGGGAAAGGACACCACAAGATTGAACCCAAAGCCAAGCACTTCTCCCATTGCAAGAACTATAGATCTAGTAGGCCAAACCAAACCAATAATTCGAAGAGACTTGCAAGGATATTATGAGCACACATAAAAAGATCAGAGAAGAACCAAATATCTTTCATAGATAACCTTGATCATAAACTCACAATTCATCGGATCTTGACAAACACACCGCAAAAAGATATTACATCGAATAGATCTCCACGAAGACCGATGGGAACTTTGTATTGAGATCCAAAGAGAGAGAAGAAGCCATCTAGATACTAGCTATGGACCCGAAGGTCTAAGGTAAACTACTCACAACTCATGGTGAGGGCGATGATGATGATGATGATGATGAAGGCCTCCGTGATGGATCCCCCTCCCGGAATAGGCTCCAAGATGGGATCTCCATGGGAACAGAAGCTACGGCGGTGGAATTAGGGTTTTCTCTCTGCATATGGAGTTTCTGGGGTACGCAGGTATATATAGGAAGAAGGGGGGCACCGGGGGCCACACGGGCTGCCCTCGAGGAAGGGGGCGCGCCTTGGGAAGGGGGGCGTTCCCCCACCCTCGAGAGTGGCCCCGCTGTCCCCTGGCTTGGCCCTGAAGTTTTTCGTGCGTGATTTCCTCCAAAAATATCTCTCGCGAAGGTTTTATTCCGTTTGGACTCCGTTCGATATTCCTTTTCTGCAAAACCCTGAAATAGGCAAAAAACAGCAATCTGGACTGGGCCTTTGGGTTAGTAGGTTAGTCCCAAAAATGATATAAAAGTGAATGATAAAGCCCATTAAACATCCAAGACTTCATAAATAATAGCATGGAACAATAAAAAATTATAGATATGTTGGAGACGTATCAAGCATCCCCAAGCTTAATTCCTACTCGTCCTCGAGTAGGTAAATGATAAAGAAAGAATTTTTGATGTGGAATGCTAACCATTATGGGATGGATGTTCAGATCTGAAGGATTCAAGATAAAAGTATATATTGACATAAGAAATAACAATACTTCAAGCAATACTAACAAAGCAATCATGTCTTCTCAAAATACTATGGCTAATGAAAGTTATCCCTACAAAATCATATAGTGTTGGCTATGCTCCCTTATTATCACACTAAATATTCATATCATGCACAACCCCGATTTCAGCCAAGCATTTGTTTTCATGGTCTATCTTTTCAAACCTTTCAACTTTCACGCAATACATGAGCGCGAGCCATGGATATAGCACTATGGGTGGAATAGAGGTGGTTGTGGAGAAGAAAAAAAGAGGGAGATAGTCTCACATCGACTAGGCGTATCAACGGGCTATGGAGATGCCCATCAATAGATATCAATGTGAGTGAGTAGGGATTGCCATGCAACGGATGCACTAGAGCTAAATATGAATGAAAGCTCAACAAAAGAAACTAGTGGGTGTGCATCCAACTTGCTTGCTCACGAAGACCTAGGGCATTTGAGGAAGCCCATCGTTGGAATATACAGGCCAAGTTCTATAATGAAAATTCCCACTAGTATATGAAAGTGACTAAGCATGAGACTCTCTACAATGAAGAACATGGTGCTACTTTGAAGCACAAGTGTGGAAAAAGATAGTAGCAATTGTCCCTTTTTTTCTTTTTTCTTCTTTTTTTGGGCCTTTTTTTCCCTTTGGCCTTTCTTTTTATTTTCTTTTTTTTTTGCGGAGGGGCTTTATAGATTCAGCCTTTCCTCCCATGGGACAATGCTCTAAAAATGATGATCATCACACTTTCATTACAACACAATATTACAACTCGATACTACAACAACAAAGTATGACTCTATATGAATGCCTCCGGCGGTGTACCGGTATGTGCAATGAAACAAGAGTGACATGTATGAAAATTATGCATGGTGGCCTTGCCACGAATACGATGTCAACTACATGATCATGCATGACAATTTGACAATATGATGCGTGTCATATAAACGGAACGGTGGAAAGTTGCATGGCAATATATCTCGGAATGGCTATGGAAATGCCATGATAGGTAGGTATGGTGGTTGTTTTGAGGAACAATATGGTGGCTAATTTGAGGAAGGATATATAGTTGGTGTATGGTACCGGCGAAAGTTGCGCGGTACAAGAGAGGCTAGCAATGGTGGAAGGGTGAGAGTGCGTATAATCCATGGACTCAACATTAGTCATAAGAACTCATATACTTATTGCAAAAATCTACGAGTCATCAAAACAAAGCAATCAACGCATGCCCCTAGGGGGGAGGTTGGTAGGAGTTAACCATCGGGCGCCCCAGACCTCCACACAAAGGTTGACACTCTACAAATACCTCATGCTTTAACTTAGTCACATAACGGTTCACCATACGTGCATGCTATGGGAATCACTAACCTTAACACAAGTATTTCTCAATTTCATAATAGCTCCACTAGCATGACTTTAATATCACTATCCTCATCTCTCAAAACAATTATCAAGCATCCAACATCTCTTCCTATTCAATGCACCTGATGTAATTTTTTTTACTACATTGACATTGGATGTTTATCATGTGAAGACTAGTTTATTTAGCCTAAACACTTTACCATGCTGTTTTAATAGACTCTCAAATAGATATAAGTCAAGCATGAGAGTTCAACAATTTCTACAAAATATTACCACCACCATGCTCTAAAAGATATAAGTGAAGCACTAGAGCAAAAACTATTCAACTCAAAAGATATAAGTGAAGCACATCAAGTGTTCTAACAATTTGTAGGCCATATATAACTCTCTCAAATAGGTGTGTCCAGCAAGGATGATTGTGACAAACTAACAAGCAAAGACTCAAATTATACAAGACGCTCCAAGCAAAACACATAGCATGCTGCGAATAAAAATATAGCTCCAAGTATAGTTACCGATGGATGAAGATGAAAGAGGGGATGCCTTCCCGGGGCATCCCCAAGCTTAGGCTTTTTGATTATATTGAATTTACTTGGGGTGCCATGGGCATACCCAAGCTTAGGCCTTTGCTACTCCTTGTTCCATAGTCCATCAAAGCAATACTCAAAATTTGAAAACTTCACAACACAAAACTTAGACAAAAATTCTCGTGAGCTCCGTTAGTAAGAGAAAGCAAACCACCACTCAAAGGTACAGTAAGGAATTCATTCTTTGTTTATATTGGTGTTAAACCTACTGTACTCCAAGTTTTCTATGGTTCATATCCTCCAATATTACTCATAGATGCATCGGAATAAGCAAACAACACACGAAAAACAGAATCGGTCAAAAACAGAACAATCTGTAGTAATCTTCTGGGTTCGCCTACTTCTGGAACTCCAAAAAATTAGAACTAAATTTTTAAATTTGCGAAATTTCTCTACCAATCAGCAGCAAAAATAATCAACTAAAAAGCACAGTCCGGTAAATTCTGAAGACTACTTTAGCTAGCGCTAACGATTCTGTTTTTCACAGCAAGATCAAATTAACTTCACACAAGTCTTAACAAAGGTTCTACATGGCACAAACACTAAATAAAACATGAAAACACATCTAATCAGAGGCTAGATGCAATATTTATTCCCTAACAGCAACAAAAGCAAAAACATAAAATTGGGTTGCCTCCCAACAAGCACTATCGTTTTACGCCCCTAGCTAGGCACGATACAAGATAAATATAGGTATTGCCATCTTTGGAAGGCAATCCATAAGTGGCTCTCATGATAGATTCATATGGTAATTTGATTTTATTTCTAGGAAAGTGTTCCATGCCTTTCCTTAATATAAATTGGAATCTAATATTTCCTTCCTTCATATCAATAATTGCACCAATCGTTCTAAGGAAAGGTCTACCAAGAATAATAGGACATGAAGGATTGCAATCTATATCAAGAACAATGAAATCTACGGGTACATAATTCCTATTGGCAACAATAAGAACATCATTAATTCTTCCCATAGGTTTCTTAATAGTGGAATCCGCAAGATGCAAATTCAAAGAACAATCATCAAGCTCATTGAACCCTAGCAAATCACACAAAGTTTTTGGGATAGTGGAGACACTAGCACCCAAATCACACAAAGCATAGCATTCATGATCTTTTATTTTTATCTTTATAGTAGGTTCCCATTCATCATAAAGCTTTCTAGGTATAGAAACTTCCAACTCAAGTTTTTCTTCATAAGATTGTATCAAAGCATCAACTATATGTTTAGTGAAAGCTTTATTTTGACTATAAGCATGCAGAGAATTTAGCACGGATTGCAACACGGAAATACAATCAATCAAAGAGCAATTATCATAATTGAATCCCTTGAAATCCAAAGTAGTGGGTTCATCACTATGAAAAGTTTTAATCTCTTCAATCCCACATTTAGCAATTTTAGCATCAAGATCTAAAAACTCCGAATTATTAGGACACCTTAAGGCAGAATCATCTCCAATCCTATTATCATCAAGATTGATACTAGAAAACAAGGATATAATAGGAGACACATCAATAACTTTCAGATCTTCATCTTTATTTTCACGATAAGTAGAAGAACACGATTTAATATAATCTTCTCTTTTAGCACGCATTCTAGCGGTTATTTCTTTGCATTAATCAATGGAAATTCTCATGGCTTTGAGAGACTCATTGATATCATGCTTAGGTGGGATAGATCTAAGTTTCAAAGAATCAACATCAAGAGTAATTCTATCCACACTTCTAGCCAATTCATCGACCTTAAGCAATTTCTCTTCAAGCATAGCATTGAAATTATTTTGTGAGATCATAAACTCCATAACACTAGTTTCAAATTCAGAGGCCATCTTTCCATAAGAGTTGTTGTAGGAATTACCAAAATTATTAGAGGAATTACTAGGAAAAGGCCTAGGATTAAAATTACCTCTATAAGCATTGTTACCCAAATTATTCCTACCAACAAAATTCACATCCAAAGATTTATTTTTATTCTCAATCAAAGTGGACAAAGGCATATCATTAGGATGAGAAGAAGCACTCTTAGCAGCAAACAATTTCATAAGTTCATCCATCTTTCCACTCAAAACACTAATTTCTTCGATAGCATGCACTTTTTTACTAGTAGATCTTTCGGTGTGCCATTGAGAATAATTAACCATAATATTATCTAGGAGTTTGGTAGCTTCTCCTAAGGTAGTTTCCATGAAAGTGCCTCCGGCGGCCGAATCTAAAAGATTTCTATAAGCAAAATTCAAGCCAGCATAAAAGTTCTGAATAATCATCCATAGATTCAAACCATGTGTAGGGCAATTACGTATCATTAATTTCATTCTCTCCCAAGCTTGTGCAACATGCTCATGATCTAGTTGCTTAAAATTCATAATATCGTTTCTAAGAGAGATGATCTTAGCAGGAGGGAAATACTTAGAGATAAAAGTATCTTTGCACTTATTCCATGAATCAATACTATTTCTAGGCAAAGAGGAAAACCAAATTTTAGCACGATCTCTAAGTGAAAACGAAATAACTTCAATTTAACAATGTCGTTATCCGTATCCCTTTTCTTTTGCATATCACACAAATCAACAAAGTTGTTTAGATGATTAGCGGCATCTTCACTAGGAAGGCCAGAGAATTGATCTTTCATGACAAGATTCAACAAAGCAGCATTGATCTCACAAGATTCAGCATCGGTAATAGGAGCAATCGTAGTGCTAATAAAATCATTGTTGTTGGTATTGGAAAAGTCACACAATTTGGTATTGTTCTGAGCCATAGTGACAAGCAAACAATCCGACACACACAAGCGAACAAGAGGCAAGCGAACGAAAAACACACGGTGGAAGAAGGGAGAATAAAACGTCAAAGGTGAAGTGGGGGAGAGAAAAACGAGAGGAAAATAAATGTAATGCGAAGGATAAGGGTTTGTGATAGGTACTTGGTATATGACTTTTGCGTAAGCCTCCCCGGCAACGGCACCAGAAATTCTTCTTGCTACCTCTTAAGCTTGCGTTGTATTCCCTTGAAGAGGAAAGGGAGATGCAGCACAGTAGCGTAAGTATTTCCCTCAGTTTTTGAGAACCAAGGTATCAATCCAGTAGGAGACCACGCGCCAGTCCCTCGCACGTGCACAAACAAATAAGAACTTCGCAGCCAACGCGATAAGGGGTTGTCAATCCCTTTACAGTCACTTACGAGAGTGAGATCTGATAGAGATGATAAGATAATACTTTTGGTATTTTTGGTATAGAAATAGAAAGTAAAGAAATCAAATAAACAACGGCAACATAAATTCACAGGAAAATAATATGATAAAGATAGACCCGGGGGCCATAGTTTTCTCTAGTGGCTTCTCTCATGATAGCGGTTTCTACGGTGGGTAAACAAATTACTGTCGAGCAATTGATAGAAAAGCGAATAATTATGAGACAATCTAGGCATGATCATTGTATATAGGCATCACGTGCGAGACAAGTAGACCAACTCTTGCCTGCATCTACTACTATTACTCCACACATCGACCGCTATCCAGTATGCATCTAGTGTATTGAGTTCATACGAACAGAGTAACGCCTTAAGAAATATGACATGATGTAGAGGGATAAACTCAAGCAATGTGATGAAAACCCCATATTTTTATCCTCGATGGCAACAATACAATACCTGCCTTGCTGCCCCTACTGTCACTAGGAAAGGACACCGCAAGATTGAACCCAAAGCCAAGCACTTATCCCATTGCAAGAACTATAGATCTAGTAGGCCAAACCAAACTAATAATTTGAAGAGACTTGCAAGAACTATAGATCTAGTTGGCGCCCACCGTGGGGCTATCGCATGATGGTTTCGAGTTCTTGAAGGGCAGCTTTGAAGGACTCAAGGGCTACGCAGTGGGCCTGATGACTAAGAGTCGTCGCGGCAAGATCTACATCGACGATGCAGGCAGGGGCCCCGAGGCCGATTCAATCGAATACGGGTACCGGGTCCCCTTTGGAGGCATCCACTTCTTCATTGGCAAGATCGGCGAACCAGGCCCTGAACCAGACATCTTCCCCAACATCATCGAGCAGGCTCAGCATGCGAGATCTGCCCGGATTCGGCCTGCCGTGAAGCACGTTTTCGTCGGAGCAGTTCACGGAGTACAAGATGAAGATGGATCGGACTCTGGTGGTGAGACTGTTATCTATTCCGGTGATGAGTCGTCCTTTGGAGAGACAGAATCTTTATACCTGTTGCAGGATGGCCGGTCTGAGGGCTGTTCCGATGGTGGCAGTATTCCGGACCCCCTTGATCCGCCAAACCAGGTTGCCATTTTCATGGCCGGATCACAGCCTATGCAGCAGTCATCAACTACAGTAGCGCTAACATCAGATATAGTGGGGGCTAGGGCTGGAGGCCCTGATCCGTCACCAGCCGAGACTTTGTCCACCTTGGTCGATACTTTGACAGCGCTATTAACAGCAGAGGTAGCCCAGGCCGATAAAGCACAACATGATGTGCAAGTCGCTGAGGTGAAATGCTAGATAGATCAAGCCAAATTAGACCTAGCTGCTGAGGATACCAGGATGGTTGCAAAGCAGGCCGAGATGGACGCTCATGCCTATCGACTCATGTTGGATCAGACCGCTTCACAGGAGGTAATGAGGAGAAGGCAACGATCTCGCTTACCGCCGGTTTATGAAGCAAGGAATCTTTTTAGCACGCCAGGAGCAGGAACCAGTAACCAGCCAGAGGTAAACCGGGGAGGAGCGCCGGGCACAGGAGCGTCAGTCCAGCCACCAGCCGCGGAGCCAAACCGCCAGGTCGTCCCATCGCAGCATGTGCCCACCCCTCCCGGTCACTACTCCAATCCATTGGATAACATAGTTGCTGCCGCTTCACGGCTGGCCACCCTTCCCATTGAAGGAATGTCCCCCATAGCGGTGGAGGCACGGCAGGCCAAGGAGTTGCTGGAAACGGCGCTAACCCAACAACAAGCTTATTCTCGCAGCCGTGAGAGAATTCACTCCACCCCTCGCCCAAGCCGGAGTTACACTAGGAGTCTGGATGAACCGGCCGTGTCAAGCAGCGCGCGGAGACGTAACCCGCCGTGGAGGGATGATCCGGCAGGAGGAGATGCGAAAGCTTAGGACGTGGTGGATTAGGGCAGGCAGCGTCGGGAGGCCGAGTTAGCGGCACAGTACCAAGCCCGCCAGTCGACGCCGGTTCATCCTTCCGCCTCAGTTGAACCGGGGGTTATGTCTAGCTCCTTGGGAATGCCTTGTCTTACTCCCGCTTTACGCAACGTCAAGCTACCCAAGGATTTCAAAGGACCGCGCAAGGTGCCCAATTATACTGCAGACCTATCTCCTGAGACATGGGTGGAAATCTATGAGATGGAAATGGAGATGTTGGATGTAGATGATGCAGCGTGCGCCAAGTATTTCACTATGATGTTGGAGGGTACAACTCGCACTTGGCTGAAGGGCTTGCCACCCAATTCCGTCGGATCATGGGCTGAGTTGCGCCACCGGTTTATCAACAAATTCAAAGACACATGCAAACAGCCAATGTCTGTCGTTGATTTAGCGGCCTGTGTTCAAGGAGAGAATGAGTCTACAAGCCATTGGGTACGTCGAGTGTCGGAGATCCTACATTCTTCCAACAACATCAACCGAAGCACAGCAGTTGTAACCTTGGAAGGCAATTGCCGGTTTGAACCTTTGAAACTAAAATTGGGACGGCTCAAATGCAATTGTGATGATATGGGGACGCTCATGGGCGCTTTAGTGAAATATGCCAATTCAGATAGTACCAAATACCCAGACTCTGATAATGACAAGTCAGGGAAGGTAAACAAGAATGGTAAAGCGCCGCAACCCAACCTGGTGAGTCGAGGATACAACGGCAAGCGTAAAGCGGATAGTAGCTCGGATTTTGTGGCTAACACCAATGCATAGGAGAACGACCAGCGCCGTAAGGGTAGACCGCCCCCGCGGAATGGGAGGCCGCCTATCAACCTAGAACGCCAGATGAACATCCCTTGCCCAAGGCACGGTACGGCGGAAAAACTAGCGACGCACCTCTGGAAGGACTGCTTCATGATGAAGGAAATCATGAACCGGTCCCAGTATGATCATGGACCGTCCGGCGGATCAGGCCCTGGCTTCCATGGGTCGGGTTATCAAGGCAACGGGTCCGGTTCAGGGTACCAAGGTAATCACAGCAACCAAAACGGACACAATCAGCATAACCAGCAGCACGGTCAGGGTGGTTATAACAATCAGCATAACCAGCAGCATGGTCAGGGTGGTTACAACAATCAGGGCAATCAGCAGCAGCATCAGTCCGGATATCAGAGTAACCCTAAACATTGGAGTAGTGGACAATATCACGTCTTCACCACGAGCTTATGTAAACTTGATCAGAAAGTTTACAAGAGGGCAGTGCATTCAGTTGAACCGGCAGTACCACGCTATCTACGCTGGTCAGAACAACCCATTGTGTGGAGTCGAGAGGACCACCCGCCCCAGGTTGATAATCCGGGTCAGCTGGCTCTGGTCGTGGCACCCCAAGTAGGGGGCTATAAGTTCACTAAAGTGCTTATGGACGGCAGCATCAACATTTTATATTACGAGATTTCCGGCGCATGGGGCTGACAGATAAAAAGCTTCAGCAATCCAACACAGTTTTCCATGGTGTGGTGCCTGGTAAATCGGCATACCCAGTTGGTAAGATAGACTTGGAAGTCACTTTTCGAGATGAGCATGATTCCAGGTCTAAGACTTTGACTTTTGAAGTGGTAAAGATCAGGATCCCGTATCACGCCCTGTTCGGGTAGCCGGTTTATGCTAAGTTCATGGCAAGGCCGTGTTATGTTTATCTACAACTTAAGATGCCGGGCCATAAGGGGACCATTACAGTCCATGGGAGCCGCAAGATTGCTTTGGAGTGCGAGGAAGGCAATGCATCTTATGCTGAGGCAGTTTGTGCAACTGAGGAGCTAAAGTTTTATAAAGATAATGTTGATCCGGCAGATATGTCTCCGCTAAAGAAACCAACCATAGAGCATGATCCAGCCTTGAAGTTCAAATCAGCTGAAGAGACCAAGCAGATTGACTTTGTTCCGGGCGATTCATCCAAGCAGTTCACCATCAGTGCTAACTTAGACCCAAAATAGGAAAGCGTGCTCATCGAGTTCATCCATGAGAATCGGGACATTTTTGCATGGAAACCTTCTGACATGCCAGGTGTACCGAGGGAACTCGCTGAGCACACTCTCAACATTGATCCTAAGTTTAGACAGGATAAACAATTTCTGCGCTGTTTCAATGAAGAAAGGCGCAAGGCTATTGGTGAAGAAGTGGCTAGGCTCTTAGCGGCAGGTTTTATAGTCGAAGTGTTTCACCCAGAATGGCTGGCTAATCCGGTGCTGGTGCTTAAGAAAAATGGCACTTGGCGAATGTGTGTTGATTACACAGATCTGAACAAGGCTTGCCCAGCTGATCCATTTGCCCTCCCCCGTATTGATCAGATCATTGATGCTACGGCGGGTTGCGAGCGCCTAAGTTTTTTGGACGCATATTCAGGTTATCATCAGATCAAGATGGCAGTTAAGGACCAGGAGAAGACGACCTTTATAACTCCCTTTGGAGCCTTCTGCTATGTATCTATGCCGTTTGGGCTTAAGAGTGCCCAGGCGACCTATCAGCGTTGTGTGCAGAACTGTCTTCATGGACAGATTGGGTGGAATGTTCCTGCATATGTGGATGACATTGTGGTGAAATCCAGGAAGGAGGAAACATTAATAACAGACTTGGAAGAAACCTTTGATAATCTCCGGGTATACAAGATGATGCTTAATCCGGACAAATGTGTTTTTGGTGTTCCAGCAGGCAAGCTCCTGGGATTCTTGGTATCAAACATGGGAATTGAAGGTAATCCGGATAAGATCAAGGCGATTACATCCTTGGCTAAACCGGCGTGCATCAACGATGTCCAACGCTTGGCGGGCCGTATTGCGGCGCTCAGCCGTTTTATCAGCCGTTTGGGGGAGAAGGCTATCCCGCTTTATCAGATGATGAAAAAGACAGATCGCTTTGTTTGGAGTGATGCTGCTGATGCTGTGTTCGAAGAGTTGAAGAAGCAATTAGCAGAACCGCCAGTCCTTGCTGCACCAGTTGATAATGAGCCGCTATTGCTATATGTGGCTGCTAACGCCCGAGCTGTAAGCGTTGCCATTGTGGTAGAGCGTAAGGAGGCAGGAAAATAATATCCGGTTCAACGGCCGGTTTACTACATCAGCGAGGTGCTCATTGAATCAAAGTAGCGATACCCGCATTGACAGAAATTGGTGTACGGAGTCTTCATGGCAAACTGGAAGCTAAAGCAGTATTTTCAAGGCCATCCAATCACTGTGGTCAGTTCAGACCCTTTAGGCGATATAATCCAGAACAGAGAGGCGACTGGTCGAGTTGCAAAGTGGGCCATTGAGCTTAGTCCTGAAGAATTGAAATATGTGCCCCATACTGCAATCAAATCCCAAGCATTGGTGGACTTCATCAATGATTGGACGGAGCTACAAGCACGAGAGGAGAAGCCTGATTACACGTATTGGACTATTCACTTTGATGGATTCAGGCAATTAGAGGGCTCGGGGGCTGGAGTCGTATTAACTTCCTCACGAGGTGATAAATTCTGTTATGTCCTCCAGTTAATGTTCCCTTGTACTAACAATGCAGCTGAGTATGAAGCTCTCCTCCATGGTCCGCGGATGGCCAAGGAGATGAATTTGAGCCGGGTTAAATGCTTTGGCGATTTAGACCTAGTGGCTCAACAAGTGTCTGGCAAGTGGGATTCCAAAGATCCACTTATGGCAGCATATCGACGAGAGGTAGACGCTGTTGCTGGACACTTCAAGGGTTATCAAGTGGACCATATAGACCGGCGAAAGAATGAAGCGGCTGATGCGTTAAGCCGGCTGGGTTCTCAACATAAACCGGTTCCACCCAATACCTTCCTGGATGTATTACATAAACCGTCGGTGTAGTTACCTTCAGAAGAGGACTTAGTTGTTCCTGATCCGGAGGCTCAATTGGTGGCGGCGCTTCATGTTATTCCAGATTAGACGCTCCCTTACCTGGCGTACATGAACCGAGGTGAGTTACCAGAGGACGAAGTCTTGGCTAGACAGATAGTCCGGCGATCCAAGTCAATGACTATTGTCAATGGAGAATTACATCATTGTAGTGTCTCTGGGGCGTTTCAACGTTGTGTATCGCCAGATGAAGGCCCTGATATTCTTAGAGAAATCCACGAAGGGGATTGTGGTCATCATGCCGGTTAAAAATCTTTGGTGGCTAAAGCATTTTGTCATGGGTTCTACTGGCTGACGGCTCATGCCGCCGCTGAGGACTTGGTCTGAAAATGTGATGCTTGCCAGAAGTTCTCACGACGTGCACATATACTGGCTCAAGAGTTGAGAATGATTCCAATTACTTGGCTGTTTGCGACTTGGGGGCTTGACATGGTTGGACCCTTCAAGAGATCCCCAGATAAGAAGACCCACCTTTTGGTGGCGATGGACAAGTTTACCAAATGGGTTGAAGCGGAACCAGTCAGCAAGTGTGATGCAGCAACGGCGGTCCAGTTCATCAAAAGAGTGATTTTCCGGTTTGGCTTTCCACACAGCATTATAACTGATAATGGTACTAATCTATCCAAGGGGGCTATGGAGGAATTCTGTCAACGAGAGCACATCCGCCTTGATGTATCATCAGTAGCTCACCCTTAGTCTAATGGTCAAGCTGAAAGAGCCAATCAAGAGATCTTGAGAGGCATTAAACCCCGGCTTATGGTCCCTTTGCAGAGGACACCAGGTTGTTGGGTGGAGGAGTTACCCTCTGTGTTATGGAGCATCAACACTACACCTAACAGATCTACAGGGTACACGCCTTTCTTCATGGTATATGGAGCTGAAGCGGTCCTCCCTAGTGATATCCTTCATGATTCGCCGCCAGTGGCGGCTTATGTCGAAGCTGATAACGAAAAAGCACAGCAAGATGCATTAGACCGGCTGGATGAGGAACGGGACACGACAACAGCTCGATCGGCGATTTATCAGCAAGATCTACGCCGGTACCACAGTTGCCGGGTTAAAACCAGAACGTTTCAGGAAGGAGACCTGGTGCTCCGGCTCATCCAAGACCAGACAGACATGCACAAGTTATCCCCACCTTGGGAAGGACCCTTTGTGGTCAGCAAGAACCTGCACAACGAATCATACTACCTCGTCGACGTTCGAGAACATAAGGACTCACGTACGCCGGAGAAGGAGACTAGACGGCCGTGGAACATCGCTCTTCTTCGACCTTACTACACCTGAGCCATAGGCTCCGCTTTATGTACATATCTTTACAATGTATATATTATGATCAATATAATAAACCGGCGTCCCCGATAAAGCGGGGTATCAGCCGCCTTTTTTCATAAGAGTTTGTCACATGGGGGCTTCTGTGTGCAAAGGAGTCCCTATGGCCTCTTAAACCGGCGTTCATGTCAAAGGCCATCATAAGGGGACAGCTCTGGTTGCTTTGAAAAACCTCACATGATGATGAGGGGCAAAAGAGAGTTTGATGCCTAGCACAACTCAAACATAGGCCCCGACGAGCATAGCTCAAATGCTACCTGGGGGCTCCTGATGCAAAGCATCAACGAGTTGACAACCCTTGTAGTAGGCTATCAAGCCATGGCTTGGAAGCCTGGTGTATACACCTAAAACCCTGGATTAGCCTGCTTGCATTAAGTAAGTCACTCCGCCCAGGTAAAACTGGTACGACCCGTCGAACGTATACACAAGTCAATCTTTACAGACCCTGAACTTGGTAACATTAAATTGACGATCATCAAGTATTTACACAAGTCAATCTTTACAGACCCTGCACTTGGTAAAATTAACATTGATGATTTGGTTAAGGATTGAGGACCAACTTAACAGGCTTTGTAAAATGGTTAATGACAGTAGCCTGGCAGCTCATAAAAGCCTCAAATTTGGAGCCTGGCAGCTCGTAAAAAGCCTCGACTACATGGTCTTATTGCCCCAAAAAATTATTTTTTATTTTTTATAAAATTTTTATCTTCAAGGTCATTAGTGTCCATCCAAGTCCATTGATTCAGGGAGTGGATGACTATAAGTTGCCACTACACCTGCGTTTACAGAGCCTTAGTCTGGGTTACAAACACCAGTACTAACTACAGTTAAACCGGAGTTCATCATAACCCGGTTCGGTTTCATAATGAACCGATAAATAATCAAGGGAGTCATCAACACTTGCACCTTGGATCATTATATTTTCCTACCAGATTAAGGTTCATCGTGACACACTTAATCACAGGTATGATACATACTTTATACATAGTTCAATTTATAAACTTAGACCATGTGTTTGGGCATTATGACCCGTCCAGCGATAAACCGCCAGGACACTTTAAACATTGTTTTATGCAGAAGCAGGTAAAATAAACCGTCAAAGGCATTATATGCACGAAATAATTAAGAAGATGCCAACTGAAGCAATCTCATACAAAGGATAGTATGTGACAACATAAAGTATTTCAGCTATCATATTACAAGGCGCTGGAGAGCCCAAAACAATATCAGTTTTTGCCTCAACTGCTGGGACATAAAATTTAAACCGACACCGGCCTAGGGCTCTGCGTCAGCCTGATGTGAAGGTTGTGGATCAGCTTGCTCTGGTTCTTCGACGGTCTCTTCCTGTCACACCCTGCATTTTGTAACATGTTATTTGCATCAATGAAGCATGAAAATTTGGACCAGCAAATTTTTTGGCATCATTTGGCTTTTATTTGGAATTGAGTTTTCCTTCATGTGCTTTTCATGTGCTCATTAAAGTCAACTATTACCTCTTGTAGAATTCATCTCCATACCCAAAACTTCTGCCCAATGATCATACCAAGTGTTATATAATAGTATAGTATTTTCCTACAAATTAATTTGGCCAAAATATATTTTATAAATTTAGTATTCCAAAAACCCCTGAATTGAGGTTTGCACTGCAAGTGCTTGATTTAGGGTGAGAAAATTATTTCAAAAAGTATATTTGATACCTAGTAGTCATAGGACTCACAGAAACCACAAAAGTATAATTTTAAAAGTTATTTTCCTATTTTATTTAAAAGCTTTTTCTTAAAGCCACAAATGGTCTTTAATAGGGAAAAATTATTTAAGTGTTTCAAAAATATTTGCCAAAATTCAGGGAGACTCATAGGACATATATTGTCCATATATAAGAGTTTCAACACTTGGTCATGTTCAAAATAATGGGCTAATCCCTCCAAAACCCTTTATGGATATTTCAAGCTTTTGAAATATTTACAAAGGAAATATTCTCCAAAAATTCCAGGGAAATTCTATCATGTCATACATGACATATTTGATGATCTTGCCAAGTCCCATGCCTTGGGAAGCAAGAAAACATCATCAAAACCCTTCAAAACCATTCTGTCCATATTTGAAGTTTGAGCAACTTTACATTGCCAAACTTATCCAAATGCTCTCAAACTTGGTGCACATGCTAGAATGGCCTAATAAGGCATCTAGACCAAATGGCACAAGATTTGGAGTAGAGCAACTTGATCAGAATACCCCAAAACCCTTTCTGTTCAAATGCAAATTTGAACAACTTTACATTACCAACTTTTTACCTGGAGCTTCAAACTTTGTGGGCATGATCAATACCCCAAATGATGAAACTACACCAAGTGGTGCATCAAGGGGAGATGATTAGCTTGACTTAAACAAGATGAAGCCATTTCTGTTGATTTTTAGGGTTCGCCAAAGTTACATTGGCTAGTTTCTTCAAATGAGCCTAAATTTGGTGAAACACCCTATTTTCTTATAACATTCAATCCTGTTAACTGTCATGTCAAGTGGAGATCATTTTCTTGATCAAAACTTGATCAAACACCTTCTTCAATTTTACCAAAACTACCATCTTGGTTCCTTTTACTATTTACCTTGGCCTCAACTTTCTACCACAGCTTCATCTAGTTACTATCTACCTCCAGTAACTCCCCCATGTCCCCAGCTCCATGATTGAGGGGTGAAAACCCTAGTTCACCTTGCTGGACAACCAGAATTCACCAAGTTACCAGCTTCCTCTCTCTCTCCTTGATCATCCAGGGTATCCAATGCCACAGCTAGGTTGATTACATCACCCTAAACCCCCCAGACACGGCGGACACGCCCAGAGGGCCAATGGCATGCCATGGCATGCAATTAGGCCGCTCCAGAGCGCGCTACAGTGCGCCCCCGCACTGTAGCTTCGCCCAATCGCCTGCCCCCGACAGCCTCGAGCTCTCCCCTCGCGCCAGTCGATGCCCCTCGACGTCCGCGACCTCCCCCGGCGCTGTCCCCCTCCTCCTCCGCCCTCCAGTGGCCGTCTTCACACGCGCGCTGGCCGCCCGCAGCCTCCACACTTCGGCCTCACACGCGCACGCTGACTGGAAGCTTCCCCGCTCCTCCTCTCCCCTCTACTAGGCGTAGGACTCGTCCATGAGCCTCCCCGGCTCAATCACAGGCACCAGAACGGCATCTGGCCTCGCCCAGGACCTCGCCGGCACACGAGTCCACGGTGGACCGTGGGCTCGGCTATATAAGCGCCCCCGAGCCCTCTACTCTGCACCAACAGCTTCCCCTCACCCCCAGCACCACTCCAGCACCACTCACTCATCCCCGAAGAGCCCCAGTGCTCGGGATCGACCGGAGCTCCGCCGCGTCGGGCAGCCGGAGATCTCGCAGTACGAGCCTTCTCAGCTCCTCCTTTTGCTCGATTTGGAACCACCGCACCCCACTGATACTTTCCCCTCGCTTTTCCCTCTCTGTAGCTGTCGGAATCGGCCGGAGCAGCGACCTCCCGAAGCTCCTCCGCCGTCCCACCTCACCGCCGGCGAACCAGGCCTCCCCGGCGAGTCGCACCACCTCCACTACCTCCGCGACTCGCTGCTGAGTCCATCCCCGCCATCCGTTTGCCCCGCCGTGCCCGGATTCGCCGCCGGTGAGCTCGCCGTCGCCGTGGCCGTGAGGTTGAAGATGACAGGCGGGCCCCGCCTGTCATCCTCACCGCTCCCTCTCTCCCCTCGCAGCCGCTGACCGCTGGGCCCCGCCCGTCAGGTTTAAAACCCTGACGCGCGCGCGCTGGCGCCCGAGCGGCTGGGCTGGATGCCCTGGGCCGTGCACTATGGCCGCTCTGGCCCAGTGGCACAGGGCCATTTCTTTTTATTCTTTCTGTGATTAATTCAATTAATTTTACAGAAATGAATATTAGTCCAAATAAATTAATTCCAACTCCTAAAATCTTGTAATATTCCAACCTATTTAATGGTGTCACTTTCACACAAATCCATGAAGCTTTTCTGTTCTGTTCAAATTTAAATTCAAATTTGAGCATTAAAATTCCTGTTCTAAAATCCTTAGAATCCATTTTGCAACTCCAAAACTCCAACTAAGAATTTTCTCCATCTTAGTTTTCCCTCTAGTATTTAACAAAAATAAGTTGACATTTTTCTGAGCACTTTGATTTTTCTGTTTTTATTATGGTCTTATTTTCCCGTTGTTATTTTGCGACGATTAGATCCCGTATTTGACGAAGTTGCTGAAGAAGGAGAAGGAGAAGGATTTGAAGACTTTGAAGACCAAGCCAATCCAGGCAAGCAGCCCTTTGACCATGATACACTTGTTCTTCGGAACCCGTTTGTTTCTGATGCATGATGATAGAGTTACGGTGGTGACCTAGATGAATCACCACATGATGCATGCTTTTCTCATGAGCTTGCTATGTGCTAGATGTCATGCAAATGGTTAGTAGCGATGCTTAGTGATGCATGTGTGACATGAAACCTTTGTGGTTGTAATCTTTGCATAAACCTCATTGGGTGCCCCTAATGCCCGAGGGTGATGTTGAGTTAGGTCATCACTTGAGGAAGAAGTGATGTGCCGGTAAAATCTTGTGCATGGGTGAAATAATGGATTAGATTTATGTGTGACTACCGTCCCAACCAAACATGTGCAACCACTCTACCCCTTATGGGACGGGGCTTTATTGATTACTTAGGTCGATACTAGCATGGTGCCCGCATTACTAGTGACGGGAAGACTTGAGGTCTTTCCCGGGACGGGGTCGTGCTTGGATAGACGACCATGACTGTTTTTACAGGGCACCGGACACACCATTGGTCCCTTCGGGTACGCGTGACATTGAAATTAGGGAAAGTCTCGTGATCTATTGTTTGTACTCGAGGGCCGTGTACCAACGAGTGGACTCTATGTTAGTGTCATCTAAGGAAAGATAATGACCGGGTGCTTCCCCCGAGTACTTGAGGTACTGCGGGATTGTGGGTGACACGAAAGCTTCCCGGATCTTGTGGGTAAAGTGTGCAACCTCTGCAGAGTGTGAAACTATTCGTATAGCTGTGTCCACGGTCATGGACAGTTGGGTGGTGCTACTTAAACTATGTCCGGGATTTTACCACATCGGTGAATGTCTGTGTGTGTGATGAGTCAAGGTGGTGACTTGACTCGATGAGATGAATCATATTCATGTTGATATCGGTAACCTGTCTTCGAGGTTACATGAAGTCATTGATGCATATACTTGATGGTAGAATATTTATTCTAGCTCATAGCTAGATTGCTCATTGTTGTTCAATTGCATTGTTACTTTAAACCAAATCATAGGTTGCTTGCGAGTACATTCAAAGTACTCATTGGCTTGCCACTGGATATTTAATTGGCCAGGCATGGAGGAACAGGAATATGAGGAAGAGTTCTTTGGAGACGAACATGCAAACTAGGACGCTATCCCAGTCAGAATGCCTGTAGGGTTAAGGCAGATGGCATGGGTTCTACTTATCATCGAAGACTTCCGCTACTTGAGTTATTTGCCATTCAGCCCGTGAGGCTTTATCTATGTAAGACTTGGCCATAATGGCCATAATTTGTATAAGACGATATGTATGGATGTAAGACTCTTGTTATTCAGCTTCTCTGTGTTCAGTGAGCATTGATCTCTGGGATCACTATACACGTGCATTCGGTGATCTCGACTTCTAAGTCGGGGTCCCCACAGAGCTGGTATCAGAGCCATCCTGATTGTAGGAAGCCTTAGTTAGCATGGGCGTTAGTTAGATGAGACCCCTTTTCAAAAACCTTCTGAACCTCTCTTCTTTTCTAAACCTGAGATTTCATCAGCTTATTAACCCCTCCTATTCAACCTTTGTAGATGGCCGCTGTACCTGAAGAGCACCTGACCACTTGGTTTCCCTTGCTTCTCGAGGATAGCCTCCAGGAGTGCCAGTTCCACCGAGCGCCCATCCTCACCTACCTTGAGCATTGGGTTAGCGACACTGAGGTGGAATACCACGTGGAAGTGATCGTGAAGGCAAACGGTCCTCCCACAAGGATGTTCTTCGAGGGACCCCAGATGGAAACACTACCTCTCGCTGTCGAGGCTGCTGCGCTCAAGGCACTAACCCATCTCCGCGAGCTTCTTCCGGAGATGGCAGCCAAGATGACAACCTGCTTCTTACCTTACCGGAAGGAAGGTGAAGATGAAAGCAGCGCACTAGCCCCTCCACTGAAGGAAGGACTCTCGCTTTGGTTCCAGACCTACTTCAGTCTATCTGCTGACAGCTTGGCACAAGACTTGGCCTCGGAATCAATGAAGCTCCGAGAAGAACTTCACAAGACCAAGGCACTTCTTCGTCGAGCTCAATAGAAGACAAATAGGATCAAGAAAGAAGGCGCACCTTCCGGACAGTCCGCTATCGCATACCGAGGCGGAAGGCCCTCCGGAGATGTATCTTCCAAGGATGCAGAACCACCTCGGCGACGCCGGATGACGGCAAGGGAATATCGCAAGCTTTTCCCTGCACCACCGACGAAGCACCGTCGTATCCAACTCCTCCACTCCCCCACACCCTCAAGTGACAATGGGGCCCAGACAGATGAAGACAAGGAGGAAGACCCAGAAGAGCCGGAATACGCGACCGAGCATTCCGCCACTTAGGCATTATTCGCTACTCGGATATGCCAGTTGTGACCTCTACGGTAGGATAGGTCGTGTAACCTCTATGCGCAGTCGAGTCCTTGTATGGTTCATATGAAACCATCTAGTGTTTGCTTTTGTCATGTTTGGATGTATGTCGTATTCTTCCTTCGGGAATGTGTAAACGACTGCATCACCCGTTTGGATTTTTAATGAATGTGTTTTGGCCTTTCGGCCCTTGCATGATTTGATTAGTGTAACACCCACCCCCTTACTAGGCACCCATCTATCTTGCTTTCCCTCTTCCAAGTCATGAGACCTTTTACCGCTCCAACAGGATGCCTGTTGTAACTCGTACTGGTACCTCTACCCAGCAGCCTGAAGCCGGAGCATCCGCTCAGTCAGAGGCAGGCCACGACCAAACCAACGACCAAGCTCCACCACCACCACCTCCTTCGAACATGGACATGGATCAGCTTCTCCAAGCTTTCCAAGAGGAACGCCAAGCCAACACTGCAGCCCTTCAGCTGATTGCTCAAGCTGTCACCAACAACCGCCAGCTGGCGGGGAATGGCAATGGATGTTCCACGTTGGCAGAGTTCAAGAATCATGCACCGCCAACCTTTATCGAGACCGCTGAACCCCTGGATGCAGACGACTGGGTCCGCACCATTGAGGACATACTGGAACTAGTCGGATGCACCGAAGACCGCGAGAAGGTGGCTTATGCAGCCCGCTGCCTCGGGGGGACTGCTAGAGCTTGGTGGGATGGATTCAAGGTCATGCATGCTGAACAAGAAATCACTTGGGTCAACTTCAAGGCAGAATTCCGCAAAGCCCACATTCCTTCCGGAATCATGGCTATCAAAAAGCGTGAGTTCCGAGCCCTAAAGCAAGGAAGTGGCACTGTCAAGGAGTACATGCAGAAGTTCAGTGTTCTGTCAAGGTATGCCCCTGAAGATGTCAGCACTGATGCTGCAAAAAGGGAGCGCTTAATGGAAGGCCTCAATCAGACTCTGCAATACTCGCTTGTTGTGTGCGACTGCCCAACCTTCCCTGACCTGGTGAACAAAGCACTCATGCTTGAAGACAAGCGGCGTGCTTTGGAAGACACTCGCAAGCGCAAGATGGTCAGCAAGGGAAGTTCCAGCAACTAGAAGCCTCGTCCGTGGCAGTCAGCCCCGGCCAAGCCAACCTATCAGCAAGCAAGAGCTCCTGCACCTCGCACCAACTATCAGCCTCAGCAGTATGCCAACCCAAGGCCAGCTTTCAACCCCAATACCAGTGGTGGCAACAGGATCAACAATCCAAACCAAGTCTATTGCTTTGGATGTGGTCAGTCAGGACACATCTCAAGGGTGTGCCCCAACAAGAAGCCTGATGCCCTGCGCCCCAATGCGCAGAACCAAGGACAAGGCCGTGGGATGCCACCACGAAACCCAGCTCCTCGCAACCCGCCTAACCATGGGAAGGGGCGTGTGAATCACGTCACTGCTGAAGAAGCCCAGGAAGACCCGGACGTTGTGCTGGGTACGTTCCTTGTCAACTCAGCACCTGCAACTGTCTTGTTTGATTCTGGAGCAACACATTCATTTGTCACTCAAAGATTTGCATTAAAAAGTGGCATGACCCCTACACCCCTGAATAACCCTATGGTGGTACAAACCCCCGAAGCAGAGATGAGAGCCAAGATAGGCTATAAGGGAGTCAGTATTACCATTAACGGTGTAGATTTCCTAGCAGACCTCATTGTCCTGAGATCACAAGGCTTGGATGTGATCCTAGGCATGAATTGGCTCAGCAAGCACCAAGGCTTGTTAGACTGTGCCAATCGGACAGTCACTGTGACCAATGACCAAGGAGTCAAAGTCAAGTTTGCTTCCAACTCCTCTTCCGCTCAAGCCGTTCAAGTCAACTGTCTATCTGAAGTTGGGCTAGAGCAAGTACCGGTGGTATGCGAATATCCTGATGTCTTTCTGGATGAACTACCGGGAATGCCCCCTGACCGTGACATTGAGTTCATCATCGAGATCGTGCCCGGAGCAGGTCCCATCTATAAGAAGCCTTATAGAATGGGGACGGAAGAATTAGCCGAGTTGAAGAAGTAGCTGGAAGAGCAGCTGAGGAAGGGATTTATCCGCCCAAGTGCCTCCCCTTGGGGATCACCTGTTCTGTTTGTGGCAAAGAGAGACGGTACCATCCGCTTATGCATTGACTACCATTCCATCAATGAAGTTACAATCAAGAACAAGTACCCACTTCCCAAGATCGAAGATCTGTTTGATCAGCTCAGCGGAGCCAGGGTGTTCTCCAAGATCGACCTCAGATCTGGGTACTACCAACTGAAGATCAGACCCCAAGATATTCCGAAGACGGCATTCGTAACTAGATATGGCCTGTAAGAGTGCACGGTCATGTCCTTTGGGTTAACCAATGCCCCAGCTTACTTCATGTATCTCATGAATAAAGTCTTCATGGAATATTTGGACAAGTTCGTTGTTGTCTTCATCGATGACATCCTTGTCTTCTCGAAGACAGAGGAAGAACACGACCAACATTTGAGGATGGTCCTAGACAAGCTTCGGGAGCACCAACTTTATGCCAAATTCAGCAAGTGCGAGTTCTGGCTGCATAAAGTTGGATTCTTAGGTCATGTCTTGACCGAGGAAAGATTATCAGTTGATCCCGCAAAGATCGAAGCTGTGACCCAATGGCAATCTCCAACAACTGTCAAGGAAGTTAGAAGCTTCCTCGGACTTGCGGGCTACTACCGCAAATTCGTGGAAGGATTCTCTAGCATTGCCCGGCCAATGACTCAGCTCCTCAAGAAGGACAAGAAGTTCGAGTGGACGCCAAAATGCAAAGAGAGCTTCCAAGAGCTCAAGAAGAGATTGACCACCGCCCCAGTTCTGGCAACACCTGATATTCACAAGGACTTCGTGATATATTGTGATGCCTCTCGAACCGGATTAGGAAGTGTTCTGATACAAGAAGGCCGAGTCATAGCATACCTCTCCAGGAAGCTACGACCTCATGAGGAGAACTATGCTACTCACGATCTTGAGTTAGCAGCAGTGGTTCATTCCTTGAAGACATGGCGGCATTAACTCCTAGGGAAACGGTGTGAGATATACACAGACCACAAAAGTATGAAGTACATTTTCACCCAAAAGGAATTGAACATGAGGCAGCGAAGATGGTTGGAACTCATCAAAGACTATGACCTCAGTCTTCAATATCACCCCGGGAAGGCTAACGTGGTGGCCGATGCCTTAAGCAGGAAGGCTTGCTCTTTGAATGCCATTATTCAAGAAAGGCAGCCAGCCTTGTTTAAGGAACTCGAACAATTCAGTTTGGAATTGGTCACCCCTGGATTTCTGGATCATTTGGAAGTCAGACCGACCCTGATGGATGAAGTCAAGAAGGCACAAGGTGGTCATGCAAGCATCGAGGGAATCAAGAAGAAGATGAAGCTAGGCAAGGCCCCAGGATTCTCTGAAGACGAGCACGGGATTGTTTGGTACAAAGGCCGCATCTGCGTACCAAACAAGATGGAGCTGAAGAACCTGATCCTGCAAGAAGCCCACGACACTCCGTATTCCATCCACCCCGGAGGAACCAAGATGTATCAAGACTTGAAGGCAAGATTCTGGTGGCACGGGATGAAAAGAGAGATTGCAACCTATGTTGCAAAGTGTGATGTGTGCCAAAGGGTCAAGGCTGAATATCAGCGACCCGCTGGATTGCTTCAACCGCTCAAGGTTCCTGAGTGGAAGTGGGATAAAGTCAGAATGGACTTCATCGCTGGATTACAAAGGTCAAATAGAGGACATGACTCCATCTGGGTCATAGTCGACCATTTGACCAAGGTGGCCCATTTCATTCCTGTCAAGACTACTTATGATGGCAACCGGCTGGCAGCTCTCTAAATCGACAGAATCGTAAGCCATCACGGCGTTCCCAAGGAGATTGTGTTAGATCGAGGAACCCAGTTCACCTCAAGGTTCTGGAAGAAGTTCCAAGAAGCCTTGGGAACCAAATTGTCTTTCAGCATAGCTTTCCACCCACAGACCGGAGGTCAGACAGAACGAGTAAATCAAATTCTCGAAGACATGCTCCGAGCCTGTGTCTTGGCATATGGAGCCAAGTGGGAAGATTGTCTCCCTTTTGCCGAGTTCTCCTATAACAACAGTTATCAGTCGAGCCTTCAGATGGCACCATTTGAGGTGTTGTACGGACGCATATGTCGCACACCCCTCAACTGGTCGGAGACTGGAGAAGGGCTAGTGTTTGGACCGGATATTCTCCGCGCAGTAGAAGAGCAAGTCCAACTAGTCAGAGAACGTTTGAAGGCAGCCAAGTCAAGGCAGAAGAGCTATGCTGACACTCACCGTCGGGACATGAGCTTCCATGTCGGGGACCATGTGTACCTGCGGGTAACTCCTCTCAAGGGAACCAAGCGTTTCCACGTCAAGGGGAAGCTCGCACCAAGGTTCATTGGACCCTTTGAGATCACTGCACGACGAGGAGAAGTGCTTACCAGTTGGAGCTACCACCTGAGCTATCCGATGTGCACAACGTATTCCACGTGTCACAACTCCGGAAATGCCTCCAAGTTCCGAACAAGCCTGATCTCTACAAGGATGTTGATCACCAAGCCATTGATCTCCAGCCTGATTTGACCTACCGCGAGAAGCCCATTCGCATTCTGGATGAAGCAGAATGACGGACGCGAAGCCGTACCATCAAGTACTTCAAGGTCCAGTGGAGCAACCACACCGAAGAAGAAGCAACATGGGAACGTGAAGACTATCTTAGATCCGAGTTTCCCGATCTCTTTTCAGACCTAGTTTAGGAATCTCGGGGACGAGATTCTTGTAAGGGGGGTAGGTCTGTCACACCCTGCATTTTGTAACATGTTATTTGCATCAACGAAGCATGAAAATTTGGACCAGCAATTTTTTTTGGCATCATTTGGCTTTTATTTGGAATTGAGTTTTTCTTCATGTGCTTTTCATGTGCTCATTAAAGTCAACTATTACCTCTTGTGGAATTCATCTCCATACCCAAAACTTCTGCCCAATGATCATACCAAGTGTTATATAACAGTATAGTACTCCCTCCGTCTCAAAATAAGTGACGCAAAAGTGACTCAACTTTGTACTAAAGTTAGTACAAAGTTGAGTCACTTTTGCGTCACTTATTTCGGGACGGAGGGAGTATTTTCCTACAAAATTAATTTGGCCAAAATATATTTTATAAATTTAGTATTCCAAAAACCCCTGAATTGAGGTTTGCACTGCAAGTTCTTGATTTAGGGTGAGAAAATTATTTCAAAAAGTATATTTGATACCTAGTAGTCATAGGACTCACAGAAACCACAAAAGTATAATTTTAAAAGTTATTTTCCTATTTTATTTAAAAGCTTTTTCTTAAGGCCAGAAATGGTCTGTAATAGGGAAAAATTATTTAAGTGTTTCAAAAATATTTGCCAAAATCCAGGGAGACTCATAGGACATATATTGTCCATATATAAGAGTTTCAACACTTGGTCATGTTCAAAATAATGGGCTAATCCCTCCAAAACACTTTATGGATATTTCAAGCTTTTGAAATATTTACAAAGGAAATATTCTCCAAAAATTCCAAGGAAATTCTATCATGTCATACGTGACATATTTGATGATCTTGCCAAGTCCCATGCCTTGGGAAGCAAGAAAACATCATCAAAACCCTTCAAAACCATTCTGTCCATATTTGAAGTTTGAGCAACTTTACATTGCCAAACTTATCCAAATGCTCTCAAACTTGGTGCACATGCTAGAATGGCTTAATAAGGAATCTAGACCAAATGGCACAAGATTTGGAGTAGAGCAACTTGATCAGAATACCCCAAAACCCTTTCTGTTCAAATGCAAATTTGAACAACTTTACACTACCAACTTTTTACCTGGAGCTTCAAACTTTGTGGGCATGATCAATACCCCAAATGATGAAACTACACAAGTGGTGCATCAAGGGGAGATGATTAGCTTGACTTAAACAAGATGAAGCCATTTCTGTTGATTTCTAGGGTTCACCAAAGTTACATTGGCTAGTTTCCTCAAATGAGCCCAAATTTGGTGAAACACCCTATTTTCTTATAACATTCAATCCTGTTAAGTGTCATGGCAAGTGGAGATCATTTGCTTGATCAAAGCTTGATCAAACACCTTCTGCAATTTTACCAAAACTACCATCTTGGCCCCTTTTACTATTTACCTTGGCTTCAACTTTCTACCACAGCTTCATCTAGTTACTATCTACCTCCAGTAACTCCCCCATGTCCCCAGCTCCATGATTGAGGGGTGAAAACCCTAGTTCACCTTGCTGGACAACCAAAATTCACCAAGTTACCAGCTTCCTCTCTCTCTCCTTGATCATCCAGGGTATCCAATGCCACAGCTGGGTTGATTACATCACCCTAAACCCCCCAGACACGGCGGACACACCCAGAGGGCCAATGGCATGCCATGGCATGCAATTAGGCCGCTCCAGAGCGCGCTACAGTGCGCCCCCGCACTGTAGCTTCGCCCAATCGTCTGCCCCCGATAGCCTCGAGCTCTCCCCTCGCGCCAGTCGACGCCCCTCGACGTCCGCGACCTCCCCCGGCGCTGTCCCCCTCCTCCTCCGCCCTCCAGTGGCCGTCTTCACACGCGCGCTGGCCGCTCACAGCCTCCACTCTTCGGCCTCACACGCGCGCGCTGACTGGAAGCTTCCCCGCTCCTCCTCTCCCATCTACTAGGCGTAGGACTCGTCCATGAGCCTCCCCGGCTCAATCACAGGCACTAGAACGGCCTCTGGCCTCGCCCAGGACCTCGCCGGCGCACGAGTCCACGATGGACCGTGGGCTCGGCTATATAAGCGCCCCCGAGCCTTCTACTCTGCACCAACAGCTTCCCCTCACCCCCAGCAACACTCCAGCACCACTCACTCATCCCCGAAGAGCCCTAGTGCTCGGGATCGACCGGAGCTCCGCCGCGTCGGGCAGCCGGAGATCTCGCAGTACGAGCCCTCTCAGCTCCTCCTTTTGCTCGATTTGGAACCATCGCACCCCACTGATACTTTCCCCTCGCTTTTCCCTCTCTGTAGCTGTCGGAATCGGCCGGAGCAGCGACCTCCCGAAGCTCCTCTGCCGTCCCACCTCGCCGCCGGCGAACCAGGCCTCCCCGGCGAGTCGCACCACCTCCGCTACCTCCGCGACTCGCTGCTGAGTCTATCCCTGCCATCCGTTTGCCCCGCCGTGCCCGGATTCGCCGCTGGTGAGCTCGCCGTCGCCGTGGCCGTGAGGTTGAAGCCCCGCCTGTCATCCTCACCCCTCCCTCTCTCCCCTCGCAGCCGCTGACCGCTGGGCCCCGCCCGTCAGGTTTAAAACCCTAACGCGCGCGCGCTGGCGCCCGAGCGGCTGGGCAGGATGCCCTGGGCCGTGCACTGTGGCCGCTCTGGCCTAGTGGCATAGGGCCATTTCTTTTTATTCTTTCTGTGATTAATTCAATTAATTTTACAGAAATGAATATTAGTCCAAATAAATTATTACCAACTCCTAAAATCTTGTAATATTCCAACCTATTTAATGGTGTCACTTTCACACAAATCCATGAAGCTTTTCTGTTCTGTTCAAATTTAAAATCAAATTTGAGCATTAAAACTCCTGTTCTAAAATCCTTAGAATCCATTCTGCAACTCCAAAACTCCAACTTAGAATTTTCTCCATCTTAGTTTTCCCTCTAGTATTTAACAAAAATGAGTTGACATTTTTCTGAGCACTTTGATTTTTCTGTTTTTATTATGGTCTTATTTTCCCGTTGTTATTTTGCGACGATTAGATCCCGTATTTGACGAAGTTGCTGAAGAAGGAGAAGGAGAAGGATTTGAAGACTTTGAAGACCAAGCCAATCCAGGCAAGCAGCCCTTTGACCATGATACACTTGTTCTTCGGAACCCGTTTGTTTCCGATGCATGATGATAGATTTACGGTGGTGACCTAGATGAATCACCACATGATGCATGCTTTGCTCATGATCTTGCTATGTTCTAGATGTCATGCAAATGGTTAGTAGTGATGCTTAGTGATGCATGTGTGACATGAAACCTTTGTGGTTGTAATCTTTGCATAAACCCCATCGGGTGCCCCTAATGCCCGAGGGTGATGTTGAGTTAGGTCATCACTTGAGGAAGAAGTGATGTGCCGGTAAAATCTTGTGCATGGGTGAAATAATGGATTAGATTTATGTGTGACTACCGTCCCAACCAAACATGTGCAACCACTCTACCCCTTATGGGACGGGGCTTTATTGATTACTTAGGTCGATACTAGCATGGTGCCCGCATTACTAGTGACGGGAAGACTTGAGGTCTTTCCCGGGACGGGGTCATGCTTGGATAGACGACCATGACTGTTTTTACAGGGCACCAGACACACCGTTGGTCCCTTCGGGTACGCGTGACATTGAAATTAGGGCAAGTCCCGTGATCTATTGTTTGTACTCGAGGGCCGTGTACCAGCGAGTGGACTCTATGTTAGTGTCGTCTAAGAAAAGATAATGACCGGGTGCTTCCCCCGAGTACTTGAGGTACGGCGGGATCGTGGGTGACACAAAAGCTTCCCGGATCTTGTGGGTAAAGTGCGCAACCTCTGCAGAGTGTGAAACTATTCGTATAGCCGTGTCCACGATCATGGACAGTTGGGTGGTGCTACTTAAACTATGTCCAGAATTTTACCACATCGGTGAATGTATGTGTGTGTGATGAGTCAAGGTGGTGACTTGACTCGATGAGATGAATCATATTCATGTTGATATCGGTAACCTGTCTTCGGGTTACGTGAAGTCATTGATGCATATACTTGATGGTAGAATATTTATTCTAGCTCATAGCTAGATTGCTCATTGTTGTTCAATTGCATTGTTACTTTAAACCAAATCATGGGTTGCTTGCGAGTACATTCAAAGTACTCATTGGCTTGCCACTGGTTATTTAATTGGCCAGGCATGGAGGAACAGGAATATGAGGAAGAGTTCTTTGGAGACGAACATGCGAACTAGGACGCTATCCTAGTCAGAATGCCTGTAGGGTTAAGGCAGATGGCATGGGTTCTACCTATCATCGAAGACTTCCGCTACTTGAGTTATTTGCCATTCAGCCCGTGAGGCTTTATCTATGTAAGACTTGTCCATAATGGCCATAATTTGTGTAAGACGATATGTATGGATGTAAGACTCTTGTTATTCAGCTTCTGTGTGTTCAGTGAGCATTGATCTCTGGGATCACTGTACACGTGCATTCGGTGATCTCGACTTCTAAGTCGGGGTCCCCACACTTCCAGCTGTTGGAAGTCAGTAGTTGTCCAATCAATCTTGGTCAGCGCGCGGAAATAAACTTCATCATTCACAAGGTCGGACGTATCAATTTCAGGAGCAAAAGTGTGCTTACGGACGGGCGGAATAAGATTTTCAATTTCATAAGCCGAAAGCTCGGCCCGCACGTTCTCAGCATCATATCCCGGATGATATCGAGACAGATCAACCTCATCAATTTATTTGCTAGCCAAAGGCCGCATTTCCTTGGTTAACGCACGTAAGTCATCGTTGGAGAAGGCTGATCCGTCTTCCTTCATGCTTGGGTAGCCGTTCATCGCCTCTGCCGGATCAAAATCAGGCACCCAAGCTTTTGCTCGAGTTAAAGCCATCAGAGCACCCGCCCTTGCAGACGACCTCTTAAGCTCCACGAGGCGGGCAGGTAGAATGGATAGTTTTTCCAAAGTACCCTTGATAGTTGCGGGAACCAGTTTGTTGTGTGAGGCAGCACAGACTATCCTCTAGGCACCTGAATATAATTGTTCTATCAGAGTATACGCGGCCTTCAATTTCCTTCGCATATCATCACCAAGATGAGCAATGCGTCTTCCTGCATTAAAAAAATATGAGTTAAATCGGAACGGTACAGGACCGCAATGTTTAGGGCTATGTTAATAGTACTTACCAAAGATGGCAGTCGTCATAGCATTTACCTGCTGCTTTAATCCGGACAATTCCTCTGTCACCGGATTAACAGCAGCCTCTGCATCAATGGCCCTCTTTTCCAAGGTAGATTTCTCAGCATCCCAGTCTGACCGCTCTTTTTCAAAGTCTTTCTTCAGCTTTTCTATGCTTGCTAAAGCAAGTGTCAGCTCATCATTGACTTTGATAGCAGCAGTTTCTTGGAACTTTAAAGTATCCCGGAGCTCGGTCACTTCAGAGGTTTTCCGGTTCAAGTCAGTCTGCCAAGAGGAAAGCACATTATATATTCATGAGACATTTCAGTCAAGTCCCAAGAACATAACAAGTTATGCACTTGACACTTGGGGGCTAATGTGTATTTGCAGCTAAACAGACCTTTTTTCAGTCAAGTCCCAAGCACATAACAAGTTATATACTTGGCACTTGGGGGCTAATGTGACATTATTCCGAACATAGTTCAAGTTGAAGTCCCGGTTCATCCTAAAGGATTAAACCGGCCCTTGAGGACTACACATGTGCAAAACAAACTGTCTACTGGATCTACTAAAGTCCCAGTTCACCCTAAAAGGCTAAACCGGCACTTGGGGGGATACGATGGAGTAAGGATAAAGTTACAAGATACAAGCAGAAATAGAGGACAGGTCAAAGGCAGAGAGGTTACCTCATAGCGCTCCTTCATCAAATTTACCAATCCAGCTTCATGATCACGGCTGGTGTACAGCCGGTTTAGATAGCCGGAATGGAGTTCTTGGGCGTTGAGCTGAGCGTAGCTGGACAGATCAGTAATCCACTTGCCTTTGTCCTTGCTGAGAACTTCATCCTTGGCAGTATGCTTGGACAAAGCGACAGGCTCACCAGGAGCAGTAAAGCCGGTCCCAGTGATTCAACTTCTTCAGTTGAAGCGGCCGCGCGCTTAGCTGGGCTTGCAGGAGTAGGGCTGGCTCGAATGGGATCGACCGGTTCATTATCATCATCCATTGGAATATTTGCTGGCTCGACAAATATTTCATGATCCATGGGAATAGGATCATCATTCAAGGCATCAATGGGTTCTTCAGTATGTTCTGGATCCTTGGCCGATTCAAGAATCACATCATCGCATGTCGGCTTATTTAGTTTGGCCTTTTTGTTAGGCTTGGGTTTATTGCAAAAGTTAAAGACAACGAAAATTAGAAGAGTCAAGACAAAAGATAAACCGGACAAAGTGAAAAACAGCTTTCCCATGAACAGTCTTGAGGGGAGGAACTGAGTGGCTGTTGATTCGCCAGAAGATGAATGAGGAGTTTCCTGATAATTTGAATCAGACGGATTAAGGGGTTGTCGAATAAGACCTGCTTTGGGGTAAAGAGCATCTGGAGTGGGTAAAACCTCGGAACGACGCCTCCGAGCTGGAGTGTGCGGTAATCCGGTGGATTCAATAGCGTGACCAATGTGACGAGTGCTGCGGCGAGCTTCATGTTGCTATTTCTTCAAAAGAAAGTTTGAATCCAAATAAGCGAAAGGATGAGAAAACTGTACTTTTCGGCTTGTCCGACGAATTTTTGGTAGTGGCAGCGGTTCTGAACCGGAAGAAAGAGTAATTACCTCAACATCGTCCGCTTTACTGCCTTCAGCGTGTCCCTGGGAACAATCATTGTTAATAAAAATGCAAGATAAAGAAAAGACAAGGAAGTCAAAAGAATCAGGTGGTACCTCGGAGGCTGGTTCATCTTCTTTCGGATTGGATCCAGATGCGGCAGTGTTCTTCTTCTTGACGGTTTTCTTGACAGCTTTGGTTTTTTGGCGAGGCGCCTTCGCCGGTTTATCCTGGGCCTTCCTTTTCTAGAAAGGATCATTGCCCTATTGAAAGAAATAAAGACACTTCAAGACAAGAGTTGCAGACGGATTGAAACAAAGCAAAGCAATAGGAAAGAGATTTTTACCGATGGTGGTTTGTTGGTCACACAGAAGGGTGCCAAGCCGGTCTGACTGCAAGCTTCGATAGGTTCATTTAGCAGCCTTTTAACAGAGTCATTGACCTCAGTTTCTGATAGCACTACCTCGGTATGGCGCAAGGGATCTTTTGGATTCCTAGTATATTCACACATTAAACCAGAACGCCGGCTTAGCGGGAGAATACTCCAAGAAATCCAGCAACGGACGAAGTCAACACCCGTTAGACCATTGTCCACTTGTAATGCCCAGGATGGAGTTATACCTCCTACGTGTCGAGGCACGACTTAAAGGCATAAGTCCATCCTAGAATGATCTCAAGTTTGGTAATCTTTGCACAACTCATGTAAAAGAGGGATAGTAAACTGAAAATAGTTGGCTTACAATCGCCACGTCACAGAATAACAGTACAAGTCTCAAACATCATACATTAAGATCACTACAACCCTCTAAGGGCAAAACCAAATGTCAAAGTACCAAACTCAGATAAATAAAACAACCACAGGCGGATCGAATCCTAGTAAGAGTCTCCACTACTGATCGTCCGGGTAGCGCACGTAGTAACGACTACGCTCCTCATCGTACTCCCAATCCAGCTCGGTGCCATCACCCGGATAGCTCACAGCTGGACCTGCATCTGGTGTGTGAAGTAACTGTGAGCCACAGAGGACTCAGCAATCCCGTTCCCGGGTAACAGAACTATTTAAGCCTTTAGGTGAGGGAAAGGCTGAAGAAAGAACAAGTCTGCAGCAGCAACTAGCATCTAACTTACGCAAGTGAGAGCGAGAAGAGAAGGCAACGCGAGAAGTGATCACGAAGTGATCCTAGCTACAGCTCACAAACATAACCCCTCCGTGTTCAACTCCCGAATCCCGATTCGGAAATTGACAGTCACGGAACACACGCTGGTAGTGTATTAGTATCATTGTGTCAAGTTTTCTACAACCGGAATTAACAAGCTCCCATCTGCCACATAACCGCGGGCACGGCTTTCGAAAGTTCAAACCCTGCAGGGGTGTTCCAACTTGACCCATTACAAGCCCACGATCCGCGGAGTCGCAACTCCAAAGTGGGAAGACCCGAGTATCCTCGGAATCCCGTGCTCAAGATATACCGAGCTAAGGTAAGGCTAATCCAGCAAATCCTCCCGGCGTGTCGACACCCTGATAGTAGCCGCGCGTATCTAGGTCTCAGGACACGACCGGATGGGCGATTCTACAGGTTTTTACCAAACCTCGAGTTTCCTTGAGGTGGCCCCGCAGACTCCCCGTTTCGGACCAACACTCATGTGGAGCACTGGCCCGGGGTTGTTGATTAAGAAAAAGGGTTTATAACTCCCTATGCAAGTTTAGTTTGTTATTAGGCAAATAGTACCAATGTTGGGATTTGCTGGAAAAGACTTAGCACTTAGCGGTTTATCGAGGGGGTCCCATACACCCCAACCGTGTTAGGAACGCATAATCAAGGAACATAAAACCGGCTTATACGGATCCTAACGGCATGAGTGGAACAAATCACCAAGCAAAAGGCTTAGCCTTCCACCCTTGCCAATATATAGGTGATTTCAGTTTAAGCATTTATATAGTGTGATATAACCCAACCAAACTTCAACATGGAGCAAGCATCTTCACTTCACCTGCAACTAGCAACGCTATAAGAAGGGCTGAGCGAAGCGTACTTAGCCAAGCAACGGTTTGCATAGGTAGGGTGGTTAAACATGGCAATTGGTTACAAGTAGGAGGCTGACAAGAAGAACATGGGCATCGAGGCAAAACTATAGATCGAGACTACTAGCAATAGGCAAAGATAGTAAAGTTATCGGGGTTCGGTCATCTTGCCTGAAGAGAAGACGTTCGGATCGAAAGAAGGGTCCTCGTGCTCAAACTCGTTGGAAACCTCGTGCTCAACCTCGTTGGAAAACTCGTGCTCAACTTCCGGCTCTAAACAAGTCAAACACACCAAGCACCAATCAACACGATGCAATGCGCACTCGAAAAACATGAATGCATGACGGATGCACTAAAGATGCACATGGAGCACGGAAAACATCACTCAAGCAAAACACCTCAAAACAAGATAACAAGCTGATATTATTAATCTACACAGAAAATCACCCAAGTTTGATATAAGATTCGCTGAAATCGGAGTTACGGGCTAAAAGTTATGCCCGAAACAAGATTTGAGCGAAAACTGCAAATTACAGCAACATGGCATCTTTGGAGCTCAAAATAATTAATCTACAGCACCCAAAAAGCATGGTAAAGGACTTGAACACAAACTAGATATAATGTACAGCAACTAGGTCCAAAGTGCGCCCCCAACGGAGTCACGGATCAATAGCAATGATCTTGGACATATTGAACTTTGAAATAAAATTCTGGCAGCAGAATTTTATTGAAAGTTTGGAGCAAAAGATAAACATGCTACAGCCACTCAAATGGACATGTGAGGACATGAATGGAAATACAACAATATATACTTCAAGGAACAATCAAAATCCACCCCAAAACTATCATGCTTTGTCCTACAACATCACACGAACATGGCATCGGAACGTTACAGATTTCAGACTTACTGAAATTTCACTAAGTCCTAAAACAGCAACATCATCATAGCATCAAAAAGAGCATGTTTAAGCCACCTCGAAACTAAACATGGCAAAGGGTAAGCACCTCAACAAAATACATATGAAGGTGATCCCGAAACACACAAGCATGCATCATTGTGGTGAACACACCGATTACAACGAGCTCAACAAGATGGCATTTCAAAACAAGTGAAAACACAACATGTGAACATGGCACTTTGCAACGATGATAACAAGGCAACAATAAATCTACCATGCAACCTATCACGCACAACACGTAGTTCGTGACGAGATGAACACGTGGACATGTCATTTGCATCGTTTGGACAAACGAGCTAAAAGATATCACATGTCAAAGGTGGCATGAAAATAACTCATAACAGTAGTTTATATCCTGATACACTCTTGCAACAGCAAAACAAGTGTCAAGATGACATCTAACATGCATGACTACAACAGGTAAAACGTAGAGGGCATCTCCACGAACATCTGGACATGCTACACGCGCAAAACGGAGCAGCAGGTAAAAAGTTAGAGCAGGTCAAACTTGGCATTTCAGAACAGGAACAAAAGGACTTAGGGAAAAAAATTAGGTCAACCTCAGGGATCTGGATCTGAGGATGAACAGTGCGGGTTCGGCCCGGATGAACAGTACGAGGCCCGGTAGGAGGAACAGTGGCGATGCGGCGCTGCGCGGCCCAGTCGGCGGAGAGGGAGGCCCGTGGCGGCGGCGACTCGGTGGCCCGCAGGGGCGCGGCCCAGCCGGGGCGGCGCGGCCGGCTGGCGGTGGCGGGCCAGGCGAACGGCCTGGGGTGGCGAAGTGGGGAGGCCCAGCTGGCCCTGGCCTGGCGAGGCGAGGACGCGGGAGCGGGCCGGCGGCGCGCGACGCGGAAGGCCCGGCGCGGTGGCGAAGTCCAGCGGGATCGCGGCGATGTGGGGACCGGGCCGCGTCGAGCGACGGCGCGCTGGCCCGATGCGGTCGGCGCCTGGGCCAGCTGGCGAGCGGCGAAACGGCGAAGCGGGGCTCGGTGCGGTCGAACCGGCCGCGCGGTCGAAGGATCGATCGGAGAGGAAAACGAGGCGTTGACCTCGAACGACGAGGCGCTGCCCGATCCGAACGTAGCGGCGGCGGCTGGCTGCTGGAAAGATTTTTTTGGGGATCCGGAAGGATTGGATCTGAGAAGATTTTCGGATCTAAGTAAAATGGGAAAAAAAATAAAAAGAGGGGGGAGAGGAGGAAGAAGAAGGGGACATGCCAAATAGACTAGGGGTCTATAAGTAGCAGTAATTTAGGGTTAGGGGGAGATTAGGGGCGCTAGGAGCCCTCCGATCGTGATCCAACGGATCCGATCGCGGGGATGATTTAAAAGGCCTAGACGGAGATAAAAGAGAGCAGCAGGGGTATTTCCGGGACACGAAGTGAAGGCACATCGGACCCACACGGACAACGGAAGGAAAAGTCAACGGAGTCCAAACGAGACGAGATTTGAGAGGCGGGTTGCACACAACAAAACAACAACACACAACACAACCTCGCGGCACACCGGTAACGAAAAACGCCCGAACAACAAAGTAGGCCTACGGGACGTCACGGACACGTGAGAGAGCTCCGGAACGCGAAACGGACAACGGGAAGAAACGCACGGAACCGGATGCAACCCACAACACAAAAGCAATGCAATGCACATGTCTACATGATATGAATGAATGCCACACACTCACACAACAAAACGACGACAGCCCGAAAGACAAAGAACCCGAAATGGAAATAGATGAAGCCGGAGATTTATTATATACCCAAAAGGGAAAGTATTACATCCGGGGCATTACAGTCCATAAAGGCCCTGAGCTTTGAAAGCTGAGGCCCGTACTGAGCTTGTTCCTGGTGTAGGATCGAAGAAGGTGAGAGTGTCTAGAGGGGGGGGGGTGATTAGACTACTCGACAAGATAAAAAATTCTGCCTTTTAACAAGAACAGATTTTGGCAGTTTTTGCATAACACACAAGTCAAGTAGCAAACTACACATGCAATTCTAGAGTATGGGCAGCGGAAAGTAAATTGCACAAGTAGTAAAGAGAGGTGGAGAAGATCAAACGCAGTTTGGAGACACGGAGATTTTTGTCGTGGTTCCGATAGGTGGTGCTATCGTACATCCACGTTGATGGAGACTTCAACCCACGGAGGGTAACGGCTGCGCGAGTCCACGGAGGGCTCCACCCACGAAGGGTCCACGAAGAAGCAACCTTGTCTATTCCATCATGGCCTACGCCCACGGAGGACTAGCCTTACTCGGGGTAGATCTTCACGAAGTAGGCGATCTCCTTGCCCTTACAAACTTCTTGGTTCAACTCCACATCTCAAAGACGGAGGCTCCCAAGCGACACCTAACCAATCTAGGAGGCACCACCCTCCAAAAGGTAATATATGTTGTAGATGATGATGAACTCCTTGCTCTTGTGCTTCAAATGATAATCTCCCCAACACTCAACTCTCCTCACTGATATGGCTGTGGTGGAAGAAAGGATTGAGTGGAAAGCAACTTGGGAAGGCTAGAAATCAAGTTTCATATGGTAGGAATGGAATGACTTGATCTCAACACAAGGGTAGGTAGTTCTCTTCTCAGAAAGTGTAAGGTAGGAGTGGTAGTTCTTTCTGATGGCTCTCTCCACGAATGAAGAGGGGGTGGAGGGGTATATATAGCCTCCACACAAAATCCAACCGTTACACACATAATTGAGCAATCTCGGTGAGACCGAAGTGAAAACTCGGTCAGACCGAAAGTTCAAATATAGTGAACGTTGGGGTTTTCGGTGGGACCGAAAATACCATCTCGGTGAGACCGAAAGTGTAAATAATATGAACGTTGGAGTTTTCGGTGGGACCGAGAAAGAAAACTTGGTTAGAGCGATTTGAGAAAGGACAGGAACATGCCAGTATCGGTGTGACCGAAAATGCAATATCGGTGAGACCGATTTGAGCCAAGACAGAAGCTTGCCCATTTCGGTGAGACCGATAATGCAAACTCGGTTATTCCGAAATGATGTCAAACGGTTACAGAAGGTTGGCAGTCCAGTCTCGGTGAGACCGATCTCAAACTCGGAATGACCGATTTTTCTAGGGTTTGGAATATGGCTGAAGTGGTTCATCTCGGTGGGACTGAGTTGGAAGAATCGGTTTGTCCGAGATTACTTATGAGTGTGTATAGAAGTGAAAGTTGCTGATAGTTGAAGGAGCTAAATCACTAAGCACTTGAGCAACCAGATCATCAACACAACCTCATCCCCTTTTAATAGTATTGGCTTTTCCTATGGACTCAATGTGATCTTTGATCACTAAACCAAAAATGGAGTCTTGAGCTTTTGCCAATGCTTGCCTTTGCATTTTGAGGGGTCCACTTCTTCAGTCATCTTGCCGTACCAATGTGATTGGATTTCCTGAAACATACTTGATAAAGGCATTAGTCCAACCACAAAGTATGTTGTCATTAATTACCAAAACCACCCAGGGAGCAAATGTGCTTTCAATCTCCCCCTTTTTGGTAATTGATGGCAACACACTAAAATCACACTAAACAAGACATCAAGGCTTATTGAAAGAAGGACAGAATTATCACGAAAGCTTTGACAAGCATGTAGTACACAGGCTCCCTGTCAGGGATACGGTTAGTAGGTATAAACCGGATATTATAAACCGGTTTAGTTATAGTGTACTTGGTTCATTATTTTAGTAGAGATTACGGCCTATGAGATCTCAAGGCCCATGTATAGAAATACGGTTGTAAACCGCCAGGGAGATGTAACTTGAGAGATAAGGAAGAAAGGACAGAGACCGAGGCGGACACGATTATGAGCCGGCCTCGGGACTCTGTAAACCGGACCAGGCGTCACCTCTATATAAAGGGACGGCCCGGCACCGGTTCAAGGACAAGCAACAATCGATACGTCGAGACGCAGGCAAGCAATTCCGCTCCCTGTAAACCGACGCCCAAGCAATACCAAACCAACTAGACGTAGGCTTTTACCTTCTCAAAGGGGCCGAACTAGTATAAAATCCTTTGTGTCCTTTGTGCGCCATGAATCCTTTCAAGCTAACCCGTGCGATGGTTCCATCATCAAGTCCGTTAAACCGGACATCTGCCGTGTTAATTCCACGACAGTTGGCGCCCACCGTGGGGCTCGCGCGCGATGGTTTCGAGTTCTTGAAAGGCGGCTTCGAAGGGTTAAAGGGTTACGCGGTTGGCCGGATGACCAAGAGTCGCCGCGGCCGGATCTACATCGACGACGCGGGTTGGGGACCGGAGGCCGATTCAATCGAATACGGGTACCGGGTCCCCTTCGGCAGCATCCAAGTCTTCATCGGCAAAATCGGCGAACCGGGACCTAAGCCGGACACCCTCCCCAGCATCGTCGAGCCGGCTCAGCGGGCGAGATCGCCCCGGATCCAGCCGGCCATGAAGCGCGTTTTCGTTGGAGCAGTCCACGGAGTTCGAACCGAGGACAGGTCGGAATCTGATGGTGCAACAGTCGTCTACTCAGATGGCGAATCTTCATCCGGGGAAACTGAATCTCTGTATCAGTTGCGGGACGGCCGGTCTGAGGGCGAGTCCGATGGGAACAGTATTCCGGACCCCTTTGACCCGCCAAACCGGGTGGCGGTCTTCATGGCCGGTTCACAACCCCCGGTGAACGGAACAACAGCGGAAGCCGGCGCAGGGGGAAGCGGTTCAAATCCCCCCCTCACGGAAGTTCTATCCACCTTGATCGAAGAGCTCGCAGCTAAAGCAGTAGAGGTCGTGGCTCCAGCGGACAAGGTGCAGCATGATGCAGTGCTTCTTCAGTTAACGGCCCGGATCAATCAATTGAAGGAGGATTTAAAGGCAGAAGGAGAGATGTTAGCTATCAGACAAGCAGAATTGGATGATCAAGCTTTTCACTTGAGGATGGAGCAAGCTTCGGTGGAGGCAGTCAGGGGGAGGAAGTATCGATCCCGCCTACCGCCGGGTTACGAATCTGCGAATTTGTTTAGAACCCCGGGAACGGG
>LR738713.1:151524960-151586404 GCA_902687465.1 Secale cereale | reverse complement strand
AAGAGGTAGCGCTGATGATCCTTTGCGCCCCAGAATATAATTGCTCCACCAAAGTATAACAAGCTTTCAGTTTCTTCCGTACGTCGTCTCCAAGATGGGAGACGCGGCGTCCTACATACAACAAGAAAAAGTTAAACCGGTGCAGGTTATAGGTTACAAACATAACAAACGAAAGTTACAGTTATGATTACCAAAGATAGCAGAGATCATCAAATTAACTTGGTGCTTTAATCCGGCCAATTCTTCAGTGACCGGGTTAAGAGCTCCTTCGGCATCTTGAACACGCTTTTCAAGATCCTTCTTCTGGACTTCAAAGGCAGTCCGTTCCTCATCAAAGAATTTCTTCAAGTCTTCAGCAGTTTTCAAACTTACTTTAAGTTCTTTTTTCGCCTTTGAAGCAGCTGCCTCGGTCTCTATGAGCCGGGTTCGAAGTTCGCTATTTTCTACAGCGTTCCGGTTTAACTCAGCCTGCAGACAAGTTCAAAACCACAGTTAGCAAATACAAGTCTCAAGCACACAACCAAGTTGTCTACTTGACACTTGGGGGCTAATGGCAGTTGAAGTAATCCGGCAAAGATGAAATGCAAGTCTCAAGCACACAACCAAGTTGTATACTTGACACTTGGGGGCTAATGGCAGTTGAAGCAATGCGTTGGAAACAAGATTTTTTACAAGTATCAACTACATAAACAAGTTATCTACTTGATACTTGGGGGCTAATGTATTAGACAGCAGTTCAAGCCTACAAAAGTTCCGGATCACCTACTATAAAGCAGATAAACCGGAACTTGGGGGCTGTCATAAGGTAAAGATACGTTGAAAAAAGCAAGGTCAGAACAGGAAAATTTACCTCGTATTTCTCTCTCATGAGGTTCACCAGGCTAGCTTCATAGTCACCGCTACTGTGAAGCCGGTTCAGATATCCGGAATAAATATCCTGGGGACTCAGGCTGGAAAGGCTGGAGATATCCGCATTCAAATTCCCTTTTTCCTGAGTTACCTTCTCCGTTTTGGCAGTGTGTTTTGCCAAAACGGTGGGTTCGGCTGGCGCAACATAGGCAGCGCCAGTAACCACAACGTCAGGGGAAGAAGGCGCATTGGGAGGAATAGTTTTATCTTGAGCCGGATCAGGAGAGCCCGGATTAAATTGAGGAGAGCTAACCCGGGCTGGGCTTGGTGGATCTTGGGCAGCATCAGTAGCAGGAATATCAAGAACAGGTTCTTGAACCGGTGTAACAGGAGTACCTTCAGGAGGAACAGCTGTCGACGGTTCGACTGCTGGTTCATTGGCAGAAGGATCAACAGCGGGCTTCTTACCCTTAGCCTTTTTGCTGGGTTTCGGTTTACTGGAGAAACGAACAAAGATAGGTCAGCATTATAAAGAAAAAGGAAGGATTTAAACCGGAAAGGGTGAAGAGAATTACCCTGGAGCTGTCTTCAAGGGTGGAAGCTGTGTCGCAGTTGACTCGCCCGATGAAGATAGTGGAGTTTCCTGATAATCAGGATCAGTCGGTTTAAGTGGTTTTCTAATAAGGCCGGCCTTGGGATGAAGAAGTGTTGGAGAAAGTATCACCTCAGCACGGCGTTTCCGAGCCGGGGTTAAGGAGATTCCAGAAGATTCCACTGCCAAACCGGAATGGCGAGTGGTCCGGCGCAAGGCTTCGTGCTGTTGCTTCTTCAAATCAAAATTGGGATCCAACTTAGCATAAGGGTGAGAAAATTGATACTTTCTAACAGTCCGACGGATCTTTTGAGGAGGGGGTTCTGAATCGGAAGAAATAAGGGTTACCTCAATCTCCACCGGGTTATCACCTTCGAGTGGATCCTGTGAAAAGGGCATCATCAGAGATAAAGACAAATATATTAAAGCAAATGTAAACCGGAGTAAAGTATACCTCGGAGTCCGGATCATCATCTTCAGAAGGAGAACCAGCGTCAACGGCTGCCTTCCTTTTCTTGTTTGCAGGAGTTTTCCGGCGAGCTTGTTTTGCAGGTTTGTCCTGAAGTTTCCTTCTCCAGAAGGGGTTATCAGCCTGAATAAAAATCAACAGCAAGTAAAGGACGGTTCAAAGAAGGACGGTTTATGAAGCACGGGTTAAGGAAAACTTACATCAGGCTGTGTGTTCTTCTTAAAGTATGGAGCCAAGCCAACCTTGGAGCAATCTGTTGAGGCAGGGTTGACGATCTTTTTGGCCGATTCTATCACCTCCGATTCAGAAAGTGTCTCTTTAGTAAACCTCTGAGGATCTTCCGGTTCACCGGAATAATTGCACATTAAATCGGAGCGCCGGCTTAAGGGGAGAATGCTCCATGACAACCAGCAGCGAAGAAAATCGGTTCCAAGAAGTCCATTAGCCATGAAGGCTCTCAGTTTGGAAAGTTGAGATGAAAATTGAATCCGTTCAGTGGCACTTAACCGTTGCGGCAGAGGATGATTCGCCGGGATGCGAGTCTCACGATAACCCGGCAGCGGATTTTCACCTTCAGGAGATGTGTCTATGCAATAAAACCAAGACTTGTTCCACTCCTTGGGGTGAGTGTGTAAAGAGGCGTGTGGGAAAACTGCATCCCTCCTTTTCTGAATGCTGATACCACCGAGTTCTTGGTGAGGCCCGCTAGTGAATTCAGTGCGCCGGTTCGCATGGAAGAAATCCCGGAAAAGATCAACTGAAGGTTCTTCTTGCAGATACACTTCAGAAAAAACTTGAAAGTCACAAATGTTGGAAACGGAATTTGGTCCGATGTCTTGTGGATGCAGTTGGAAGGTGGCAAGGACGTCCCGGAAAAATTTTGAACCGGGGGGAGAGAAACCCCTGGAGATATGATCCATAAAGACTATGACCTCTCCGGACCTGGGAGCAGGAAGGCGTTCATTACCCGGGGCGCGCCATTTCAACTCGGCCCGAGGACCTAACGTGCCAATACTCGACAGCTTGACTAAATCTTCTTCAGTCACAGCTGAGCGAACCCAGTCACACGAAACGTATTGCTTGGCAGCCATTTGAACAAAGTACTGAAGAGAAGAAGGTACAGAACAAATTATGAACATACAAAAGATTTGGGACCTATATATGTGTATTGCGCAAGAGGCAAGAACTATCTAGCAAAGTTAAACCGGCAATCATAAATACAAGATGTATCATTTCCGGTTTAAAAATGGCAGTTGAAGAGGAATAACTACGTCATGGCATCAGTCTACATCATTTCCGGTTTATGGTATGGTGAGCTAAACCGAAGCATACTTAGCAGATTTATTGAAGGGAAAACAAGTTTTCGCTGCGTTGCTAAGGAAGAATAGATCTGAGCATAATGAGATGAAGAAACAAAAATTACACGAGAAATATACAGAGGACCAATTCAGAGCAGATAAGGTTACAGGATGTGCATAAAGAGGAGACTTAAAGTAGGTAGCAACAGAAATACAAGCAGCAAGATCTAAAATATCAGACGCATTTACGGCAAGATCAGGAAGGTAGGACTATTACGAAGTTGCAGGATTCAGAGAATGAACAGCGTAAAGCTTGTGAAGAACCCTAATGGCGGAACGAATAAAAGCAGTAGAGGCATTACAGCAAGATTCAATCTGGGGTTAGGTGAGATCTACAGGTTAAGGCTTAAGGGGATACGAGGTTCCTATGATATGAGTATCTACAAAGAACGGAGCTTCATCGGGAGTTCTAATGGCGGAAGAACACGGGCAAGGCAATGGCAAATAGGATAAGATCTACAGTGAGGAGGAAGAACATACCAGGGACGGTGAGGAGTCGGCGGCGCAGAAAATCTGGTCAAGTTCAGGTTGATGCAGCGGCCGGTCGAAGACGGAAGATCCGGTGGTCGCCGGCGGTGTTCTCGGGCTCAGGCAACAATGGAGGTCTAGAGGGTCAGGAGGAGAAAGGAGGAAGACGACGCGAGAGGGGATAATGAATGGAGCAGAGCAGTATTTATAGACGAAGAGACGGATGTGAAACGACAGGTGCGGTAATCAAGGAAGAAAATCGGATAAAGATCCGTTGAAACGCCTCGATTCTCGGGATAACCATTAAAAACAAGCTACAGTACAGCTCGCGGCGATAAATGCGGAGCTGATGTCATTGTCAGACTTTAATGATTTCGGAAGATGACGTCAGAGCCGGTTTACAGGAAAAAATGAAGACAGAAGAAAAGTCGCGGAAGACAATGAAGACTGATATGAACAAGTTCAAATCATTCTGGGGCCTAATGTCAGGGATACGGTTAGTAGGTATAAACCGGATATTATAAACCGGTTTAGTTATAGTGTACTTGGTTCATTATTTTAGTAGAGATTACGGCCTATGAGATCTCAAGGCCCATGTATAGAAATACGGTTGTAAACCGCCAGGGAGATGTAACTTGAGAGATAAGGAAGAAAGGACAGAGACCGAGGCGGACACGATTATGAGCCGGCCTCGGGACTCTGTAAACCGGACCAGGCGTCACCTCTATATAAAGGGACGGCCCGGCACCGGTTCAAGGACAAGCAACAATCGATACGTCGAGACGCAGGCAAGCAATTCCGCTCCCTGTAAACCGACGCCCAAGCAATACCAAACCAACTAGACGTAGGCTTTTACCTTCTCAAAGGGGCCGAACTAGTATAAAATCCTTTGTGTCCTTTGTGCGCCATGAATCCTTTCAAGCTAACCCGTGCGATGGTTCCATCATCAAGTCCGTTAAACCGGACATCTGCCGTGTTAATTCCACGACACTCCCCCTACAAGTGTGCAAGATTTTCATAGATTTTGGTTTTGGACTACCACAAGCACACAAGAGAGATAAGCAAGATGTGCTACATGCAGCTTGGCTATATGCATCAGAGCAGATGAAAGGAAATGAGTGATAATGCATGTGTGCATGGTGATTTCTTGCAAACAAGTATTTACAATAAAGTTACCATCATGCACATTCTGCAAGATGCATATACTTACCTTGAGGTTCCTTGGCATTGTACCTGAAGGGATAAACTTGGGAAAACAAGGTTAGATAACACAAGAGTATTCCTTCAACCAACTGCAAGAACATCAAGAGTACCAAGCCAGGGAGGACATGTATAAAGAGTGTCTCATATTGAGCACATGCTTGAATCAGCAAACATGTCTCCGAAACTAAAGGATTTTCAATGAACTCTGAGAGATTTTGCTTTCCATAAGATATCAATTGTGAAGATTCCTCTCCCTTTGAGTTCTCTCAGAACAAGGGGTTTTGATGGAAAGCGCAAAATCAAAAGAATGATGCCAATTGAGAATGATGTCCAAATGTAAAATACGGCAAAGCTTTGATGTGATTCTCTCCCCCTTAAGATAAGATTACTTTTCTTCTCCCCCTAAGTCTTCTCTTCTCCCCCTACTCCCCCTAAGTCTTCTCCCCCTTTGACATCAAGTGCCGAAAAGGACAGCAAACTAGGAAGGTTAGGAAAGATGGAAAGAAAGAAAGAAAGAAGTGGGATCCTTAAGAATCACAACAGGGCAAATAAGAACATTCATAGAGAAACAATTTGAATTTAAATTTGAGTCTTCTCCCCTTTAAGATTTAAATTTCAGTGGAGCTGCAGAAGTTGATGTCCTGGAAGATAAATCGGGGACACCGAATTAGATGGATCGGTGGGTCCGAATCCTTTTCGGTTAGACCGAAAATTTCAAATCGGTGACGCCGAGTTTATTCCAAGGGAATACAGAAATAATTCAGCTCACTTTGCGAGGAATGTTTCAAAGGATTTGCAATGAATTTGTAAAAGATTTTTGGGGAATTGATCAGAGCCAGAATGATATACACAAAGACAGAAGAATAGAAATGAAAAAGATTCCTAGATGAAGTTTTTTTTTTGTTTAAAGAAAACTCAATGAGAGAACATAAGAGAAAAACAGAAAGACTCCAAAAACATATGTACTTCATCTAGATAAAGGTCGGCGACAAAGTCACCTATGTTTGAGTATATTGACTTAGGAGTCAAATGAGGACATTTGATCATAGGTCATACTCATCATTTAAGCTCAAAATGGGGTTGCCATTTTTCGATTAAGCATTTGATGTGATCACATCTTATGAAGCTGCTTGTACTCATGACTTTGAGCAAAGCTCCTCGAAGATGTGAAGAACATACCTTGGGCTTGTTGTTGCTTTACTCATGTAGGTAAGCTTGATGTAGGTGGAATTTTGTTCCTTGAACTCAACATCCCAAAGGGCTAGATACTTGGTCAAATGACAAGATTACTCATGATTTGAGTGTGTGGTAATCTTGTGGAATGTAGATCATCCAAGTACCTGCAAGGAGTTAGATGCAATACAAGGAGGCAAATGTGTCCAAGACATATGATCATCATCATAAGAGAAATATCAAGGATTAGTCAAGAGAGCTCATGCCTTGCATGCATCAATGGAGTTATCACTCCAAGTTTGAAGCATCAATGATGTTCAACTCACTCCTCAAGCGACAAAACACTTTCTCATCAAGAGGTTTTGTAAAGATATCAGCAAGTTGTTTGTCAGTACGAACATGCTTAAGATTAATGTCACCCTTGGCAATATGATCACGAATAAAATGGTGACGAACTTCAATATGCTTTGTTCGAGAGTGTTGCACAGGATTGTGTCCAATCTTGATTGCACTCTCATTGTCACAAAGCAAGGGAACACGTCTCACATGTATCCCATAATCCTTAAGTGTTTGTGTCATCCATAGTAATTGAGCACAACACGAACCAGCAGCAATATATTCTGCTTCGGCAGTGGATAATGATACCGAATTTTGTTTCTTGGAGGACCAAGATACAAGGGATCGACCAAGGAATTGACATGTACCCGAAGTTGACTTTCTATCAACCTTGTCACCGGCATAGTCCGAGTCGGAATAGCCAACAAGATCGAAAGAAGCTCTCTTAGGATACCAAATGCCAAAGTTTGGTGTGTGTATCAAGTATCTCACTATCCTTTTAACAGCTTTAAGATGACATTCTTTAGGGGCTGCTTGATATCACGCACACATGCATACACTCAACATTATGTCAGGACGAGAAGCACAAAGATATAGTAGAGAACCAATCATAGATCGGTAAACCCTTTGATCAACGGGTTCTCCATCTTTTGTCAAGTCATTATGTCCACTAGTAGGCATGGGGGTACTCATACCTTTGCTTTCTTGCATGTTGAACTTCTTGAAGAGATCCTTGGTGTACTTTGTTTGTGAGACAAAGGTACCCTCCTTAGATTGCTTGATTTGCAACCCAAGGAAGAATTTGAGTTCACACATCATGGACATCTCATACTTCTCCGACATGAGCTGTCCAAACTTCTTGCTAAAATGGGGGTTAGTTGAACCAAAAATAATATCATCAACATATATTTGGCACACAAATAGTTCACCATTAACCCTTTTCGTGAACAGCGTTGAGTCTATCTTTCCAATTTCAAACCCTTTTTCAAGAAGAAAGCTAGTTAAGCATTTGTACCAAGCTCTAGGAGCTTGTTTAAGACCATAAAGAGCTTTGTGCAACTTGTAAACATGATTAGGCTTTTTGGGATTCACAAATCCGGGAGGTTGTTTCACAAATACTTCTTCTTCAATTTCACCATTTAGGAAAGCACTTATGATGTCCATTTGATAGAGAGTAATATCATGGTGATTGGCATAAGCAAGAAGAATGCGAATGGACTCAAGTCTAGCAACGGGGGCATAGGTCTCACCATAGTCCATACCTTCGACTTGTGTGTAACCTTGAGCTACGAGACGAGCCTTGTTGCGGATGACTTGTCCATCTTCATCTTGCTTGTTCCGAAACACCCATTTGGTTCCAATGATGTTTTGATCATCGTTGGGCTTCTCTACCAAAGTCCATACTTTGTTCCTCTCGAAATTGTGTAGTTCTTCGTGCATAGCGTTCACCCAATCCGGGTCTTCAAGTGCTTCTTCTACCTTCATAGGTTCAATACTAGAGATAAATGAGTAATGCTCACAAAAGTTAGCCAAGCGAGTTTTAGAGCGAGTAATTCTCCCGGAGTTGATGTCGTTCATCATTTGTTCCACGGGATGATTTTTCTTGACTCTTGCTCGAACTCGGGATAGCTTTTGTTGATGTTGTGGCTCAGCTTCCTCATCATCTTCATCTTCCTCTTCTTCTTCTTCTTCTTCATTGTTGTTGGTGTTGTCTTGAGGTGGTGGAGAAGGAGGTTGTGGTGGATCTTCTTGTTGCATTTCCTCATCTTGGTGAGTTCCACTTGTGGAGGCCTCCATGTTGCGTTGAGGTTCATCTCGCCGTGAGGTAGGTGGCTCCACATATGTAGATGAGGTACTCTCCTTCACTTCCATGGGACGGATCTTTCCAATAGATAAGTCTTGGATAGCTTCCAATGGGTCCTTGTCTCCTACATCAATAGGCATTTGCTCTACTTGCGAGCCGTTAGATTCATCAAACTTCACATCTACCGTCTCTTCAACCTTTCGGGTGAAATTATTGTAGACACGGTAGGTGTGGGAGTTTGATCCATAACCAAGAAGAAAGCCTTCATGAGATTTAGGAGCAAATTTAGACCGACGATGCTTATCAAGGATATAGCATTTTGAACCAAAGACACGAAAGTATCCCACTTGGGGTTTGTTACCGGTGAGGAGCTCGTATGATGTCTTGCCGAGGAGCTTGTGAAGATAAAGCCTGTTGATAGCATGACAAGCTGTCTCGACCGCTTCTCCCCAAAAGTGCTTCGGTGTCTTGTATTCATCAAGCATCGTTCTCGCCATCTCTATGAGCGTTCGGTTCTTCCTCTCAACAACTCCATTTTGTTGAGGAGTGTACGTAGCCGAGAACTCATGTAGAATTCCTTCCTCATCGAGAAAAGAGTCTGAGTCTACATTGGCGTTCTTGAACTCCGTTCCATTGTCACTCCGAACTTTCTTGATCTTCACCTCAAATTGATTTTGGGCCTTTTTGGCAAAGGTCTTGAAGATCCTCTGAACCTGCGATTTATCATCAAGGAAAAATACCCATGTAAATCTGGAATAATCATCAACTATAACTAGACCAAAGGAGTTACCACCAAGGCTTTTGTAAGCATTGGGACCGAAGAGATCCATATGAAGAAGCTCAAGCGGTCTCCTAGTGGTCATGATGTTTTTCACGGGATGACTTCCACCAACTTGTTTTCCTGCTTGACAAGCACTACAAAGTCTATCTTTGTCAAAGAGAACATCTTTAACACCAAGAATATGATCACCTTTGATCAGCTTGTCTAGATTACGCATACCAACATGTCCTAGCCTTCTATGCCACAACCAACCTTTAGAGGATTTAGCAATGAAACAAGCTCTTGGTTGGGCTTTCTTAGTGAAATCAACAATATATAGATCACCTCTACGGATACCGGTAAAAGCCATGTTTTGATTATCACGACGAAAGACTTGGCAATCTACTTTGGTGAATAGCACATTGAATCCAAAGTCAGCTAATCTAGACACGGAAAGTAAATTGTATCCAAGAGATTCTACAAGCATGACATTTTGAATGGAGCTATCATGAGATATGGCCACCTTACCAAGGCCAAGTACCTTACCCTTGGAGTTGTCTCCAAAAGTCACATACTTGCGTGGACCATCATTCTTTGCAAGCTCTCGAAACATGTCTTTGTCTCCGGTCATGTGGTCGGTGCATCCACTATCAAGAATCCACTCTTTTCCGCCGGACATGTAGTCTCTCATATTTGCCATGAGATTGAGACTCTTCATGACCTTGTCTAGCTCGGTGTCCGAATCGGAGTAATCATCATCATGCTCATGCTCATCATCATATTGACCCATAGATTGTTCATCATCAACACCTAGGTCAATTTGATAAGTACTTGCATTAGTTTGGTCAGTGTGACAATAATCTTCGGAATGCAATGCAAGAGCATTTCTAATTATAATATTGATAAGACCGGGATCAGCTTTCTTTTTCATAAGATCACGAAGCTCAAAGAAGCATTTATCAAAGTTGGGATCATTGGGGTGCAACTTATCAAATTCAATAGTCTTGTGTAGAATTTCATCAAGACTTCTCAAAGAGTAGTCCGGATAAAGTTCTTCCAAGAATTTCCACATAGCATAGGCGCACTCAAAGTTTGTAACAAGATTAAGCAAGTCATCGGGTAACCCTCTAATGATAAGATTTACAGTTCTAAGGTTACGAAGCAAATCAAGCTCTTCATCCATGGTAGGGTGCAAGGGATCAAAAGGAGGCACATAGGGGGTCTCAACATATTTGCACAAATTGTACATCTTAAAGATACTAAGCATTTCAGACCTCCAAGAGTTATAGAACCTTCCATTAAGAACAGGCACTCTATGGCTAACACTCCAATCCGTAGACACGTCCATCTTCCTCCAATGGTGTGTAAACCAAAGCAATGGAGACCAAGGCTCTGATACCAATTGTAGGATCGAAGAAGGTGAGAGTGTCTAGAGGGGGGGGGGTGATTAGACTACTCGACAAGATAAAAAATTCTGCCTTTTAACAAGAACAGATTTTGGCAGTTTTTGCATAACACACAAGTCAAGTAGCAAACTACACATGCAATTCTAGAGTATGGGCAGCGGAAAGTAAATTGCACAAGTAGTAAAGAGAGGTGGAGAAGATCAAACGCAGTTTGGAGACATAGAGATTTTTGTCGTGGTTCCGATAGGTGGTGCTATCGTACATCCACATTGATGGAGACTTCAACCCACGGAGGGTAACGACTGCGCGAGTCCACGGAGGGCTCCACCCACGAAGGGTCCACGAAGAAGCAACCTTGTCTATTCCATCATGGCCTACGCCCACGGAGGACTAGCCTTACTCGGGGTAGATCTTCACGAAGTAGGCGATCTCCTTGCCCTTACAAACTTCTTGGTTCAACTCCACATCTCAAAGACGGAGGCTCCCAAGCGACACCTAACCAATCTAGGAGGCACCACCCTCCAAAAGGTAATAGATGTTGTAGATGATGATGAACTCCTTGCTCTTGTGCTTCAAATGATAATCTCCCCAACACTCAACTCTCCTCACTGATATGGCTGTGGTGGAAGAAAGGATTGAGTGGAAAGCAACTTGGGAAGGCTAGAAATCAAGTTTCATATGGTAGGAATGGAATGACTAGATCTCAACACAAGGGTAGGTAGTTCTCTTCTCAGAAAGTGTAAGGTAGGAGTGGTAGTTCTTTCTGATGGCTCTCTCCACGAATGAAGAGGGGGTGGAGGGGTATATATAGCCTCCACACAAAATCCAACCGTTACACACATAATTGAGCAATCTCGGTGAGACCGAAGTGAAAACTCGGTCAGACCGAAAGTTCAAATATAGTGAACGTTGGGGTTTTCGGTGGGACCGAAAATACCATCTCGGTGAGACCGAAAGTGTAAATAATATGAACGTTGGAGTTTTTGGTGGGACCGAGAAAGAAAACTCGATTAGACCGATTTGAGAAAGGACAGGAACATGCCAGTATCGGTGTGACCGAAAATGCAATATCGGTGAGACCGATTTGAGCCAAGACAAAAGCTTGCCCATTTCGGTGAGACCGATAATGCAAAATCGGTTATTCCGAAATGATGTCAAATGGTTACAGAAGGTTGGCAGTCCAGTCTCGGTGAGACCGATCTCAAACTCGGAATGACCGATTTTTCTAGGGTTTGGAATATGGCTGAAGTGGTTCATCTCGATGGGACTGAGTTGGAAGAATCGGTTTGTCCGAGATTACTTATGAGTGTGTATAGAAGTGAAAGTTGCTTATAGTTGAAGGAGCTAAATCACTAAGTACTTGAGCAACCAGATCATCAACACAACCTCATCCCCTTTTAATAGTATTGGCTTTTCCTATGGACTCAATGTGATCTTTGATCACTAAACCAAAAATGGAGTCTTGAGCTTTTGCCAATGCTTGCCTTAGCATTTTGAGGGGTCCACTTCTTCAGTCATCTTGCCATACCAATGTGATTGGATTTCCTGAAACATACTTGATAAAGGCATTAGTCCAACCACAAAGTATGTTGTCATTAATTACCAAAACCACCCAGGGAGCAAATGTGCTTTCACCTGGGCACTTAGCCGCTGTGGAAAGGGGTGATTCTCTGAAAGACGGTGGGAGCGATAACCCTGCAATGGATTTTCCTCTATTGGGGAAGTATCTAAGAAGTAGAACCAAGTCTGATTCCACTCTTTTGGATGGCTGTGGAGACTGGCATGAGGAAAACTAACATATTTTCTTTTCTGAATAGTCATCCAGCCAAGATCAGTGTTTGGATCATCATGAAATTCCGTGCGACGTTTTAGGTGAAAGAAATCCTGGAACAATTCAACTGACGGCTCCTCTTGTAGATAAGCTTCACAAAAGACTTGGAAATTGCAAATGTTTGACACAGAGTTGGGACCAAGATCTTGCGGATGAAGTTGGAAATTTGCTAGCACGTCACAGAAGAACTTTGACCCGGGAGGGCTGAATCCCCGGGCTAAGTGATCAAAGAAGACGACAACCTCTCCCTCTTTGGGCTCTGGAGGACATTCTGATCCGGGAACCCTCCAGTGAAGGACATTTTTGGGCCTAAACCGCCAATTTTGGCCATTTTCTCTAAATCCTCCTTAGTAATTCGGGAATGGACCCAGTTGCAGGAGGTAAATTGCTTGGCTTGAGTGGCCATTTTTTGGAAGGAAAAGTCTAAAAATACAATGAAGAGCCGGTTTACAATCTAAGCAAAGTTTAAACCGGCATGCTCTGTAAAGGTACTGGTCTAAACGGCGGTTTAGGCAGGGGCCTAACGGTATCTACCAGGTTAAAATATCTGGAATAGCTAGAACAATGGCATCTACTGGATTATAGAGTCTGAAAAAGCTAAACCGCCAACAAGGGTAAATAAGACACATATCTGAAGTTATGAAGAAATAGTTTCTGCACAGACAGTAATGAAAATATGGATCTACAGCATGCTAGAAATTCAGAGATATTCAGGTTATATTCGGCGGACTGACGAAAGCTCTAGCAGGTGCAATCTAAAGTAGTATTACTAGGAGAAACACAAGTATACTAACAAAACGGGATTGCTGCTACGATGTGGAGACAATAAGACTAGATCCACATTGATTCATGGGGCCGTCAGGAAGAACCGTGAAGAACAACGCCTACCCGCAAGCTCGTATGATGGAACCCTAAAACAAGATCTATGAGCGAGATAAGGAGAGGACGTACCCGAGGCGACGAGTGCAGAGAAGCGCCGACGAGTTTCTGAACCGATCAGGTTGATGCAGCGGCCAAGACCCGACGAAGATGCGGAGCTTGACGACGGCGGCGGAGCTCGAGTACGAACAAACGCAAGGAGGAGGAAGAAGAAGAGGCAAGGGAAAAAAAAAGATGCCCATCTGTCCTATTTATAAGCCAAATGATAAAACGGCAGGCGCGGGAATCGAGGAGTCAAAAAAGTAGATATGGGACGATACTGTAGCCTCGATCTTCGAAGCTTTTAATGAATGAAAAGTAAAAACAGGTACAAGCGTAAGTGGGCAAATGATGTCATGGCAGTTTAATGCGATCGGGGAAGATGACGTCACGATGGTTTATGAAGTACTTGAAGCTGCAGAATGGGGCCTAATGTCAGGGATATTACTATCAGGTATAAACCGCCCAGGAGGGGCCAATTTATGTTTATCGAGATTACCTTTACTGAAGCCCAGCAGAGCATGGAGCGAAAGACTTTAGCCCAGGAGGTTTAGAGCCCAAGTGTTAAGGCCCATGATTTGTAAGCCACCAAACTGTGTGTAACTTGTGATATAAGATAGGAAGGATAGAGACCGAGCCGGACACGTTTATGAGCCGGCCTCGGGATTCTGTAAACCGGACCGGGCGTCACCTCGTATTTAAAGGGACGACCCGGCGACGGTTCAGGGCAGAGAACAACAGCTCGAGACACAGGCAAAGATGATTCGCTCCCTGGTCATCGAAACCCTAGCAATACTACACCAAACTAGACGTAGGCTTTTACCTTCATCGAAGGGGCCGAACTAGTACAAAACTCCTGTGTCCTTGTCCGCTTTAACCCCTTTAAGCTAACCCGTGGCGATGGCCTCACGACTAAGTCCTTTTGCTAGGACGTCTGCCATGACAAAACCACGACAAGAACCAAATATCTTTCATAGATAACCTTGATCATAAACTCACAATTCATCGGATCTCGAGAAACACACCGCAAAAAGAGATTACATTGAATAGATCTCCTCGAAGACCGAGGATAACTTTGTATTGAGCTCCAGAGAGAGAGAGAAGAAGCCATCTAGATATTAGATATGGACCTGAAGGTCTGAGGTAAACTACTCACAACTCATGGTGAGGGCGATGATGATGATGATGAAGGCCTCCGTGATGGATCCCCCTCCCGGAACAGGCTCCAAGATGGGATCTCCATGGGAACAGAAGCTACGGCGGTGGAATTAGGGTTTTCTCTCTGCGTATGGAGTTTCTGGGGTACGTAGGTATATATAGGAAGAAGGGGGGCACCGGGGGCCACACGGGCTGCCCGCGAGGCAAGGGGCGCGCCCCCACCCTTGAGGGTGGCCCCTCTGTCCCCTGGCTTGGCCCCGAAGTCTTTCGTGCGTGATTTCCTCCAAAGATATCTCTCGCAAAGGTTTTATTCCGTTTGGACTCCATTTGATATTCCTTTTCTGCAAAACCCTGAAATAGGCAAAAAATAGCAATCTGGACTGGGCCTTTGGGTTAGTAGGTTAGTCCCAAAAATGATATAAAAGTGAATGATAAAGCCCATTAAACATCCAAGACTTCATAAATAATAGCATGGAACAATAAAAAAATATAGATACGTTGGAGACGTATCAATCTTGAATGGCCCTTCCCACATGGGAGAGAGCTTGTGCAGTCCTTCTATGGAGAGAACTATCCTTAAAACGAGGTCACCTACCTCAAGCGTCCTGGGGCGAATATTGCGGCAATGGTACCGCCGCAGCGCCTGCCGGTATCTTGCTGCTCGGAGTGAAGCATCGCGCCGGCGCTCCTCCCCCAACACGTGGTTTGTCCCCTGCACGGCGCCTTGTTGCGCCTCGTCAAATGCTAAGACCCGCGGCGACCGGTGCCTGACCTCATGAGGGAGGACCGCCTTAGCTCCGTAGACAAGGAAGAATGGGGTCTCGCCCATCGGCCTGGTGGTAGTGGTGCGGATGGACCACAGCACAGACGGGAGTTCGTCGTGCCATCCTCTTCCGCAGGCTTCGAGCTTCTTCTTGAAGGTCCTGGTCTTGAGGCCCCTCAGGACCTCCGCGTTGGCGCGCTCGGCCTTGCCATTGCTCATGGGGTGCGCTACAGAGGCGTAGCAATTATGCGTTCCAAGGTTAGCATAGTATGTCTTGAAAAGGTTACTGGTAAACTGTGAGCCGTTATCGGTGATGATGCGGCTAGGGACCCCGAACCGGTTTATGAGGCCCTTGATGAACTTGACTGCAGAGCCGGCTGGGATGGTTCAGACTGCTTCCACCTCAGCTCACTTAGTAAACTTGTCGACGGCGATGTAAAGGTATCGATAGCCCCCGAGCGCTCGTGGGAAGGGGCCCAGGATCTCCAGCCCCCAGACCGCGAACGGCTAGGAGAGCGGGATGGTTTGCAAGCCCTGGGACGGTTGGTGGATCTGCTTGGCAAGGAACTGGCAAGCCTCACAAGACTTTACCAGCTCAGCAGCGTCGTTAAGTGCCGTGGGCCAGTAAAAACCACTGTGGAACGCCTTGCCGACCAAGGTGCGCGATGATGAGCGACGCCCGCAGTCCCCGGCATGGATGTCCGCTAGCAGCTCGCCTCCTTGCTTCCTGGAGATGCATCGCAAAGAAACATCATTTGGTCGTCTCCTGTAAAGCTCACCGTCCTGGATGCAATATGCCGTAGCCTGTCGGGCTACGCGCTCGGCATCTTCCTCCTTTTCCGTAAACACCCCTCGCATCAGGTATGACTTGAATTCCTCGGTCCAGCATCCCTCCTAAGGCTCGAGCGCTAGGAGCAAGCGAGCTCCCGAAGCCGCGCCGCAGGCCGGGGCTCCCGAGGTCGGCGGCTGGGGGAGTTCTTCTTGAGGCTTTGCTGGCCCTTCCCGCGGGGGTGACACCGAGGGCCTAAGGAGCCTTTCCTCGAAGACGCCGGGTGCGTGGGGCATTCGCCTAGACGCTTTCTTGGCGATGTCGTCGGCATCCTTGTTGGTGTCGCGGGGCACGTGCTTTAGCTCCAGGCCCAAGAATAGCTTCTCCATCTTGCGTACCTCTGCGAGGTATGCCTCCATATGCTCGCCCCTTGGCTCGTACACCTTGTTGGAGAAGTTGACGAGGAGCTAGGAGTCACCCCTGATGACGAGGCGTTTCACCCCTGGCTGAAAGCAGAGTTGTAAGGTGTAGTAGAGCTTGTCTTGAGCGGGCGAGATGAGCACAACCCCTGCCCCAGCGCCCTGGCGGGCGAACACACCATCAAAGTACATGACCCAGCCATCAGGTGCTTCGCTCCCTGGTAAGAGGGACTAGTTCGGGCTCGCTTCGGATCCTGGGGCGTCGGTCCATTCCACCACGAAGTCAGCAAGCGCGGCCCCCTTAATAACTCTGGTGGGGCTGAACTCTAGCTGGAATGCCTGCAACTCTATATTCCATTCTGCGACCCTTCCTGCCGCGTTTGGGCTTCGGAGTACCCTTTTCTATGGGGTAAGCTGAGACGACCTTGATGGGGTGGCCTTGGAAGTAGTGGCGCAGCTTACGTGAAGCAACGAGGAGCGCAAGCAAGAGCTTCTATGGCATGGGGTAGCGTGCTCAGGCATCACGGAGCATCGTGCTGACGAAGTATACCGGCTGCTCGACGAGGGTGGAGTTCGGACTCTCCTGCGGCTGTGTGATCTGGAAAGGTGCCTTAGGAGTTTGGTCATGAGTCGGCGCAGCCGCAACATCAGGGAGGTCGGCTTGTATGTCGCAGCCATCTTCCGACCCTGACGGGGCCTTGGGAGCGCCTCCCTTGGGTTGCAAGATCTTGTCCTGACGCTCCTCTCGAACAGCCACCAGCGCCGCACTAGCTGAATGTGGCGTCACGGCCAGATAAAGTACCAATGGCTCTTGAGGCTTGGGTGCCACCATCATTGGTGGGCTGGCGAGGTATCTCTGGAGGTCTTCGAATGCTGCATCAGCCTCAGGGGTCCATTCGAACGGGCCCTTCCTTTTCATCAGCTTGAAGAAGGGGAGGGCTCTCTCCCTAGCTTGGAGATGAAACGCCCCAGCGACGTTACACAGCCAACCAGATTCTGCATCTCCTTGAGGTTCTTGGGCGGACTCATCTTTTCTATGGCCTTGACCTTCTCGGGGTTTGCCTCGATTCCTCGGTGTGACACGAGGAAGCCCAAGAGCTTCCCTGAAGGGACTCCAAACACGCACTTCTCCGGGTTGAGCCATAGGTCTACCTTGCGTAGGTTGGCGAAAGTCTCTTCCAGATCTGTGATAAGGGTTGAGGCCTCCTGAGATTTTACCATGATGTCGTCCACATACGCCTCAGCGTTCCTCCCAAGCTGCTTTCCCAGTGCGATGTGCATTAACCGCTGGAAGGTTGCTCCTGCATTCCGTAACCCAAACGACATGCAGGTGTAGCAGTACATCCCGCATGGGGTGAGGAAGGCAGTCTTCTCGACGTCTTGCAGCGCCATCCTAATCTGGTGGTAACCTGAGAAGGCGTCCAGGAACACAACAAGTCGCACTCGGCGGTGGAGTCGACGATTTGATCGATGCGTGGCAGAGGGAACGGGTCTTGCGGGCAAGCTTTGTTGAGGTTGGTGAAGTCGACACACATGCGCTCTTTTCCTCCCTTCTTGGGTACGACGACGGGATTTTCCAACCACTTGGGGTATCGGACTTCACGGATGACACCCGCCGCTTCTAGCTTATGAGTCTCCTGCATGATGAAGGACTGCTTCTCCTTGGATTGGCGCCTGGCCTTCTGCTTCACGGGGCGCATGTTGGGGCATACGTTCAGGTGATGCTCGATCACCTCTCTCGGGACCCCCACCAGATCCTTGGGTTCCCATGCGAACATGTCCCTGTTTGCACACAGGAATTCGACTAGCGCCTCCTCCTGAGCTGGGGGAAGGCCAACTCCTATGGTGAAGGCGACACCTGTTGGATCATCTTCATCCACCGGCACCTGCTTCGTCTCGGCTTGGTCTTGGGAGAAAAGTTGCTTCTTCTTGCCAGGGGCAGCCCCCTTGGTCCTTGGGGCGACTTCCTCGATAGGGCGTGCCACCGCAGCGGTCCGAAACGCTTGAGGTCCGCCAGGGCTTCTTTTGTGTCCCCCATCACGTTAAGGACTCTGCTGCTCCCCGGCATCTTCATGAGGTTATAGGCTGGATGGGTTGCGGCCATGAACTGAGCCAGCGATGGGTACCCGAGGATGGCGTTGTATGGGAGACTAATTCGAGCGATGTCGAAGTTGTCTCGGGTGCCGAAGGTTACCGGGAGGCGGATCTGCCCTAGGGGGCTGGTAGAACCGTTGATGACCCCAGAGAAGGGCTTGGTGGGGCGTAGCCGCTCGAGTGGCCCTTGGAGCAAGCTGAAAGCTTCCACCGAGAGCACGTTGATGCCAGCCCCGCCGTTGATGAGGGTCTTGGTGACTGCCATGTTGTAGATGGTGGGGGTGCAGAGCATCGGGAGAGCGCCGGAGCCCGCGGTGGAGGCGGGGTCGGCGTTGGGTGTCACCCACCCGGGAGGAGCCCCCTTGTGTATGGAGGCAACGCCCGTCTGGCGAAAGATCTGCTTGATGTGTCTGCCGGAGGGTGGTGCTTGGGAGCCTCCGAGGAGGGCCACGAAGGCGTGGGGCGCCCGCGCCCCGAAGCACGTGAGGAATAGGTCGCGTAGCTCTTCCCAGGACGCGACGAACAATTCTGGCAAGCTGAAAAACGAGGCACGTGGCACGCCGTTGAGTGCCATGGGGAGCCAGCTGGCCATGACCTTGTCATCGCTGTCGGCCGCCGAAATGGCCTCTTCGTAGGCCTGGAGGAAGACAAACGGGTCGACTGCCCCGTCGTAGCGCGGTGGCAGATTCGGTCTGAACCTAGGTGGCCATTGTACCCGCCGTAAGGCGGGGGTGAAGGTCCGATGGTCGAGAGTGATGCTGCGTGCGGCCACCAAGCCCGTCGGAGGGGGGACGTCTGCCATGAGAACTTGGTGAGTAGAGAGTGGGACGGACGGGGAGGAAACTTCGGCACACCCCTACCTAGCGCGCCAAATGTCGGATGTGGGATTCCAGCAAAACCCTTAAGGATCGAACTCGGGGGTGCGCACGAAGATCTCTCCTTCCGCCCTCGCTCATCTACTCAACAGCCCTAAGCCTAGCTTGTCAGATCCGATGAACAGGAGACACACGATTTATACTGGTTCGGGCCACCGTTGTGGTGTAACACCCTAATCCAGTGTGGTGTGGTGGATTGCCTTGTAGGCTGAGGAGGAACTAGTACATGGATGAACTGCCTCCTAAGGAGAGGTGTTCTTGAGCTCGGGTGAGCTTGTGGTGTATGAGAGGTCTCGATGATCCGATCCCACTCGATGATGGTGGCTAGGTCCTATTTATAGTGGCACGGGTCCTCTTCCCAAATATTGAGCGGGAAGGAATCCCACAACGGCCAAATTTGAAGGGGGACAACTAGTACAAGCTATCCTGACAAAAGGTGGTCTTCACCTGCCAAAGGCTCTGGTGGTGATGCCGTCGTGGGCTCCAGGATGACCTCCGTCCTGCCGTCCTGCTGGTCTTGGTCTCGTTGCACCGATATGGAAACCTTTGCCTGACGCCTCGGGACTCATCGTCTGCACTTGCTCCTTTAGCACCAAAGAGGAAACTGGCACTCTGCGCCCGCTGGCGCCCGCCTGGCATTGGTCGTCACTGCTCACGTCAGGAGGACCTCGCGAGGTGCCCCTCGCCTTTATATCTCCGATCCTCATGAGCCGGCCAGGCGAGGCCGCCCCAGGGGATGCGTTGTGTCGTCCACCTCGGGAGGCTTGGCCCCTCGCGAGGGTCTTGAGTGGTTGTTGAAGATGCTAGGCCGTACCAGGCCGCCTTGTGAGCCACGCCCTAGCCCGCAGGCAGGCAAGTCTGGGTACCCCCGTTCCCAGAACGCCGACAGATACTTAAATAAGAATTTTTCAATGAAAGACCTTGGTGAAGCTGCTTATATATTAGGCATCAAGATCTATAGAGATAGATCAAGACGCTTAATTGGACTTTCACAAAGCACATACCTTGATAAAGTTTTGAAGAAGTTCAAAATGGATCAGTCAAAGAAAGGGTTCTTACCTATGTTACAAGGTGTGAAGTTGAGTAAGACTCAATGCCCGACCACTACAGAAGATAGAGAGAAAATGAAAGTCATTCCCTATGCTTCAGCCATAGGTTCTATCATGTATGCAATGCTATGTCCCAGACCTAATGTGTGCCTTGCTATAAGTCTAGCTGGGAGGTACCAAAGTAATCCAGGAGTGCATCACTGGACAGTGGTCAAGAACATCCCGAAGTACTTGAGAAGAATGAAGGATATGTTTCTCGTTTATGGAGGTGACAAAGAGCTCGTCGTAAATGGTTACGTCGATACAAGTTTTTACACTGATCCAGATGGCTCTAAGTCACAAACTGGATACATATTTTTGTTGAACGGTGGAGCTGTCAGTTGGTGCAGTTCTAAGCAGAGTGTCGTGGCGGGATCTACGTGTGAAGCGGAGTACATAGCTGCTTTGGAAGCAGCAAATGAAGGAGTCTGGATGAAGGAGTTCATATTCGATCTAGGTATAATACCTAGTGCATCGGGTCCAATGAAAATCTTTTGTGACAACACTCGAGCAATAGCCTTGGCGAAGGAATCCTTGTTTCACAAGAGAACCAAGCACATCAAGAGAGGCTTCAACTCCATCCGCGATCAAGTCAAGGAAGGATACATAGAGATTTGCAAAATACATACAGATCTGAATGTTGCAGACCCATTGACTAAGCCTCTTCCACGAGCAAAACATGATCAGCACCAAGACACCATGGGTGTTAGAATCATTACTATGTAATATACATTATTGACTCTAGTGCAAGTGGGAAACTGAAGGAAATATGCCCTAGAGGCAATAATAACGTTGTTATTTATATTTCCTTACATATCATGATAAATGTCTTTTATTCGTGCTAGAATTGTATTAACCGGAAACTTGATACATGTGTGAATACATAGACAAAACAGAGTGTCCCTAGTATGCCTCTACTTGACTAGCTCGTTAATCAAGAGATGGTTGAGTTTCCTAACCATAGACATGTGTTGTCATTTGATCAACGAGATCACATCATTAGGAGAATGATGTGATGGACAAGACCCATCCGTTAGCTTAGCACAATGATTGTTTAGTTTTATTGCTATTGCTTTTTTCATGACTTATACATTTTCCTCTGACTATGAGATTATGCATCTCCCGAATATCGGAGGAACACCTTGTGTGCTATCAAACGTCACAACGTAACTGGGTGATTATAAAGATGCTCTACATGTGTTTCCGAAAGTGTTTGTGGAGTTGGCATAGATCAAGATTAGGATTTGTCACTCCGAGTGTCGGAGAGGTATCTCTGGGCCCTCTTGGTAATACACATTATAATAAGCCTTGCAAGCAAATGACTAATGAGTTAGTCACGAGATGATGTACTACGGAACGAGTAAAGAGACTTGCCGGTAACGAGATTGAACTAGGTATGATGACACCGACGATCGAATCTCAAGCAAGTAACATACCGGTGACAAAGGGAACAACGTATGTTGTTATGCGGTTTGACCGATAAAGATCTTCGAAGAATGTGTAGGAACCAATATGAGCATCCAGGTTCCGCTATTGGTCATTGACTGGAGATGTGTCTCGGTCATGTCTACATAGTTCTCGAAGCCGTAGGGTCCGCACGCTTAACGTTCGATGATGATTTGTATTATGAGTTATGTGTTTTTGATGACCGAAGATAGTTCGGAGTCCCGGATGAGATCATGGACATGACGAGGAGTCTCGAAATGATCGAGACATAAAGATTGATATATTGGAAGGTTATATTCGGGCACCGGAAGGGTTCCGAAGTGTATCGGGTATTTTTTGGAGTATCAATAGGTTATCGGAACTCCCCGGGGAGTCGATGGATCTTATTGGGCCCTAGTGGAGAAAGGAGGCAGCAGGCAAGTGGTGGGGCATGCCCCCTAGGCCCAAACTGAATTGTTTTAGGGTTTGGGGAGCCAGCCCCCCTTTCCTTATCCTCTCATCCTCCTTCCTCCTTCTCCTAGTAGGAATAGGAAGGGGGGAACCTACTTGGAGTAGGACTCCCCCCCTTGGGCGCGCGCCACCCCTAGGCCGGCCTCCTCCTCCCTCCCTCCTTTATATACGTGAGGAGGGGGCACCCCAAAGGCACACCAAAGTTTCTCTTAGTTGTGTGTGGTGCCCCCTCCACAGTTACACACCTCGGTCATATCATTGTAGTGCTTAGGCGAAGCCCTACGATGGTAACTTCATCATCACCTTCACCACACCGTCGTGCTGGCGAAACTCTCCCTCGCCCTCATCTGGATCAAGAGCTCGAGGGACGTCATCGAGCTGAACGTGTGCTGAACGCCGAGGTGTCGTACGTTCGCTGCTTGGATCGGTTGGATCACGAAGACGTTCGACTACATCAACCGCGTTACTAAACGCTTCCATTGTCGGTCTACGTGGGTACGTGGACACACTCTCCCCACTCCTTGCTATGCTTCTCCTAGATAGATCTTGCGTGATTGTAGGAATTTTTTTAAATACTACGGTCCCCAACAGATATTCCAATCCAACCACAATAATCTTGATCGCTAGCCTTCCCCAAGTTGCTTTCCACTCAAATCATCTTTCTACCATATCCAAATCTGTGTGAGAGAGTTGAGTGTTGGGGAGACTATCATTTTAAGCACAAGAGCAAGGTGTTCATCATCAACACACCATTTATTACCTTTTGGAGAGTGGTGTCTCCTAGATTTGTTAGGTGTCACTTGGGAGCCTCCGACAAGATTGTGGAATTGAACCATGGAGTTTGTAAGGGCAAGGAGATCGCCTACTTCGTGAAGATCTACCCTAGTGAGGCAAGTCCTTCGTGGGCGACGGCCATGGTGGGATAGACAAGGCTTCTTCTTCATGGACCCTTCATCAGTGGAGCCCTTCGTGGACTCGCGCGGCCGTTATCCTTCGTGGCTTGAAGTTTCCATCAATGTAGATGTACGATAGCACCACCTATCGGAACCACGCCAAAAACATCCGTGTCTCCATTGTGTTTGCACTCTCCAACCCCTCCCTTTTACCTTCATGTGCAATGCTTTACTTTCCGCTGCCGGAATTATAGAATTGCATGTGTAGGAAGATTGCTTGACTTGTGCTAAGTTGCTAAAATATATCAAAACGTAAAATTGGGAAAAGGCTAAGTTTTTATTTGGTCAAGTAGTCTAATCACCCCCCCTCTAGACATACTTTCGATCCTACAAGTGGTATAAGAGCTTTGGTCTCCATTTTCCTTTATTTCCATAGCTTTGGTGATCATAGCCTTGGTTTCACAACCTAGGAGAGTATGGCGTGTAGCGAGGAAAGTTACCACTATAGAGGTCCTTACTTTGATGGCACTAATTTTGCTAGTTGGAAGCATAAGATGAAAATGCATATTCTTGGACATAACCCTGCCGTTTGGGCTATTGTGTGTATTGGTTTGCAAGGTGAATTCTTCGATGGGAAAGAGCCAAATCGTGAAGCTACCACTGAAGAATTGAAGATGTTGCAATACAATGCTCAATCTTGCGATATCCTCTTCAATGGATTGTGTCTGGAAGAATTTCAACAAAATCAGCTGTCTTGAGAATGCAAAGGAAATTTGGGATACTTTGATTGATATGCACGAAGGTACCGACTCCATCAAGGAATGAAAGTTGGATGTGCTTCAAAGTCAACTTGACAAGTTCAAAATGAAGGATGGTGAAGGTGTCGTGGAAATGTACTCTAGGCTTGCTCGCATCACAAATGAGATTGCCGACTTAGGAAGTGAAGGGATGACAAATAGATTCAGCATGAAGAAGATCCCAAGAGCATTGGATGGAAAATATGATACCGTGTGCACATTGATCCAAATGACGCCCAATGACAAAGTTCTCAAGCCAATGAAAGTCATTGGTAGAATTGGTGCTCATGAGATGTCACTGAAGGATAAAGAAGAGCTTCACAACAAGTCTAGTGGCGCTTACAAAGCTTCATGTGATACTCCTACATCATCAAGTGAGAAACAAGTCTTCAATGAAGAATTGAGCTTAATGGTGAAGAACTTCAACAAGTTCTACAAGAATACAAGCAAAGAAATAAACACCAAGTCAAGGTCCTACAATGACAAAAGATCTTATAGTCATGATCGGAATTGCTACAATTGTGGGAGACCCAGACACTACTCAAATGAGTGTACGGCTCCACACAAGAGAGGATAAGATTCACCCAAAAGGAGAAGTAAAAGAGATGAATCGCCACCAAGAGAGAGAAGGAGTAGAGATGATCGTTATGAACGAAGACCCTCTCATAGAAGCAAGGATTCGAAAAGGAATGACAAATAATCAAGGAGCTATACAAGACGAAGACATCAAGCTCATGTTGGTGAATGGGTATCCGGTTCCGACTCCGATGACCACTCCGAGAGAAGCTATTACTCTGACTCCGAAGATACTCAATATGAAGGTGTTGCCGGAATTGCTCTTGTGTCATCCAACTCCTGCAATATATTTGACTCACCTAATGAAGGAACTGGAAGATGCTTCATGGCTAAAGGCCCTAAGGTATCACACCCCGCATATCTTGATTTCAATAGTGATGAAGATGATTTTCTAGGAGATGATGATTTACTTGTTGGTAGCACTAGTGATGAAAAATATGATGAAAACTACGATGAAATTTCTATTAAGCATGCTAATCAAGATAAAATGAATGACGATGATAAGAAGGAGATTGAGCGTCTAACTAAAGAACTAAACACTCTTAAGTTAGCTCATGAAACTACCATAGAAGATCATCGAGAGCTTTTGAGAACTCATGAGAAGCTACGCTTTGAAAAGCTTAATCTAGAGCACGAGCATGGGTTCTTAAAAGCAATCAATGATGATCTTCGTAAGAAAAGTTATTCTTACATTGCCAAGCATTTACTCTTGTCTACTTACATGCGACAAGTAAAATCTAGCAATAAGAACAAGAAAGATTCTTCCTCTAGTAGTAACAACAATCATGATAAATCCAATATTGTTGCTTCTAGTAGTTCTCTTGATTCCACTAATGATTCTCTTAGCCAAGTTACACTCGAGCAAGAAAATAGCTTATTGAAGGGAATTATAGAGAAAGGTGTTTATAAGAGCCTTGCCCGGAGTAAGCAATTCGAGGAAGTTGTACGCAAGCAAGGAAGGCACCAGAAGAATCAAGGTGTTTGTTTTGAATGAAAGTTCAATGCCAATGGAGTTGAGTGGGAAGAAGATCAATACCCCCAAGACAAAGTTTGTTCCTCAACAAGAGAAGTATGATCCTACTTCCTTTAAGGGGACACAAGCACAAGATGATCTTCCACCACAAGATCACAAGCTAAAAGGCAAGGACAAGCTTCAAGAGGAGATTGATGCATTTGAAGAAGCTCCTAAGGCCTTGGTCAAGTGGGTTCCCAAGACTATGTCAAGTTCTACTTCATCAAGTACATCTACAACTCCAAGGATTCCCATCAAGATGATGTGGATTCCGAAGAAGAAGAACTAGAGAATTCTTAAGGGTGACTCCGTCAACATACTTCACTCATATTCATATTGGCAAGGACAAGTGCAATCAACTTCCACATCTTGCACTAGTTCAAGGAGTCACAAATCCTCTTGTTGGTAAGACAAGGGACAAGGTAACCTAATGCTTTCATGGACATCATCTTATGTGTACTTCACTCTATGTCCATGGATATCCTTGTTTGTTCCTTATGGGACTAACCCATGTAGGTATTGAAAGTGTAACTAAATCCAAAGGATTGCTCCAAATGATCTACATCGACAATGAGTACCTACATCTTCAACACCTACATGAAGTTATCATCGACAAAACCCAAGGTTAGTTCATCCCTCTTAGGGGGTGTCAGGGATATTACTACCAGGTACAAACCGGCCAGGAGGGTCCGGTTTACGTTATGAAGATTATTTTATTAAAGGCCCAGCAGAGCATGAAGTAGAAGATTTCAGCCCAAGAGGTTTAGAGCCCAAGTGTTAGGGCCCATGATTTGTAAACCGTCATACTATGTAACTTGGGATGTAAGAAAGAACAGAGACCGAGGCGGACACATTTATGAGCCGGCCTCGGGGCTCTGCAAACCGGACCGAGCGTCACCTCTTATATAAAGGGACGACCCGGCGACGGTCCAGGACAGACAACAACAATTCGAGACACAAGCAAAGCGGATTCGCTCCCTGGTCATCGAAGCCCTAGCAATACACACCAAAGTAGACGTAAGCTTTTACCTTCACCGAAGAGACCGAACTAGTATAAAATCCTTGTGTCCTTTGTCCGCTTTAACCCCTTAAAGTTAACCCGTAGCGATGGCCTCACGACTAAGTCCTTTTGCTAGGACATCTGCCGTGCTAAATCCACGACAATTGGCGCCCACCGTGAGGCTATCACACGATGGTTTTGTGTTCTTGAAGGGCGGCTTTAAAGGACTCAAGGGCTACACAATGGGCCGGATGACTAAGAGTCGTTGCTGCCGGATCTACATCGACGATGCAGGCTGGGGCCCCGAGGCCGATTCAATCGAATACGGATACCGGGTCCCCTTCGGCAACATCCACATCTTCATCGGCAAGATCGGCGACCCGGGCCCTGAGCCGGACATCTTCCCCAACATCGTCGAGCCGGCTCAGCATGCGAGACCAGCCCGGATTCAGCTAGCCATGAAGCACGTCTTCGTTGGAGCAGTGCATGGAGTACGAACCGAGGACGGATCGGACTCTGGCGGCGAGACTGTTGTCTATTCCGATGATGAATCTTCTTCCGGAGAGACAGAATCTTTGTATCTGCTGCAGGATGGTCGATCGAAGGGTTGTTCCGAGGGTGACAGTATTCCGGACCCCCTCGATCCGCCAAGCCGGGTCGCTGCCTTTATGGCCGGATCACAGTCTATGCAGCAGCCCTCAACAATAGCGGTGTTAACGTCAGAAACGATGGGAGCTAGAGCTGGAGATCCTCCCCCATCGCCATCTGGCACTTTATCCACCTTGGTTGACACTTTGATAGTGTTATTGACAGCAGAGGTAGCACAGGCCAACAAGGAGCAGCATGATGCGGAGGCCGCTCAGGTGAAAGGCCGGATTGAGCAGGCCAAATTGGACCTGGCTGCTGAGAAAGCTAGGATGGCTACAAATCAGGCAGAGCTTGATGCCCAGACCTATCGACTCATGTTGGATCAGAACGCTTCACACGAGGTAATGATGAGAAGGCAACGATCTCGCTTGCCACCGGTTTATGAGGCAAGGAATCTCTTCAGCACGCCAGGAGCAGGAACTAGTAAGCAGCCAGAGGTGAACCGGGGAGGAGCACCGGGAATGGGCGCGTCGGTTCAACCACCGGCCGTAGAGCCAAACCGCCAAGTTGTGCCGGCCCAACATGTGCCCACCCCTCCTGGTCATTATTCTAATCCGTTGGACAATATAGTTGCTGCCGCATCACGGCTGGCCGCCCTTCCCATTGAAGGAACGTCCCCCATAGCAGTGGAAGCGCGACGGGCCAGGGAGTTGTTGGACACGGCGCTAACTCAACAGCAAGCCTATTCCTATAGCCGAGAGAGGATTCACTCGACTCCTCGTCCGAGCCGGAGTTATACGAGGCGTCTGGATGACCGGCCGTATCAAGCAGCGCACGGAGACGTAATCTGCCGAGGCGGGATAATCCGGCAGGAGGAGAGGCACACGCTCAAGACGTGGTGGATCAGGCCAGGTAGAGCTGGGAGGCCGAGGTAACGACACAGTGCGAGGCCCGTCAGGCGATGCCGGTTCGTCCCACCACCATAGTTGAACCGGGGGTCATGTCCAGTTCCGTGGGTGTGCCGTGTCTCATCCCCGCTTTACGGAACGTCAAACTACCCAAGGATTTCAAAGGGCCACGCAAGGTGCCCAACTACACGGCGGATCTGGCTCCAGAGGCATGGGTTGAGAGTTATGAGATGGCAATGGAGATGCTCGATGTGGATGAGGCAGCGTGCGCCAAGTATTTCACAATGATGCTCGAAGGCACAGCCCGAACATGGCTGAAGGGTTTACCGCCTAATTCCATCGGATCATGGGCTGAATTGCGGCGCCGGTTTATCAACAACTTCAAGGACACGTGCAAGCAGCCGATGTCTGTCGTCGACTTAGCTGCCTGCGTTCAAGGAGAGAAGTAGTCTACAAGCAATTGGGTACGTCGAGTGTCAGAAATCTTGCACTCCTCTAATAGCATCAACCCAAGTACAGCAGTGGTAACCTTGGAGGGCAATTGCCGTGTCACACCCTGACTTTCATGCCACATTGCTTAAGCTAATTTTCATGTTAAAAATGTGGATTTGCAAAAACTTTTGAGTGTTTTTGACCTTGCTTGATTTGACTTTTGTCTGCTGTTTGCTAGTGCTCTAAAAATCAAATAAATCCTCCAACTCTTATACTTCATCTCCTTGACCCAAAACCTTTTCCCAATGATCATGCCATGTGTATAGACCAGTATAGAATTTTCTTATAAAAATATTTTGGCCAAATGGTATTTTCTAAAATTAGTTTTTCCGAAAACCCCTGAATTGAGGTTTGCACTGCAAGTACCTTATTTAGGGTGTGAAAAATCTTTCAAAAAGTATATTTGAATCCTATTAGGTATAGGACTCCCAGAAACCACAAAAGTATAATTTTAAAAGTTATTTTTATATTTTATTTAAAAGCTTTTTCTTAAGGCCAGAAATGGTCTTTAATAGGGAAAAATTATTTAATCATTTCAAAAATATTTGCCAAAATTCAGGGAGACTCATAGGACATATATTGTCCATATATAAGAGTTTCAGCACATGGTCATGTTCCAAATATTGGGCAAATCCTTCCAAAACCCTTTCTGGATATTTCAAGCTTTTGAAATATTTACAAAGGAAATATTCTCCAAAAATTCCAGGGAAATTCTATCATGTCATATATGACATATTTGATGACCTTGCAAAGCCTCATGCCTTGAAGATCAAGGAAACATCCTCTAATCCCCTCAAAACCATGCTGTCCATATTTGAAGTTTGAGCAACTCTACATTGCCAAACTTGTCCAAATGCTCTCAAATTTGGTGCACATGCTAGAATGGCCTAATAAGGCATCTAGACCAAATGGAACAAGATTTGGAAAAGAGCAACCTGATCAGATCACCCCAAAACCACTTCTGTTCAAATTCAAATTTGAACAACTTTACATTGTCAACTTTTTATCTGGAGCCTCAAACTTTGTGGGCATGTTCTTAACCCCAAATGATGATGCTACACCAAGTGGTGCATCAAGGGGAGATGAATTTCTTGACTCAAACATGGTGAAACCATTTCTATTCATTTCTAGGGTTCACCAAAGTTACATTGGCCACTTTGCCCAAAAGAGCTCAAATTTGGTGTAGGGGCCTAATTATATGTGACATTTGATCCTGTTAAGTCCCATGCCAAGTGGATGTCATTTGCTTGACCAAACACTGATCAAACACCTTCTGGCTTTTTACTAAAACCTTCATCTTGGTCACTTTTGCTTTTCTCCATGGCCTCAACTTCTTACCACATGTTCATTCAGTTACTGGCTACCCCCAGTAACTTCCCCAGCACCTCAGCTCCATGATTGAGGGGGGTAGAACTCCAATTCCTACTACTGGACAACAGTTTTTACCTTCTCCACCACCTCTCTCCTCACTCCAGTGGCTCCCAGAGCATCCAAGACCACCCCTCAATAGTTTACTACCCCCTCCACCTGCTGGACACAAGAGGGCACGGCCAAGGAGCTAAAGGCACGGCCATGCCGGCCAAAAGCCTGCTCTGGAGCGCGCTACAGTGCTCTGGAGCACTGCAGCCGCCCTCCAATCGCCAGCCCCGACCACCTAGGGCCTCCCCCTCGTGTCCCCCGAGGCTGCCTCGGCGTCCGGGACACGCCGGGCGGTCGGCCCCCTCCTCTCTCCTCCTCCCTCGCCCCTGCTCGCACGCGCACCGGCCGACCCTGTGCACCAGTGGGCGACCTCGCACGCGCGGCCTCTCTGACGCCTCCCCGCTCCTCCTCTGCTTTTCCCTTGGACTGGACCTCGTCCACGAGCGCCCTAGACATGCTCAGGAGAGCCCGGATGGCCTACAACAACGGCCACGACCTCGTCGGCGCACAGCCCCGCGGTGAACCTCGGGCTAGCCTTTAAAAGGCCTCCCCGAGCCCCTCTCTGTACTCCATCCTCTGCCTCACCCTCCAGCAAGCCTCCCTGAGTAAAGCACGCTCCCTCCCGAGCCCTCCTTCCTCCTCCTCTATCACCATTGCCGCCACGGGACCCTACTCGAATTCGGGCACCCCGGCCTCTCCCTCTCCACCTAGCCACCACCAGAGCCCCTCTGTAGGATTGAAAGTATGTCTAGAGGGGGGGTGATTAGACTACTTGACAATATAAAAATTCTGCCTTTAGATCATGAACAGTTTTTGGCAGTTTCACAATTATGATCAATTCAAGTATCACCCTACACATGCAATTCTAGAGTATAAGCAGCGGAAAGTAAATTGCACATGTAGTAAAGAGAGGTGGAGAAGATCAAACGCAATTTGGAGACACGGAGATTTTTGTCGTGGTTCCGATAGGTGGTGCTATCGTACATCCACGTTGATGGAGACTTCAACCCACGGAGGGTAACGGCTGCGCGAGTCCACGGAGGGCTCCACCCACGAAGGGTCCACGAAGAAGCAACCTTGTCTATTCCATCATGGCCTACGCCCACGGAGGGCTAGCCTTACTCGGGGTAGATCTTCACGAAGTAGGCAATCTCCTTGCCCTTACAAACTTCTTGGTTCAACTCCACATCTCGAAGACGGAGGCTCCCAAGCGACACCTAACCAATCTAGGAGGCACCACCCTCCAAAAGGTAATAGATGTGGTTGATGATGATGAACTCCTTGCTCTTGTGCTTCAAATGATAATCTCCCCAACACTCAACTCTCCTCACTGATTTGGCTTTGGTGGAAGAAAGGATTGAGTGGAAAGCAACTTGGGAAGGCTAGAAATCAAGTTTCATATGGTAGGAATGGAGCAACTTGATCTCAACACAAGGGTAGGTAGTTCTCTTCTCAGAAAGTGTAAGGTAGGAGTGGTAGTACTTTCTGATGGCTCTCTCCACGAATGAAGAGGGGGTGGAGGGGTATATATAGCCTCCACAAAAAATCCAACCGTTACACACATAATTGAGCAATCTCGGTGAGACCGAAGTGAAAACTCGGTCAGACCGAAAGTTCAAATATAGTGAACGTTGGGGTTTTCGGTGGGACCGAAAATACCATCTCGGTGTGTCCGATATGAGTCAAAGATAGGAGCTTGCCATTCTCGGTGGGACCGAAATTAACAACTCGGATATTCCGATATGATGTCAAATGGTTACAGAAGGTTGGCAGTCCAGTTTCGGTGAGACCGAACTCAAAATCGGATAGACCGAAATTTCTAGGGTTTGGAAAATAGCTGAGGTTGTTCATCTCAGTGGGACTGAGTTGGAAGAATCGGTTTGTCCGAGATTACTTATGAGTGTGTTTAGAAGTGAAAGTTGCTGATAGTTAAAGGAGCTAAATCACTAAGCACTTGAGCAACCAGATCATCAACACAACCTCATCCCCTTTTAATAGTATTGGCTTTTCCTATGGACTCAATGTGATCTTTGATCACTAAACCAAAAATGGAGTCTTGAGCTTTTGCCAATGCTTGCCTTAGCATTTTGAGGGGTCCACTTCTTCAGACATATCCATACCCATATCATCGAACTTCTCTGAAATGATTCTCAAGTAATTATTAGTTCAATGATATATATGTTGTTATTAATTACCAAAACCACCCGGGGATTAGTTGCACTTTCAATCTCCCCCTTTTTGGTAATTGATGACAACATATAGATCAAAGCTTCGATAAAAGGTATAATCAATGAATAATATCGTCGCTTTGAGAAGTATGTGATAAACAAGAGCTCCCCCTAAATTTGTGCATTATTTAAAATTTGCGTTTGAATGCAAATGCACAATCGATTAGGATTATGGGTCACTCTTCCATGTCACATACATCTTGGTGGAGCGCACAAAATGATAAGAATGAATAACATGCACTCAATCACCAAGACATGAGTAAATGATCATACAAGAAGGAATAGCATATGATAAGCATTAAGCACACATTAAAGCATAGTACGACCAAGCACTCATTAAGGTAGCATCAAACGTAGTAGCAAGCATACTGAAAGTTTCAAGAACCAAAAGAACCAAGTGTATCTCAAAGAAAACCGGCAAAAGGACGAAAGAGCACTCTCTCTCTCGAAGCCCTATGATCTATACAATTTCTCCCCCTTTGGCAACAAGTTACCAAAAAGTTTGAAAAAGCATAGAGCTAAGCGTCATTGTGGGCTCTGCTGGCGGCTCCCGTCTGGGTAGATGTCGGTGTAGAAATGACGGCATCGGCGAAGACTTCAGCTGATGTCTGCGCTAGAGGAGTGGATGCTGGAGCTGTAGCTGGAGTAACTGCTGGAGCTGTAGGAGGTGCTGAAATGGTAGCCCTGGAGTCAGTCACAGGGATAGCTGCAGATCGGGATCCTCTGGGAACCTGAACAGTCTGGCGATGAGAGTCCCGGACTAGATCATCCTGCATGAGCTCTGCTCTCTCCTGCCTTGGTTCCTCCATATCTGCCTCAAGCTTGTTGACGGTCACCTGAATCTCAGTCAGCTTCACGTCCAGAGCGTGGATCTTGTCGTCAACAATCCTCTCTAGGCTCTCCTGAGATTGTTCAATGCTGGCCAGGCGTTGTTCAATCCTCTCGGTAGCTTCAAGAATCTGCTCTCCGAAGCTCTTTGGTTTAGCTGCTGCTGCTGCTGCCTCTTTATCAGCTTTGGCTTTCTTCGCAGCTTCAATCTTGGCTTGACCTTCAACTGAGGTTGGATCCTCCTCATCCATCACAACTACGTTATCTTCATGCTCTGGCTGCAGTGGCAAGTGCTTCCTATCCAACATGAATTTGCCCGTGCCAAACTTGGCATTGATGAGCATCTGAATCTGCGGGGCAAATCCACACGACCTCTTTTGGTTAGCTGCAGTCCTCTTAATGGTCTCTACCATTAAGTCCATCACCTTGAAAGATGCCTTCTCATCAAGAATGTGCAGCATGTTGATAGAATAGCCTCGAATCATGCGGTGGTCTCCAGACTTGGGCATCAATGTATGCTTCAGAATAGTGTTTGTGGTGGTCAGACCTGCCTGGAGATAGTACACTGAGCCAAGCTTCCATCCTTCCAAATCAGCGGCGGGGATCTCCTTGTACATGTTCTTCATGGAATCATGGTTCTTCTTAGGAATCCCATAGACATCAATGTCGTCCTCTCTCTGCACTGGAGCATTCAGAAGTTCTGCCCATTCTTCAACAGACGAAGAAAACCTTTGACCTTCAGTCATCCAGGTGATCTTCCCATCAGGATAAAAGTGGGCTGTGGCGTAGAACTGCATGATCATCTCGTCGTTCCAATCTGTCAGCTTCTGACCCACGAACTCATCAACTCCACATGTAGTGAAGCTCTCATGCACATGGGGAAAGAAGTCTCGGTGCTCTTCACTGTCAATGTACTTCCAGTCAACATACCTGGTGTCAACAACAATAGGCTTCTTATCCATTAGCACGGTCTCATAGAAGTCCTGCTGCTCTCTGGTGTGGAATCTGGGGTCCACAGCGGTCCTTCTCCTCACGGCATATGGATCAGACTGTCTCCATAGCCTGAGACCTCTGTCCTTCCTTACCTTCATATCCTCGGCTTGAGGATGAGCATCGTTGTGGAGTGGCAACTTTGGACGGAGCTTCAGCAACACATGTTCTTCATCAGACTCAGACGATGGCAAATTACCTTTGTTCTTCTCTGAGGCTGGGATGTTCCTGGTTGTCCTCTTGGGCTTGGCTGGAGCTGCCTTGGCTTGAGCAGGCTTCTTGGGCTTAGAAGTGGCTTGAGCCCTAATAGCATCACCCATGAACTTAGCCTTTTGAGGAGGAGGCTGGGGTGCATCTTCTTCTTCTTCTTCTTCAACAGCTGCTTCTGCATGAGGTTCAGCATATACTACCCTCTTCCTCTTGGAAGTTTTCTTTACCTTACTTGGAGCTGGCTCTTCCAAGTTTAGCTTCTTTGCAACAGCTGACTGCTTGACCTTGCTGGTGCCTTTCTTCGACTGCTGCCCTTAGTGCTCTTTGGCAACAACTTTTCTCTTGGGCTTGGAGGTTACTTCCTCAGCAACGAAGTCAGAGTCCTCATCATCAGAATTTCTCTGCTTTCTAGTCCTTGTGGCTGCAGGAGGCAAACCACTAGGGGTGCTCCTCTCACCATCATCACTAGGACTACTAGCCTCAGGACTAGTATCTGCCTCTGGAATCTCTGCAAACGATGACTCAGACCTGTTCTGGCTGTCACTGGCATCTGACATGGCTGACAACCTGTGAAAAGATAAGGTATAGGCAGAGTAGAAGAGTTATCACAACTGCAGAGGTTTTTGCAAAAAAAATGAGTTCAAAACTTAGTTTTGAGTTTTCACAGAATGCATTTCGGTCAAACCGATATTCAGTTTCGGTGAATCCGAAGTGTATACAGAGGCTTATCACACCACTTTCGGTCAGACCGAAGTGGGTTTCGGTCCTACCGAAACACTAGGGTTTCACTGAGACTCTACATCGGTCACACCGATTTGCACGACTCGGTTAGACCGAAAGGTGCAGTGCAATGGCCAGAGGCCAAATCGGTCATTCTGAGTTTTCAAAATCGGTTTCACCGAGATGTATTCCGTGGAAACCTAAACCTAAGAATTTCGCTCGAAACTAAAACGATCTGATCTGATGTTAAGGAGGATTTCAAACGTGGCTAGATGCAGGGCAAACCAATCGTGCAAGAATCAGATGGGGAGCACGAGAGGGATCGAGACTCACCCTAACTTGGTGAAGTCCCTCTACGGCGGCAACGGCGCGGAGAAGAATACCGTTGACGGCGGCGGAGACCTGCGGCGAGGGCGCACAGGCGACGACGGCGACGATCCGAAGACCAGGGCGACGGCAGTAGGGGACTTGGGGGCGAAACGGTTTGAAGAATTAATCGCGCGCTGCCCTCAGTATATATATCCCCATGCTGTCGGTGGGACCGAGTTGAAAAACTCGGTGACACCGAAATGTATAACTGCTGTGCAGTTACGCATACCGGTCACGCCGAGATTTTGAACTCGGTTTCACCGAGATGAAACCTAGATCAGTCTAAGCGTTTCGGTTGGACCGAGTGGGAAAAGTTGGTCAGACCGAAATGGACTTAGAAGGTTTTGGAAGTCAGCCTTAGACGGATCGGTGGCTCCGAGTGCTCCTCACTCGGAGGGTCCGAAAATGACTTGTTCAAAGTTGTGATATGAGCATGAATAGAATTTGAGACAAGAAAGCATAGATAGCTTGGGAAGGTGCTTAGGCATTCTTGTCCATCAATTTGGCTAGAAAAATTAAAACAACCAAAACAACAAATGGATGTCCTTGAATGGATAAAATCATGCATTCAACATGCTCACACAATAAGATAGCAAATGAAATATGTGTCAAACATGCACAACCAAAACTCTAGCTACTAGCTCACAATTTGTCGATGACTAGGTCATCTATATATGAGTATTTTGACTTAGGAGCCAAATGAGAACATTTGATCATAGGTCAAACTCATCGTTTAAGCACAAGTGGGGTTACCACTTTTACATAAAGCATTGATGTGTTCACATCATTTGGAGATGCTTTAGCTCAATTTTTAGAGCAAAGCTCCCCCTAGATGTGAGAACCCCTTTTAAAGGGTCAAACTAACCTTGGGTTGTCGTAGAAGACTTCATGTAGATGTTGAAGATGTGGATGCTCAATATTGATGTAGATCATCAAGAGTTGGGAGCTATCCTTTGGATTAGGGCACTTTCAATACCTACATGGGTTAGTCCCACAAGGAACAAACAAGAATATCCATAGACATAGATTGAAGTACACAAAAGATGATGTCCATGAAAGCAATGATTACCTTGTCCCTTGACTTACCAACAAGAGGGTTTGTGACTCCATGAACTAGTGCATGATGTGGAAGTTGATTGCACAAGTTCCTGCCAAAATGAATGTGAGTGAAGTATGTTGGCGGAGTCACCCTCAAGAACCTTCTAGTTCTTCTTCTTTGGGATCCACATCATCTTGATGGGAATCCTTGGTGTTGTAGTTGAGCTTGACGAAGTAGAACTTGATGTGTCCTTGGGAACCCACTTGACCATGGCTTGAGGTGCTTCTATGAATGCATCAATCTCCTCTTGAAGCTTGTCCTTGGCCTTTAGCTTGTGGTCTTGTGGTGGAAGGTCATCTTGAGCTTGTTCCACATTGGAAGAAGTAGGATCATACTTCTCCTTTTGAGAAACAAACTGTGGAGTAGGGTATTGACCTTCTTCCCACTCAACACCTTCGGCGTTGAACTTTCGCTCAAAACCAATCCCTTGATTCTTCCGGTGCCTTCCTTGTTTGCGAACAATTTCCTCAAAGTTCTTGCTTCCGGCAAGACTCTTGTAGACACCTTTCTCTATGATTTCCTTCAATAGGCTATTTTCTTGCTCAAGGGTAACTTGGCTTGAAACATTGTTAGTGGAATCAAGAGAACTACTAGAAGTAACAACATTAGATTTGACATTGTTATTGTTACTACTAGAGGAAGAATTTTTCTTATGCTTGTCATGCTTAGTCTTAATAGGTGGCAAGAAATTAGACAAGAGAAGTCGTTTGGCAAGATATGAAGAACTCTTCTTTCGAAGATCGTCATTGATCGCTTTTAGAAACTCATGTTCTTGCTCTAGAGTGAGCTTCTCGAAGCATAGCTTCTCATGAGATCTTAGGAGCTCTCTATGATCTTCTTGAGTTGTTTCGTGAGCTAACTTAAGAGTGTTTAGTTCTTTAGTTAGACGCTCAATCTCCTTCATAGCATTGTCATTCGACTCTTCTCGACTATAAAGACTACTAGCATTTTCATCATTACTAAGCTCACTAGATTTATCATGCAAGAGCTCATCTTCACCAAGCAAGTCATCCTCATCACTATCAAAGTCAATGAATTCAGGGTGTGTTACCTTGGGGCCTTTAGCCATGAAGCATCTTCCAATTCCCTCATTTGGTGAATCAAATAAGTCGTAGGAGTTGGAGTTGGAGGATACGAGTGCAAGTCCGGCAACACCTTCATCTTGACTGTAGTCGGAGTCGGAGTGATAGCTTCCATCGGATTGATTGTCGGAGTCGGAGCCGGAGACCCATTCACCTACATGAGCTTGATGTCTTTTTCTTGTGTAGCTCCTTGATGACTTGTCTTTCCTCTCCGAATCCTTGCTTCTCCGAGAGGGTCTTCGTTCATAACGATCATCTCTACTCCTTCTCTCTCTCCGAGGTGACTCATCTCTTGCTCTTCTTCTTGGAGATTCTTCTCTTCTCTTGTGGGGAGCCGTACACTCATTTGAGAAGTGTCCGGGTCTTCCACAATTGTAGCAGTTTCGATCACGACTAGAAGATCTCTTTTCATCATATGATCTAGACTTTGAGCTTCTTTCTTTGCCTCTATTCTTGTAGAACTTGTTGAAGTTCTTAACCATTAGGCTTATCTCTTCATTGGAAATTAACTTGTCACTTGAGGTTGTGGGAGCATCACTTGTAGCTTTGTAAGCACCACTTGACTTGTTGTGAAGCTCTTCCTTATCCTTAAGTGTCATCTCATGAGCAACAATTCTTCCAATGACTTCAGTTGGCTTGAGAGTCTTGTAGTTTGGCATCATTTGGATCAAAGTGCACACGGTGTCATATTTTCCATCCAAAGCTCTTAGAATCTTCTTGATGATGAATAGGTCGGTCATTTCTTCGCTCCCTAAGCCGGCAATCTCATTTGTGATGAGAGCAAGCCTAGAGTACATTTCAGCGACTCCTTCACCATCCTTCATCTTGAACTTGTCAAGTTGACCTTGAAGAATATCTAGCTTTGATTCCTTCACAGATTCAGTACCTTCGTGCATTTCAACCAAAGTATCCCGAATCTCTTTAGCATTCTCAAGACGGCTGATTTTGTTGAACTCCTCGGGACACAAGGCATTGAAGAGAATGTCACAAGCTTGAGCATTGTTTTGCAACATCCGCAACTCTTCCGGTGTAGCTTCGCGATCCGGAACTTTTCCTTCCTCGAAGAATTCACCTTGCATACCAACACAAATAATGCCCCATGCGGCTGGGTTATGACCAAGAATATGCATTTTCATTTTATGCTTCCAACTAGCAAAATTTGTACCATCAAAGTAAGGACCTCTACGATAATTACCCTCACTAGACGCCATACTCTCCTAGGTTGTGAAACCAAGCTTATGGAGTCCAATGCAATGGAAACCAAAACAATGGAGACCAAAGCTTTGATACCACTTGTAGGATCGAAAGTATGTCTAGAGGGGGGGTGATTAGACTACTTGACAATATAAAAATTCTGCCTTTAGATCATGAACAGTTTTTGGTAGTTTCACAATTATGATCAATTCAAGTATCACCCTACACATGCAATTCTAGAGTATAAGCAGCGGAAAGTAAATTGCACATGTAGTAAAGAGGGGTGGAGAAGATCAAACGCAATTTGGAGACACGGAGATTTTTGTCGTGGTTCCGATAGGTGGTGCTATCGTATATCCACGTTGATGGAGACTTCAACCCACGGAGGGTAACGGCTGCGCGAGTCCACGGAGGGCTCCACCCACGAAGGGTCCACGAAGAAGCAACCTTGTCTATTCCATCATGGCCTACGCCCACGGAGGACTAGCCTTACTCGGGGTAGATCTTCACGAAGTAGGCGATCTCCTTGCCCTTACAAACTTCTTGGTTCAACTCCACATCTCGAAGACAGAGGCTCCCAAGCGACACCTAACCAATCTAGGAGGCACCACCCTCCAAAAGGTAATAGATGTGGTTGATGATGATGAACTCCTTGCTCTTGTGCTTCAAATGATAATCTCCCCAACACTCAACTCTCCTCACTGATTTGGCTTTGGTGGAAGAAAGGATTGAGTGGAAAGCAACTTGGGAAGGCTAGAAATCAAGTTTCATATGGTAGGAATGGAGCAACTTGATCTCAACACAAGGGTAGGTAGTTCTCTTCTCAGAAAGTGTAAGGTAGGAGTGGTAGTACTTTCTGATGGCTCTCTCCACGAATGAAGAGGGGGTGGAGGGGTATATATAGCCTCCAAAAAAAATCCAACCGTTACACACATAATTGAGCAATCTCGGTGAGACCGAAGTGAAAACTCGGTCAGACCGAAAGTTCAAATATAGTGAACGTTGGGGTTTTCGGTGGGACCGAAAATACCATCTCGGTGTGTCCGATATGAGTCAAAGATAGGAGCTTGCCATTCTCGGTGGGACCGAAATTAACAACTCGGATATTCCGATATGATGTCAAATGGTTACAGAAGGTTGGCAGTCCAGTTTCGATGAGACCGAACTCAAAATCGGATAGACCGAAATTTCTAGGGTTTGGAAAATAGATGAGGTGGTTCATCTCGGTGGGACTGAGTTGGAAGAATCGGTTTGTCCGAGATTACTTATGAGTGTGTTTAGAAGTGAAAGTTGCTGATAGTTAAAGGAGCTAAATCACTAAGCACTTGAGCAACCAGATCATCAACACAACCTCATCCCCTTTTAATAGTATTGGCTTTTCCTATGGACTCAATGTGATCATTGATCACTAAATTAAAAATGGAGTCTTGAGCTTTTGCCAATGCTTGCCTTAGCATTTTGAGGGGTCCACTTCTTCAGACATATCCATACCCATATCATCGAACTTCTCTGAAATGATTCTCAAGTAATTATTAGTTCAATGATATATATGTTGTTATTAATTACCAAAACCACCCGGGGATTAGTTGCACTTTCACCCTCACGCACCCCCTTGAGCCTCCCCGTGCTCCGCCAATCCTTCCCAGGCCGCCGTGCGCTCGAAGCCCAAAGGGGCCGGAGCCCTCCTCCGCCACGGTTGCCCCCTTGCCCGATCTGGTCCTCCCTGGCGCGCGTGTCACCCACGACCGGATGCGCCTCTTCGCGCTGGTCATTCGGTGGCCGGAGCGTCGCCGAAGACGGCCTGAGTCGACGGGGGCCACGCCGGCGAGCGCTCGGCCGTGCCTCCTCTGCTTCGCCTCTGTCCGCGCGGGGGGAAGAAAGACCTGCCACGGGGGCCCACAGGTCAGCGACCCCGGAGGCAGGCCCCACCGGTTTAAGTGGAGACGGCTATAGCACAGCCCGTCTCCCCCGCGTAAAAACGCATTTCCAGGAAGCCGCCTTCGGCGTGGCCAGGTTCCCTGCGCGCTACTGTGCAGTTGGGCCGGCCCAGAGCACTGCGGCGCTATACTGCGCCCAAAACGCAGTATAGGTATAAAGCCCCTTCCCTTTTTCTTTTTCTTTATTCTGTCAATTTCAAAAATGCCTAGATAATTCAAATGAACTCCAAATTGCATGATTCAAGTTTCCTATGACTCCATAAATCATGCTCTATGTGTTGGTGCTACATGCACATTATTCCAGAGACTTTTCCTTCACACATATTTATCAAATACCCATATTTCATTTTCTGTGAGGAACTTTAGAAAATCACAGAGAGCTCATTTTTGACCCAAATGCAGTGATTCAAATTCCTAGATGCTTGTCATGTCCAAACTTAGTTTTGGAACATTTTTAATAATAGTTTCTGTACCCCACCAAATAATGAGCCATTTCTTCCTATTTATCAGCTTTGGAAAATCCTAGGAAATTCATTTGAATTCCAAATCCAGAGAAACCAACTCCTAAATGCTTCTAAAATCATGACTTGATGATGGGTACCTTTGCTCATCATTCAAGGAATTATTCTGTATACTTCTTCCAAGTCCATAAACCCTTGATTCCATCATATTGGAATGTTCCAAACTACCTATTGATCCAACACCTATGAAACCACCTTGGTCATTTCTAATATGACCAGAGGTATCCTAGAAAAGTCCAACTCCTATTTTTAGAGCACTTTTATTGTTGCTTTGATTGTGTTGCTTATTATGATTGTTTCCATCGTTAGTTGACGTAATAAACGGAGTATTCGGAGATGGACCAGAAGGTTTGAAGACTCTGAAGAATAAGGCAAGCAGCCCTTTGACCATGTTCAAGAAACCTTTTTATGCATGTCTCATAGCACCTTATTATTCAATGCATCGGAATCATGTTGAGGTGGAAACCACTTTGGTTGATACCCCTGTTGCTTTACTGTTGAAACTTGCATCAAACATGACCCTACCTTCCTATGAGGGTTATGTGGGTGGGAGTAGATAGAAGTATGCTATAGTAGATGGCTACGCAAAGTGGGTCGGGGTTATGCATTGAGAGAAACAAGTGTGGCCTGACATACTTGCTAATGACCCAGTGGGTGCCACTAATGCCCCTGGGAGTTGATGAGGAGCTAGGGCACTACTTGGTGAAGAAGTAGTGTGTCGAGGCTTGAGGAAAGTGTTGTTTACAGAGATGGATTAGATTTATGTGTGACTACCGTCCCAACCAAACATGCGCAACCACTCTACCCTTATATGGGAAAGGGCATTATTGATTACCTAGGTCGATACTAGCATGGTGCCCGCATTACTAGTGACGGGGGTGACATGAGGTCACTCTCGGGACGGGGTCGTGCTTGGATAGGTGGCCATGACTGTTTTTACAGGGCACCGGACACACCGTTGGTACCCCGTGCTTGTGATATGTGATGAATACGGAGCGAGTCTCCACAAACCTTGAGATGTGAAATGTTTGGCATGGGGCTGCTACCAATTGAGTGGACTCTATGTTAGTGTCGTCTAGGGAAAGGTAGTGATCGGGTGCTTACCCCGGGTACCTGACGTACCGCGGGTCGTGGATGACACGGAAGTTCCCCGGATCTTGTGGGTAAAGTGTGCAACCTCTGCAGAGTGTCAAACTATTCCAATAGCCGTGTCCGCGGTCAAGGACAGTTGGGTGGTGCTACTTAGACTATGTCCATAAGTTTCCGGGAAACAACACGATTCAGAGATATTGTTGATGTGATTGTGAGGAAGTCACAATGAGCTTGCGCATATGTTGATTACAACTCTTTCTCGATAATGATGTCTGTGACCTACTGATACTTGTTACAGACACATGCATTGCCCTTGTTACATGTTGATCATAACTTGCATATGAAAAACTAGCTTTCCGCAAAACTACCAATGTAGCAGTAGAGCCTTGCATAAAATATTCTGTTATCACACTTGGGTTGCTTGCGAGTACATTCAATGTACTCATTGGCTTGCCACTGGTTATTTTATTGGCCAGGCATGAGAGCACAGGTTATGATGAAGATTTCTTGGTGACGAGCATGCGAGCTAGGACGCTTCCCAGTCAGAATGCCCGTAGGGTTAAGGCAGATGGCATGGGTCCATGTTGACTTTGAAGATTTCCGCTGCGATGATATATCCAAGACTTGACCATTATGGTCCTATTCGTGTAACACGGTATGTAAGGATGTAAGACTCTTGTTATTCAGCTTCCGTGTGTTCAGTGAGCATTGATCTCTGGGATCACTGTACACGTGCATTCGGTGATCACGACTTATGAGTCGGGGTCCCCACATGCCGGTTTGAACCCTTGCCATTGAAGCTGGGACGGCTTAAACGTGATTGCAACGACATGGAGACACTCATGGGCGCTTTAGTGAAGTATGGAGACTCTGATAACACCAAGCATCCAGAGGTAGACGGAGACAAGTCAGGGAAGGCGAGCAAGAACGGTAAACCGCCGCAGACCAATCTGGCGAATCAGGAATACAATGGTAAGCGTAAAGCAAACGGCAACTCAGATTTTGTGGCCAACACCAATGCTCACGAGGATGGGCAGCGCCGCAAGGGTAGACCGCCCCCACGTAATGGGAGGCCACCTATTAATATGGAGCGCCAGTCGAACATGCCTTGCCCAAAGCACGGTACGCCGGAAAAACCAGCTACGCATCTCTGGAAGGATTGTTTCATCATGCAGGAATTCATGAACCGGAATAGGTATGATCACGGGCCCTCCGACGAATCAGGCCCTGGCTTCCAGGGTCCGGGTTATCAAGGTGGTGGATCCGGTTCAGGGTACCACGGTAATAACAGCAACCACAATGGGCATAATCAGCATAACCAGCAGCATAGTCAGGGCGGATACAACAACCAAGGGAATCAACAGCGTCAACAGCAACAGCAATCCGGATATCAGAACAATCCAAAGGAGCTGAGCAGTGGGCAGTATCACGTCTTCACCACAAGCTTGTGCAAACGGGATCAGAAAGTTCTGAAGAGGGCAGTGCATTCTATTGAACCGGCGGTGCCACGTTTCCTGCGTTGGTCAGAACAGCCCATTGTATGGAGCAGAGAGGATCATCCACCCCGGGTTGACAATTCGGGTCAGCTGGCTCTAGTGGTGGCACCTCAGGTGGGTGGCTAAAAATTCACCAAAGTGCTTATGGATGGAGGCAGCAGCATCAATATCTTGTATTATGAGACGTTCAGGCGTATGGGGCTGACAGATAAAAAGGTTCGATAGTCCAATACAGTGTTTCATGGAGTGGTGCCCGGTAAATCGGCCTATCCAGTTGGCAAGATCGATCTAGAAGTTACCTTTGGAGATGAGCAGGATTCCAGGTTAGAGACCGTAACCTTTGAGGTGGTAAAGATCAAGAGCCCGTACCACGCTTTGTTTGGGTGGCCGTTTTACGCCAAGTTCATGGCTAGGCCGTGTTATGTTTATCTACAACTCAAGATGACAGGCCACAAGGGAACTATTACGGTCCATGGGAGCCGCAAAATTGCATTGGAATGTGAGGAAGGTGATGCAGCTTATGCCGAAGCAGTTTGTACAACTGAGGAGCTGAAGTTCTATAAGGACAATGTTGATCCGGCAGATATGTCTGTGCTGAAGAAACCAACCACAGAGCATGATCCGGCGTTGAAGTTCAAATCAGCTGAAGAGACTAAATAGGTGGAATTTGTCCCTGGCGATTCATCCAAGCAGTTCACTATCAGTGCTAACCTGGATCCGAAATAGGAAAGCGTGATCATCGAGTTCATCCGTGAGAACCGGGACATCTTTGCATGGAAGCCTTCTGACATGCTAGGTATACCTAGGGAACTCGCTGAGCACAATCTTAATATTGATCCTAAGTTCAAACCGGTCAAGCAGTATCTGCGTCGCTTCAATGAAGAGAGGCGCAAGGCTATTGGAGAAGAAGTGGCTAGGCTCTTAGCCGCAGGCTTTATAATTGAGGTGTTTCATCCGGAGTGGTTGGCTAATCTGGTGCTAGTACTTAAGAACAATGGCACTTGGCGAATGTGTGTTGATTACACAGATCTGAACAAAGCTTGCCCAACTGATCCCTTTGCTCTTCCCCGTATCGATCAGATCATTGATGCTACGACAAGATGTGAGCGGCTAAGTTTTTTGGATGCATACTCAGGTTATCATCAGATCAAGATGGCAGTTAAGGACCAGGAGAAGACAACCTTTATAACTCCCTTTGGAGCCTTCTGCTATGTATCTATGCCATTTGGGCTTAAGAGTGCCCAGGCGACCTACCAGCGTTGTGTGCAAAATTGCCTTCACGGACAGATTGGGCGGAATGTTCACGCATATGTTGATGACATTGTGGTGAAATCCAGGAAGAAGGAGACACTGATAGAAGATTTGAAGGAAACTTTTGATAATCTTCGGGTCTACAAAATGATGCTTAATCCGGAGAAGTGTGTTTTTGGTGTTCCGGCAGGCAAACTCCTGGGGTTCTTGGTATCAAACAGAGGAATCAAAGCTAATCCGGAGAAGATCAAGGCGATCACATCCCTGGCTAAACCGGCATGCATCAACGATGTCCAACGCGTGGCGGGCCGTATTGCGGCACTCAGCCGGTTTATCAGCCGTTTGGGGGAGAAGGCTATCACTCTTTATCAGATGATGAAAAAGGCAGATCGCTTCGTCTGGAGTGATGCTGCTGATGCTGCGTTCGAGGATCTAAAGAAGCAATTGGCAGAGCCGTCGGTCCTTGGTGCCCCAGTCGACAATGAGCCGCTATTGTTATACGTGGCTGCTAATGCCCGTGCAGTAAGTGTTGCTATTGTGGTAGAGGGCAAGGAGGTAGGCAAAGAATATCCGGTTCAACGACCAGTTTACTACATCAGCGAGGTGCTTATTGAATCAAAACAGAGGTACCCACATTGGCAGAAGCTGGTATATGGAGATTTTATGGCAAACCGGAAGTTAAAACATTACTTTCAAGGCCATCCAATCACAGTTGTCAGTTCAGCTCCGTTGGGGGATATAATCTAGAACAGAGAAGCTACTGGTCGAGTTGCAAAGTGGGCCATTGAACTTAGCCCACACGGGTTGAAGTATGTGCCCCGTACTGCGATAAAGTCCCAAGCACTGGTGGATTTCATCAACGAATGGACAGAGTTGCAAGCACCTGAGGAGAAGCCGGATCACACATACTGGACTATTCACTTTGACGGTTCAAGGCAATTGGAGGGCTCGGGGGCTGGAGTCGTGTTAACTTCCCCACGAGGCGATAAGTTCTGTTATGTCCTCCGTTTAATGTTCCCTTGTACTAACAATGCTGCTGAGTATGAAGCTCTCCTCCATGGTCTGCGGATGGCCAAGGATATGAACTTAAGCCGGGTTAAGTGTTTTGGCGATTCAGACCTAGTGGTACAACAAGTATCTGGCAAGTGGGATTCCAAGGATCCACTGATGGCAGCATATCGAGGAGAGGTGGACGCGGTCGTCGGACACTTCAAGGATTATCAGGTGGATCACGTAGACCGGCGAAAGAATGAAGCGGCTGACGTGTTGAGCCGGCTGGGTTCCCAGCGTAAACCGGTTCCACCTAATACCTTCTTGGATGAGTTGCATAATCCGTCGGTGCAGTTACCGTCAGAGGAGGACTTGGCTGTTCCTGATCCGCAGGCACAATTGGTCGCAGCACTTCATGTCATTCCAGATTGGACGCTCCCTTACCTAGCATACATGAACAGAGGTGAGTTACCAGAGGACGACGTCGAGGCCCGGCAGATAATCCGGCGGTCTAAGTCAATGACTATTGTCAATGGAGAACTTCATCATCACAGCGTTTCTGGAGCGTTTCAGCGGTGTGTATCATGAGAAGAAGGCTGTGATATTCTTCGAGAGATTCATGAAGGGGACCGTGGTCATCATGCCAGTTCAAAATCTTTGGTGGCTAAAGCTTTTCGTCATGGGTTCTACTGGTTGACGGCTCATGCTGATGCAGAGGACTTGGTCAGAAAATGTGATGCTTGCCAGAAATTTTCGCGGCGTGCTCATATACCTGCACAGGAGTTGAGGATGATTCCAATTACTTGGCCGTTTGCGACTTGGGGGCTTGATATGGTTGGACCCTTCAAAAGATCCCAAGATAAGAAAACCCACTTGTTAGTGGCCGTGGACAAGTTTACCAAATGGGTTGAAGCGGAGCCTGTCAGTAAGTGTGATGCAGCAACAACGGTTCAATTCATTAAAAAGGTGATTTTCCGGTTTGCCTTCCCACACAGCATTATAACTGATAATGGCACCAACCTATCCAAGGGGGCTATGGAGGAGTTCTGTCAACGAGAGCACATCCGCCTTGATGTATCATCAGTAGCTCACCCTCAGTCTAATGGCCAAGCTGAAAGAGCCAATCAAGAGATCTTAAGAGGCATCAAGCCCTAGCTTATGGTTCTTTTGCAGAGAACACCAGGTTGTTGGGTGGAGGAATTACCTTCTGTACTATGGAGCATCAACACTACACCTAACAGATCCACAAGGTACACGCCTTTCTTCATGGTATATGGAGCTGAAGCGGTCCTCCCTAGTGATATCCGTCATGACTCGCCGCGGGTAGCGGCTTACATTGAAGCGGATAATGAACAAGCAAGACAAGACGCATTGGACTAGCTGGACGAGGAACGGGACATGGCAGCGGCTCGATCGGCGATTTATCAACAAGACCTGCGCCATTACCACAGTCGCCGGGTTAAAACCAGGACGTTTCAAGAAGGAGATTTGGTGCTCCGGCTCATCCAAGACCAAACAGACATGCACAAGCTATCCCCACCTTGGGAAGGACCCTTTGTGGTTAGCAAGAATCTGCACAACGGATCATACTACCTTATCGACATTCGAGAACATAAGGACTCACGTACGGCGGAGGAGGAGACCAAGTGGCCGTGGAACATCGCTCTTCTTCGACCTCACTATACTTGAGGCATAGGCTCTACTTTATGTACAATGTATATATTATGATCAATATAATAAACCGGCACCCCCGGGTATCAGCCATCCTTTTTATAAGAGTATCACATGGGGGCTTCTGCATGCCAAGGAGTTCCTATGGCCTCTTAAACCGGCGCCTTCGATAAATCGAGGTATCAGCCGTCTTTTCTGTTCATAAGAGTATCACATGGGGGCTTCCGTGGGCAAGGGAGTTTCCTATGGCCTCTTAAACCGGCGGCCACATCAAGACCATCATAAGAGCATAGCTCTGGTTGCTTCGGCAATTTCCACATGATGATGAGGGGCAAAAGAGAGTTTGATGCCTAGCACAACTCAAACATAGGCCCCGACGAGCAATGCTCAAACGCTACCTGGGGGCTCCTGATGCAAGTTCATCAGCGAGTTGAAAACTCTTGTAGTGAACACGGCTTGGAAGCTTGGTGTATACACCTAAAACCCCGGATTAACCTGCCTGCATCAAGTAAATCGCGCCGTCCAGGTAAACCTGGTATGACCCGTCGAACATACACACAAGTCAATCCTTCGGGACCCTAAACTTGGTAACGTTAAATTGACGATCATCAAGTGATTACACAAGTCAAATCTTTATGAGATTTTGAACATTGGTAGCATTTGACATTGATGATTTGGTTAAGGATTGCGGATCATCTTAACAGGCTTCGCTAAAATGGTTAATGACAGTAGCCTAGCAGCTCATAAAAAGCCTCGAATTTGGAGCCTGGCAGCTCGTACAAAGCCTCGACTACATGGTCTTATTTGCCCCAAAACTTCATTTTTCATTTTTTATGTTTTCTCAAATCTTTATCTTCAAGGTCATTGGTTTTTCTACCAAGTCCCATTGATTCAAGATTGGATAACTACAAAGTTACGGCTACATCTGTATTTACAGAGTTATAGTCCGGGTTATAAACACCAGTACTAGTTTACAGTTAAACCGTCACTCACTGTAACCCGGATCGGCCTTCATGATGAGCCAACAAAGAACCAAGGGAGTCATCAACACTTACACCTTGGATCGTTCCTGCCGGATTAAGGTTTAAAGATACACTTAATCACAGGTATGGTACATGCTTATATTTTATACACAGTTCAAGTTATTAACTTAGATCATGTGTTTGGGGAATATGACCCGTCCGGCGATAGACCGCCAGGACACTTTGAGCATTGTTTTATGCAGAAATAGGTAATATAAATTGTCAAAACATTACAAGCGGGATATATTTCAGAAGCTGCCAATCAAAGTAATATCACGAAACATAGTGGGGGACAAACACAATATCTCAACTATTCTATTACAAGGCATTGACAGGCCCAAAAGAATATAAGTTTTCTCATAATTACTCAACACATAAAGGTAAACCGGAGCCGGTTTATGATTCTGGTTCAGCTCGCTGTGAAGGCTGAGGATCAGCTTGTTCCGGGTCTTCGACGGCTTCTGGCAGCTGTTGGAAATCAGGGGTGCTCCAGTCAATCTTGGCAAGGGCTCGGAAATAAACTTCATCATTTATAAGTTCTGACGGTTCAATGTCAGGAGCGAAGGTGTGCTTACGAACGGGTGGAATAAGATTTTCAATGTCATAGGACAGACGCTCCACCCGTACGTTTTCCAGATCATAACCCGGGTGGTATCTTGATAAGTCCGCTTCATCAGCAAGCTTAGTGGCAAGAGGCCGCATGTCCTTGGTTAAGGCACGGAGATCATCAACTGATAAAGTTGATCCGTCCTCCTTCATGCACGGATAGCCATTCATTGCCTCAGCCGGATCAAAATCAGGAACCCACGCCTTGGCTCGGGTTAAAGCCATTAGAGACCTAGCTCTCGCGGATGACTTCTTTACTTCAACAATGTGAGCAGGCAAAATTGATAGTTTCTCCAGAGTACCTTGGATTGTGGTGGGAGCCAGTTTATTGTGCAAAATAGCGCTGATGGCCCTCTGAGCACCGGCATAAATCTGCTCCACCAAGGTATAAGCAGCTCTTAGCTTCTTTCGCACATCATCTCCAAGATGAGTGATGCGCCTCCCTGCATAAGCATTATGAGCTAAACCAGAGCGGTACATGGTTGCAAGAATAAGCTTATGTCAAAGAACTTACCGAAGGTAGCAGAGGTCATGTCATTTATCTGCTTCCTCAACCCGGACAGCTCTTCTGTCACCGGACTGAGAGCAGCCTTAGCATCACTGGCTCTTTTCTCCAAAGCAGCCTTTTCTGTCTCCCAAGTGGACCGGTCTGCTTCAAAATCTTTCTTCAGCTTCTCCATGTTAGCTAAAGCAAGCGTAAGCTCCTCCTTGGCTTTAGTCGAAGCAGTCTCTTGAAAGGTTAGGCTATTCCGGAGTTTAGTTATTTCAGAGGCCCTCCGGTTCAAATCAGTCTGCCATGGATAAAGCATATCAGATATCCATAGAGCAAGCAATTCAAACAAAGTCCCAAGCACATAACCAATTATGCACTTGACACTTGGGGGCTAATGTACATTTGCAGTGAAAAGCAGGCAATTTTTTCGAGACAAGTCCCAAGCACATAACAAGTTATATACTTGGCACTTGGGGGCTAATGTGACATTGTTCTAAGCATAGGAAAATTCCCGGTTTACCTTCAATAAAGTAAACCGGCCCTCAAGGGATATGTGCAAGTCAAAAGTTTTACATTTGATCTACCGAAGTCCCGGTTCATCCTAAAAGGCTAAACCGGCACTTGGGGGCTACAATGGACTAAAGGTACAACTACAAGGCCCAAGCAGAAATACAAGGGAAAAGGAATTACCTCATATCGTTCTTTCATTAAGTTCACCAAGCCGGCCTCATGGTCACAGCTGGTGAATAGCCGGTTTAAATACCCAGAGTGAAGCTCCTGGGCACTAAGCTGGGCATAGCTGGACAGGTCGGTGCTCCACCTGCTCTTATCCTTATGAAGAAGTTCTTCCTTGGCAGTATGCCTGGCCAAGATGAAAGGCTCTACTAGGGTGGTAAAACCAGTCCTAGTAATCTCGACATCGTCTGTTGAAGTAGCAGTTGGCCTGGAAGGATCAGCAGTGGGATTGGCGTGTACTGGACTAGCAGGGGTCGGACTAACCTGAGCAGGGCTAGTCCGGACAGGGCTGACCGGATCAGCGGTATGCTCCATGGGGTCGTCATGTGGAAGCTCAACATTGTCTTCTAAGGAATTGCCAAGGTCAGGTTCTTCCGCCGGTCCAGAAGCGGTGTTGTCGACTGCCGGTTTACTCAATTTTGCCTTTTTACTTGGGCTAGGCATCCTGAGAAAAGATTAAAGGGACAATGACAATCAGAAGTCAAAAATGGAAAGATAAACCGGATGGAGTAAAAGACAGCTTACCCGTGAACAGTCTTGAGCGCAGGGACTTGTGTGGCGGTTGACTCGCCAGAGGATGATAGAGGAGTTTCCTGATAATTCAGATTAGGCGGTTTAAGAGGTTGACGAATAAGACCCGCTTTGCGATGAAGAATAGTTGGAGTATGTAAAACCTCTGAACGGCGCCTTCGAACCGGAGTGTGAGTCAGTCCGGGCGACTCAACCACATGGCCACTGTGGCGTGTGGTCCGGCGAGCCTCATGTTGCTGTTTCTTCAAAAGAAATTTTGGATCTAGTTGAGCATTAGGATGAGAAAATAGATATTTCCGGATTACCCGACGAACTTTGGGTGGCAATGGTTCTGAGTCAGAGGAAAGAGAGATTACCTCAACATCAACCGCTTTACTACCTTCAACCGGATCCTGGGAAAAGTCACTGTTAATAGAAATACAGACAAAGGAAAAATTAAAAAGTCATAAGAAGTAAGCGGTACCTCAGAGGCCGGATCGTCTTCTTCCGCGTTTGAATCAGACGCAGTGGCAGGTTTCTTCTTATGCTTCTTCACAGCCAGGCTCTTCTTACGAGATGGCCTCGCCGGTTTGTCCTGGTCCTTCCTTTTCCAGAAAGGGTTGTCAGCCTGTTTAAAGGAATAAAAGCATATTAAGCCAAGCAATATGGACGGATTAAAACAAAGTAAAGGGACAGAAGAATCTCTTACCGACGGCGGGTTGTTATTCACGCAGAAGGGCGCTAATCCAGTCTGACTGCACTCTTCCAGAGGTATATTCAACATCTTTTTGGTAGATTCATTAACTTCTTTCTCTGGAAGCACCATCTCCGTGTGACGCAGAGGGTCCTTGGGGTTCCCAGTGTACTCGCACATTAAACCGGAGCGCCATCTTAGCGGAAGTATACTCCAAGAAAGCCAGTAGCGGACGAAGTCAACTCCTGTTAACCCGTTGGCTACAAAGGCCCTGATCTTTGAAAGCTGGGGGCATATTTAGCTCGCTCCTGGGCGCTTAAGCGTTGTGGAAAGGGATGATCCGCTGACAGACTGTGGGAGCAATAACCCGGCATGGGATTTTCCCCTTCTGGTGAAGTGTCAACATAGTAGAACCAAGTTTGATTCCACTCCTTGGGATGGCTATGGAGAGTAGCGTGAGGAAAGCTAACATCTTTTCTCTTCTGAATACTCATTCCGCCAAGTTCAGTATTTGGGCCGTCATGAAGCTCAGTCCGACGGTTTAAGTGGAAGAAGTCCCAGAATAGCTCCACTGATGGCTCCTCTTGCAGATAGGCTTCAGAGGAGACTTGGAAGTTGCAAATATTTGATACAGAGTTGGGGCCTATGTCTTGGGGATGGAGCTGAAAATCTGCCAACACGTCGCGGAAAAACTTTGACCCTGGAGGGTTAAAACCCCGGGCCAGGTGATTGAAAAAGACAATAATCTCTCCCTCCTTAGGATTAGGAGGACACTCTTTTCCAGGAGCCCTCCAGTGAAGGACATCCTTTGGGCCTAAATTGGGCCTAAAATGCCAATGGAGGCCATCTTTTCTAAGTCCTCCTCAATGATCCGGGAGGGGACCCAGTTGCAGGCAACAAACTGCTTGGCCACGGAAGTCATGTTTTTCAAAAGGGAAGGCTGAAAATGCAATAAAGGTCCGGTTTACGATCTACACAGATTTAAACCGGCACATTCTATGAAGGTACTAATCTAATTGGCGGTTTAAGAAGGGGCCTAATGGTATCTACTGATCCTAAAGAAGCTATAAACATTACGTCTACCGGATTATGAAGGTTGAAAGAAGCTAAACCGCCAAACACAGGCAGGTAAGGCGCAGATCTAAAGTTAAACCGTCGACCTTCGCAGATGAGATGCGGATCTAAAGTATGGGAGAACAACTTTAGCACGAGTAGCAGTAAAATATGGATCTACATCATATGGAAAACTTAAGATAATTCAAGTTATATTCAGCGGAAACAGCGAAGGTTTTTTGCAGATTCAGTCTAAACTAGCATTGTTGGGGGAAAGAAGATTACAAGGATGGAGCGGAGTCATGCGTACGGTGGTCGGCCTAAATGTTTGAGATCTACGGCTAGGAACCACCTATGGTGAAGAACCGCGAAGAACAGGGGTTCGCCTATGAGCTCACATGAAACCCTAGAATTGGGATCTACGGAGAGGAGATAAGTGAACATAACTGAGGCAATGGAAGCGGAAGGATGACGGCGGATCTCTGAACGCGTTCAGGTTGATGCAGCGGCCGGGCTCGACGGAGGCTTAGTACTCGGCGGACGGCGGCAGAGCTCGAGCGTCAGAGGATAGAGGAAGAAGAAGCAAGGGGGAGAAAGAGATACCCTTTGGCCCTATTTATAAGCCGAAAGGATAAAACGGCAGGTGCGGGAATCGAGGAGCCCAAAAATCGGATATGGATGGTGCTGTCGCCTCGATCTTCGGAGCTTTAATGAGTAAAGGTAAAAAACAGGTACAAGTATTAAATGCGCGGATGGCATCACGACGGTTTAAAGTGACGTGAGGAGATGACGCCATGCCGGTTTACAAAGCATACTGAAGCTATAGAAAGGAAAATCTGTACAAGACTTTGAAGATTAACATGAACAAGTTGAAATCAATCTGGGGCCTAATGTCAGGGATATTACTACCAGGTATAAACCGGCCAGGAGGGTCCAGTTTACGTTATGATGATTATTTTATTAAAGGCCCAGCAGAGCATGAAGTAGAAGATTTCAGCCCAAGAGGTTTAGAGCCCAAGTGTTAGGGCCCATGATTTGTAAACCGTGATACTATGTAACTTGGGATGAAAGAAAGAACAGTGTCGGTGTACTAAAGTAGGGGCACCTTAGTATCCCGAACTTGTGCACGGGCAGTTGGAGCGTCCCGAGGCAGGGCTTGCCGCGCGACCACCAAGGCCCACTGTAGTTCCTTTGGAACCATTCAAGAACAAAGTATTCAAGTTAAAGAAACAAGGCCCCGGCAAGAGGACCTTGCCGGGAAGGCCACTCAAGGCTCAAGACTACTTATTTGGCACAAGACCCTGGCAAGAGGAACTTGCCAGGAAGGCCAAGCATGGCATCTCAAGAGACTTGCCGCGACGCGCCATGCGTCCCGGCAAGGCCCGGAGAGCGACAAGCTCCCAGGCGCGACAAGATAGCGGCCGCGGCAAGGCGCTTGCCGCGGCAAACTTCCACTAGGTGCCCGCGCTCCAGCGCATCCACCCACGCGTCGCCCTGGGGCCCTTCCAGGCGCACGTGGCGGGAGGCTGTGCAGCCTGGGGTACACGGTCGCAAGCTGCGATGATGAGACCACCGTCGTGGCGGACGGAGGCGCCTCGACGGGCGCTTTTTGTACTGTTTGGGACGACGGCGACGAGCATTTAATGCCCTTGTCCCCTGCCGTCAGGGTTAGGTATAGAGCACTATACATATACTGTTCCAACTACCACCATTTTTACGTTTTCACCCTCGACTGTGTTGCCACCTGTCGGTGACCGCTTTGACCTATAAAAGGAGGCCCATGCGCAACGTAGAGGGGGTTCGGCTCATCGATCACTCTCACGCTCGGTCCTAGCGATCAGCACTGTAGCTCTTCTCGCTCTCGAGCCAAGGAAGCAATACAAACCAAGGCAGGAGTAGGGTTTTTACGCATCCGTGCGGCCCGAACCTGGGTAAAACTGCTCGTGTGTTTGCCTCGATCTACTCTTCGTGCATCCTCCGTCCCCTCGCCGTACCTAAAAGGGACTCCGGTCCCATAGGTGTTCGTGGGCGATCAGTTTCCCCGACATCTTTGGCGCGCCAGGTAGGGGAGCGCGTCGAGGTTGTGTGAACCTGATCCGGCATTCACGCGAGTGAAATCTCCATCAGCTTCGTTAACTTCATCGACATGCCGCCGAAGAAGAAAGCTTCGGAGGTAGCAGGCCCGTCCGTGTCGATCCCACCGCCACCAGAGCCAACGACCAGTGGGGTAGACGCCGGCGGGAGGACGGACGTCGGCGAGGAAACTCACGGCGCCGCCAAGTCCAAGGACAAGACGGACGACCGAGCGCACTCCAAGACCTCGGCGTCTGTGCACGCACCCCGCCCCTCCGAGGAGGCGCGGGACCGGCAGAGACGTGGTACACAAGGTACCATACGCTTGCTGGGCCAAGGTCAAGCTGGCGGTTCGCGGGACGCTCAAGGCCAACATGCTGGCACGAGCAAGGTGCGGTTGCCGGGACGAGACGCTGCTCCTTCTAACGCAGTTAGAAGTCCGAGCATATCTCGCTCCTCGCGCCGCTCGCCACCGCTCCCCGCCACTCTAGCAGAAGCTCTAGCTCGAGCTCAGCTGCTCCTCGACTTCCCTCCAGCGGCCGACAAGGCCGACGATTGGAGGGCCACTATCCAAAGTCTCATCACCTTCGCCAACAACGACACTCCGTAGCAGCCGACGACATCGCGTCCGCGGCAAGTTAGCCAGGCGCGGGCTGATGGCGACAAGACTGCCGGGGGTGCAACCACCGTGCACTCCCCGCCCCGAAGGCCAAAATCGCCGACTCGTCAGATCAACCTCGACGACAACTCCATAGCGTCATCAGATCCGCGAGCTCGTCGTGATTAGCGCCAAGTCCTTGACGACCGACGGCAAGAGGACGCTCGAACCCGCATCGAGCGTCGAAGAGAAGCTCGGCGTCAATCCGACCAACGCGCTGGGCCCGCTGTTGACATGCACGCGCCCGGGGGACCAGGTGACCTGCCGTACGCGGCAGGATGCCCTGCGTTCACCCGTGAGCTGCGGCAAGTCCAGTGGCCCAGCATGAAGAACTTCAAGCCCGACGTACCCGAGAAGTACGACGACAAGACTCACCCATCGGAGTTCCTCAGCATCTACACCATCGTGGTGCAAGCTGCCGGGGGACGAGACGAGAAGATACTCGCGAAGTACTTCCCGCTAGTGCTCAAGCCAAACGTCAGATCTTGGCTCATGCACTTACCGGAGAACTCCATCTCTTCTTGGACCGACCTGTGCCATCAGTTTGTTGGCGCCTTCACGGGTGGCCACAAGCCCCATGGCCAGGAGAGCGACCTTCACATACTTGCCCAGAAGGAAGGAGAGTCCCTGCGAAAGTATATCCAGAGATTTAGCCGCGTCCAGCACAACACCCCAGACGTCCACCCTGCCGCGGTTATTAGCGCGTTCCACCAGAACGTGCATAACCGCAGGATGAGGGAGGAAATGGCGATGTGCAAAATCCGAGACGTCAGCGAGCTTTATGCCCTGGCCGACAAGTGCGCACGCGCTGAGGAGGGGAGGAGACTCCCCGGAGAGGATACTGGAGCAGGGGGGTCAGATAGCGAGGACGCCGCCCTGGCAAAGAAGAACCGGCGGCGGAACAACAGGAAAAAGAAGAACAAGGAAGTGCTAGTCGTTGAGCAGTCCGACAAGGAGGCTGGCGCCAAGAAAGCCCAGACTGGCGGCTCCGGCAAGGAGGCTGCCACTGTAGCAGCCGCCGACAAGCAGGACGGCTTCGACAAGAAGTACTGCAAGATCCACCGCACCAAGGGCCACGACCTCCAGAACTGCAAAAGGGTCGAGTACCTCGTCGAGCAGCAGAAAGCTGAGTACGAGCGAAGCGACAAGGAGAAGGCCCAGGGAGGTGGTGGAGAGTCCGGCAAGAAGCGGCCATTCAACGGCCGGGGAGGACGCCGCGGCAAGGCCAAGCAGCGGCAAGGAGACAGACCTCCCCGAGGCCGCGATAAGAACGAAGACGAAGACGACGATGAAGACATGGAGGACGGAGATAACAGCGAGCAGGAGTTCCAGAAGGCAACAGAGGTTTTGTGCGTAGACGGTGGTGCTTCTCTGCATATTTCCCACCGCCAACTCAAACAATGGGTGCGGGAAGTCAATGCGGCAGAAACACCCGTCGAGTCGCGCAAACTTCTGAAGTGGTCCAGCACGCCCATCATCTTCGACATTGAGGACCACCCTGATCGCATCACTGCGGTCGGGTGTTTGCCGATGTTGGTTTCGCCAACCATCCACAACCTCAAGGTCACCAAGATGTTGGTTGACGGCGGGGCCGGCCTGAATCTGATCTCCTCTGCTGTGGTCCGGAAACTCCAGATCCCCGACAGCGAGCTCGGAGAAACTGGCACTTTTCAAGGGATCAACCCGGGAAGGAGCAAGCCGAAGGGGAAGATCACGCTGCCAGTGACGTTTGGCGGAGAGCTGAACTTCAGGACTGAAAGGATCACCTTTGACGTTGCCGATATTCCATTACCCTACAATGGGATACTCGACCGTCTGGCTCTCGCCAAGTTCATGGCAGCATCTCACTATGCTTACGATATGCTCAAGATGCCCGGCCCGATAAGCGTCATCTCTGTCCCCGGCGACAAGAAAGACGCCCTTATCTGTGCCGACAAGATTTACCGGGATGCAGCGGCCGCAACAGATAGCAAACACTTGCCGCTGAATCTCCCGGGGGAAAAAACAAGACCAAGTCCGGCAAGAGCTCTGGGGCCCACTCCGGCAAACGCACCTCTTCGGAGTGCTGCGCTGCCGTCAAGGACGCACCATCGAGCTCCACCGGCAAGTGCAAGAAGGCGATGGCAGCTCCACCAGAGACTAAGAAGGTGTCCGCCAAGGAGGACGGCACTGGTGGTACTTTCACCATCAACGCCACGCTCGATCCCAAATAGGAAAGCGCGCTCGTTGCTTTCCTGCGGGCGAATGTCGACGTGTTTGCATGGCAACCGTCTGACATCCCCGGTGTTCCCAGGAAAGTGATTGAGCACAAACTTGCCGTTTGTCCTCACGCACGCCCCATCAAGCAGAAGGTTAGAAAACAAGCGGTGGAGCGCCAAGAGTTTATCGCTGAAGAAATCAAGAAGCTGGAAGCGGCGGGCCTTGTCAGAGGTGTACTCCATCCCACGTGGTTGGCCAACCCTGTTGTCGTGCGCAAATCGAACGGAAAGTGGAGGCTTTGTATTGACTTCACCGATGTGAATAGAGCTTGTCCCAAAGATCCATTCCCCTTGCCGCGCATTGACCAGATCGTTGACTCCACGGCTGGATGTGAGTTGCTTTCGTTTCTTGATGCATATTCAGGGTACCACCAGATATTTATGGCTGAAGAAGATGAGGAGAAAACCGCATTCATTACTCCATGTGGAACTTATTGCTTTATACGCATGCCCTTTGGATTGAAGAATGCTGGTTCAACGTTTGCAAGGGTGGTCCACACTGCTTTTGAGCCACAGATACACAGAAATGTAGAAGCTTACATGGATGATATAGTGGTCAAGAGCAAGGACAGGGCTACTCTGATTCAAGATCTAGATGAAACCTTTGCGAATCTGCGCAAGATCCAACTCAAGCTCAACCCCGAGAAGTGCATGTTTGGAGTCCCCTCCGGCAAGCTCCTCGGGTTCTTTGTATCCCAGAGAGGGATTGAAGCCAATCCCGACAAGATTAAAGCCATCGAGCAGATTGACGCACCGAAGCGCGTCAAGGATGTACGGAGGCTTGCCGGCTGCGTGGCTGCTCTCAGCAGGTTTATCTCTAAGTCAGCTGAGCGCGCCCTGTCGTTTTTCAAAATTTTGAAAAAGGCAGGTCCAATGAAATGGACTCCGGAAGCGGAGGCAGCGCTGCAAGATTTGAAGAGGTACATGTCCACTACTCCAATACTTGTCGCACCTAAGCCGCAAGAGAAGTTGCTGCTATACTTAGCAGCAACCAATCAAGTGGTTAGTGCTGCGTTAGTAGCGGAAAGGGAGGCAGATGATGAGCCAACAGCCCCGGCAAGCACATCCAGTGACAAGCAGGGGGCTTCCCCGACGAGTTCTAATCCCGACAAGGATGGAACTGCGCAGATGCAAGAGGAGGTGCGAAAGAAGATGGTGCAGCGCCCAGTCTACTTTGTCAGCTCCCTTCTGCAGGGGGCTAGATCAAGGTACTCTGGTGTGCAGAAGCTGCTTTTCGGTCTTCTCATGGCCTCGAGAAAGCTGCGCCACTACTTCCAAGCACACGAGATAACAGTGGTCACTCACTTTCCGCTGAAGAGGATACTGCAAAATCCAGAAGCGACAGGCAGGATTGTCGAGTGGGCACTGGAACTGTCAAGCTTTGGCCTCAGGTTTGAAAGCACGTCAACTATTCAGAGCAGAGCATTGGCAGAGTTCATAGCAGAATGGACGCCAACGCCAGACGAAGAGATTCCGGAGACGAGCATCCCCATCAAGGAAGCAAGGAAAGAATGGATCATGTACTTTGATGGTGCTTTCTCGCTGCAAGGCGCCGGTGCCGGCGTGTTGCTTGTCGCGCCCACCGGAGAACACCTCAAGTACGTCGTCCAAATGCACTTTCCCAAGGAGCAAGCAACGAACAATACTGCGGAGTATGAAGGTTTGCTTGCCGGCCTCAGAATCGCAGCGGAACTTGGGATCAAGAAGCTGATTGTGCGGGGTGATTCACAGTTGGTCGTTCGCCAAGTGAGAAAGCTTGAAGAGCACTTTGAAGGCTTGCAGATGGAGCACGTTCCGAGAGCTCAGAATGACATCGCAAACGGCCTGTCTAAGTGTGCTGCACTAAAGTTACCTGTGGAACCAGGGATCTTTGTGCTCAAGCTGACTCAGCCATCCGTAACACCATCGACCGGACAAAGTAAGAAGAGAAAGTTGGTTTCTGGTGACTACTTGCCGGCAGAACTTCCTGAAGCCGCCGCCAACAAGGTCCCCAAGATCAATGACAAGGTTGCTGAGGAGCAGTCTGCTCCTGCAAGCCCAAGGGTTTGTACAGTTGAAGCAGGCATCCCCGACAAGCTTTGCCCCGACAAGCTTGCCGGGGAACGTCAAGCTCCGGCTGAACCACAAGTTCTTGCCGTAGAAGCTGACGTTCCCGCAGCAGCACAGATGCCTTTAGTCCTTGTCGTCGAGCCGCAGGCTCCGGCATGGGCGCAGCAGATTGTCCAGTTCCTTCAAACAGGAGAACTTCCCGAAGAGCCAGAAGAAGCAGAAAGAGTAACCCGGCAGTCAAGTATGTATCAGTTTGTCGGCAACGAACTATACAGAAGAAGACTCAACGGTGTGAAATTAAAATGCATTCCCCGGGAAGATGGACAAAAGCTGTTGGCAGAGATACACGGAGGCATATGTGGCCACCACATTGGCGCCAGAGCACTTGCCGGAAAAGCATTCCGGCAAGGTTTCTTTTGGCCAGAAACCCTCCAGGATGCAACTGCGCACGTAACCAAGTGTGAAGCATGCCAGTTCCATTCCAAGCAGATACATCAACCAGCTCAAGCTCTCCAGACGATCCCTCTATCCTGGCCATTTTCGGTCTGGGGGCTCGACATCCTCGGCCCCTTTCCCCGCGCAACCGGGGGCTTTGAGTACTTGTACGTCGCCGTCGACAAGTTCACAAAGTGGCCGGAAGTGGAACCAGTGAGAAAGGTGACCGCACAGACAGCAGTCAAGTTCTTCAGGTCGATTGTTTGCCAATTCGGAATCCCTAACAGGATCATCACCGACAACGGCACACAATTCACAAGTCCCACCTTCATGCAGTACGTCCAAGACCTTGGCGCCAAGGTCTGCTTCGCTTCTGTTGCTCACCCGAGGAGCAATGGTCAAGCGGAGAGGGCAAACGCTGAAGTGCTGCGCGGACTCAAGACGAGAACTTTCGACAGGCTGCGCAAGTTCGGCAGAAACTGGATCGAGGAGTTGCCACCGGCTCTTTGGTCGATCAGGACGACGCCAAATCGAGCCACTAGACAGACACCCTTTGCTCTTGTCTATGGAGCAGAGGCAGTTCTCCCCCACAGAACTTGTATACGGGTCGCCTCGAGTTCTCGCTTACGATGAGCTCGAGCAAGAGCAGCTGCGACAAGATGACGCACTGCTCCTTGAGGAGGACCGTCTTCAGGCTGCTGTACGAGCTGCTTGATACCAGCAAGCCTTGCGCCGCTACCATAGCCGCAAGGTTAAAGCCAGAAGTCTCGAGGAAGGCGGCCTTGTTCTTCGGCGCGTTCAGTCCGCCAAGAATTCCAACAAGTTGACGCCGAAGTGGGAAGGCCCTTATCGGGTGAAACAAGTCACAAGGCCCGGCGTTGTCCGCCTTGAGACCGAAGAAGGCTTACCGTTGAGCAACTCCTGGAACATTGAGCATCTTCGCAAGTTTTACCCGTAAGGCGCGGTTGTCGTGATCCGTTCCGGCAACCACCTTTTGTACAAGTCTTGCCGCTATTGCATGTAAACCTTTGTACAAAGCCGGGCGCAGACCCCCGTGCATCAGTAAAGCTTGTGTGCATCGCACAACTTGTCAATCCATGCCCTTTTTACTTTCTTGCATATACTATTTGACACTTTGTGCAGCACCTATCCCCGGTAAGCAATAACGAGCCACGAGGCTCCATATCTCTGTTTTCTCCCTTTCTTTTCTCTCGAGCAGAAGAAGTTTTCCTCGCGCACAAGTTTGCCGGGGGGGGGGGGGGGGGG